>BQMI01000052.1:0-507223 GCA_026005395.1 Asobara japonica
TTAGGAAAAGTTAAGAGTTGGTCGTAACCTCTGAAATCTCAAATATTACCTCCTACGCAAAGTTAACAGTTGGTCGTAACGTCTGAAATCTCAACTCTTAACTCTTAGGAAAAGTTAAGAGTTGGTCGTAACCTCTGAAATCTCAACTATTAACTCCTACGCAAAGTTAAGAGTTGGTCGTAACGTCTGAGAATCTCAACTATTAACTCTTAGGAAAAGTTAAGAGTTGGGTAAGAGTTGCTCGTAACCTCTAAAAGCTCAACTCTTGACTCTTAGGAAAAGTTAAGAGTTGGTCGTAACGTCGGAAATCTGAACTCTTAACTCTTAGGAAAAGTGAAGAGTTGGGTAAAAGTTGATCGTAACGTCTGAAATCTCAACTCTTAACTCTCCGGAAAAGTTAAGAGTTCGTCGTAACCTCTGAAATCTTAACTATTAACTCCTACGCTAAGTTCACAGTTGGGTAAGAGTTGCGCGTAATGTCTGAAATCTCAACTATTAACTCTTAGGAAAAGTTAAGAGTTTGGTAAGAGTTGCGCGTAATGTCTGAAATCTCAACTATTAACTCTTAGGAAAAGTTAAGAGTTGGGTAAGAATTGGTCGTCACCTCTGAAATCTCAATTCATCTCTTAGGAGAAGTTAAGAGTTGGGTAAAAGTTGATCGTAACCTCTGAAATCTCAACTATTAACTCCTACTCAAAGTTAAGAGTTGGGTAAGAGTTGGTCGTACCGTCTGCAACGTCAACTATTAACTTTTAGGAAAAGTTAAGAGTGGTGTAAAAGTTGGTCGTAACGTCTGAAATCTCAACTCTTAACTCTTAGGAGAAGTTAAGAGTTGGGTAAGAGTTGGTCGTAACCTCTGAAATCTCAATTCTTAACTCTTAGGAGAATTTAAGAGTTGGGTAAGAGTTGGGCGTAACGTCTGAAATTTCAACTATTAACTCTTAGGAAAAGTCAAGATTTGGGTAAGAGTTGCTTGTAGCCTCTAAAATCTCAACTCTTAACTCTTAGGAAAAGTTACCGGTTGGGTAAGAGTTGGTCGTAACGTCTGGAATCTCAACTATTAACTCCTACGCCAAGTTAAGAGTTGGGTTAGGGTTGGTCGCAACCTCTAAAATCTCAACTCTTAACTCTCCGGAAAAGTTAAGAGTTGGTCGTATCCTCTGAAATCTCAAATATTAACTCCTACGTAAAGTTAGGAGTTGGGTAAGAGTTGGTCGTAACGCCTGAAATCTCAACTATTAACTCTTAGGAAAAGTTAAGCGTTGGGTAAGAGTTGCTCGTAACCTCTAAAAGCTCAACTCTTGACTCTTAGGAAAAGTTAAGAGTTGGTCGTAACGTCGGAAATCTCAACTCTTAACTCTTAGGAAAAGTGAAAAGTTGGGTAAAAGTTGGTCGTAACGTCTAAAATCTCAACTCTTAACTCTCCGGAAAAGTTAAGAGTTCGTCGTAACCTCTGAAATCTCAACTATTAACTCTCAGGAAAAGTTAAGGGTTGGGTAACAGTTGCTCGTAACGTCTGAAATCTCAACTATTAACTCCTACGCAAAGTTAAGAGTTGAGTAAGAGTTGGTCGTAACAGAAGTCTCAACTCTTAACTCTTAGGAAAAGTTAAGAGTTGCTCGTAACCTCTAAAATCTCAACTCTTAACTCTTAGGAAAAGTTAAGAGTTGGGTAAGAGTTGCTCGTAACCTCTAAAGTCTCAACTCTTAACTCTTCGGAAAAGTTAAGAGTTGGGTAAGAGTTGGTCGTGACCTCTAAAATCTCAACTCTTAACTCTTCGGAGAAGTTAAGAGTTGGTCGTAACCTCTAGAATCTCAACTCTTAACGCTTAGGAAATGTTAAGAGTTGGGTAAGAGTTGGTCGTAAGCTCTAAAATCTCAACTCTTAACTCTCCGGAAAAGTTAAGAGTTGGGTAAGAGTTGCTCGTAGCCTCTAAAATCTCAACTCTTAACTCTCCGGAAAAGTTAAGAGTTGGGTAAGAGTTGCTCGTAACCTCTACAATCTCAACTCTTAACTCTTAGGAAAAGTTAAGCGTTGGGTAAGAGTTGCTCGTAACCTCTAAAGTCTCAACTCTTAACTCTTCGGAGACGTTAAGAGTTGGTCGTAACCTCTAGAATCTCCACTCTTAACTCTTAGGAAATCTTAAGAGTTGGGTAAGAGTTGGTCGTAACCTCTAAAATCTCAACTCTTAACTCTCCGGAAAAGTTAAGAGTTGGGTAAGAGTTGCTCGTAACTCTTAACTATTAATGTTAATTAATGACTGTTAATCTCAACTATTAACTCCTACGCTAAGTTCAGAGTTGGGTAAGAGTTGCGCGTAATGTCTGAAATCTCAACTATTAACTCTTAGGAAAAGTTAAGAGTTTGGTAAGAGTTGCGCGTAATGTCTGAAATCTCAACTATTAACTCTTAGGAAAAGTTAACAGTTGGGTAAGAATTGGTCGTCACCTCTGAAATCTCAATTCTTCTCTTAGGAGAAGTTAAGAGTTGGACGTAACGTCTGAAATCTCAACTCTTAACTCTTAGGAGAAGTTAAGAGTTGGTCGTAACCTCTAGAATCTCAACTCTTAACTCTTAGGAAATGTTAAGAGTTGGGTAAGAGTTGGTCATAACCTCTAAAATCTCAACTCTTAACTCTCCGGAAAAGTTAAGAGTTGGGTAAGAGTTGCTCGTAACCTCTAAAATCTCAACTCTTAACTCTTAGGAAAAGTTAAGAGTTGGTCGCAACCTCTGAAATCTCAAATATTAACTCCTACGCAAAGTTAACAGTTGGTCGTAACGTCTGAAATCTATACTCTTAACACTTAGGAAAAGTTAAGAGTTGGTCGTCACCTCTGAAATCTCAACTATTAACTCCTACGCAAAGTTAAGAGTTAGTCGTAACGTCTGAGAATCTCAACTATTAACTCTTAGGACAAGTTAAGAGTTGGGTAAGAGTTGCTCGTAACCTCTAAAAGCTCAACTCTTGACTCTTAGGAAAAGTTAAGAGTTGGTCGTAACGTCGGAAATCTCAACTCTTAACTCTTAGGAAAAGTGAAGAGTTGGGTAAAAGTTGATCGTAACGTCTGAAATCTCAATTCTTAACTCTCCGGAAAAGTTAAGAGTTGGGTAAGAGTTGCTCGTAACTTCTAAAATCTCAACTCTTAACTCTTAGGAAAAGTTAAGAGTTGGTCGTAACCTCTGAAATCTCAAGTATTAACTCCTACGCAAAGTTAAGAGTTGGTCGTAACGTCTGAGAATCCCAACTATTAACTCTTAGGAAAAGTTAAGTGTTGGGTAAGAGTTGCTCGTAACCTCTAAAGTCTCAACTCTTAACTCTTCGGAGAAGTTAAGAGTTGGTCGTAACGTCTGAGAATCTCAACTCTTAACTCTTAGGAAATGTTAAGAGTTGGGTAAGAGTTGGTCGTAACCTCTAAAATCTCAACTCTTAACTCTCTGGAAAAGTTAAGAGTTGGGTAAGAGTTGCTCGTAACCTCTAAAATCTCAACTCTTAACTCTTAGGAAAAGTTAAGAGTTGGTCGTAACCTCTGAAATCTCAAATATTAACTCCTACGCAAAGTTAACAGTTGGTCGTAACGTCTGAAATCTCAACTCTTAACTCTTAGGAAAAGTTAAGAGTTGGTCGTAACCTCTGAAATCTCAACTATTAACTCCTACGCAAAGTTAAGAGTTGGTCATAACGTCTGAGAATCTCAACTATTAACTCTTAGGAAGGTTAAGAGTTGGGTAAGAGTTGCTCGTAACCTCTAAAAGCTCAACTCTTGACTCTTAGGAAAAGTTATGAGTTGGTCGTAACGTCGGAAATCTCAACTCTTAACTCCTAGGAAAAGTTAAGGGTTGGGTAATGGTTGGTCCCAACGTCTGAAATCTCAACTATTAACTCCTATGCAAAGTTAAGAGTTGGGTAAGAGTTGGTCGTACCGTCTGCAACCTCAACTATTAACTTTTAGGAAAAGTTACGAGTGGTGTAAGAGTTGGTCGTAACGTCTGAAATCTCAACTCTTAACTCTTAGGAGAAGTTAAGAGTTGGGTAAGAGTTGGTCGTGACCTCTGAAATCTCAATTCTTAACTCTTAGGAGAAGTTAAGAGTTGGGTAAGAGTTGGGCGTAACGTCTGAAATTTCAACTACTAACTCTTAGGAAAAGTCAAGATTTGGGTAAGAGTTGCTTGTAGCCTCTAAAATCTCAACTCTTAACTCTTAGGAAAAGTTACGGGTTGGGTAAGAGTTGGTCGTAACGCCTGGAATCTCAACTATTAACTCCTACGCCAAGTTAAGAGTTGGGTTAGGGTTGGTCGTAACCTCTAAAATCTCAACTCTTAACTCTCCGGAAAAGTTAAGAGTTGGTCGTAACCTCTGAAATCTCAACTATTAACTCCTACGTAAAGTTAGGAGTTGGGTAAGAGTTGGTCGTAACGTCGGAAATCTCAACTCTTAACTCTTAGGAAAAGGGAAGAGTTGGGTAAAAGTTGATCGTAACCTCTGAAATCTCAACTATTAACTCCTACTCAAAGTTAAGAGTTGGTTAAGAGTTGGTCGTACCGTCTGCAACCTCAACTATTAACTTTTAGGAAAAGTTAAGAGTGGTGTAAGAGTTGGTCGTAACGTCTGAAATCTCAACTCTTAACTCTTAGGAAAAGTTAAGAGTTGGTCGTAACGTCTGAAATCTCAAATATTACCTCCTACGCAAAGTTAACAGTTAGTCGTAACGTCTGAAATCTCAACTCTAAACTCTTAGGAAAAGTTAAGAGTTTGGTAAGAGTTGCGCGTAATGTCTGAAATCTCAACTATTAACTCTTAGGAAAAGTTAAGAGTTGGGTAAGAATTGGTCGTAAGCTCTAACATCTCAACTCTTAACTCTTACACAAAGTTAAGACTTGCTCGTAACCTCTGAAATCACAATTCTTAACTCTTAGGAGAAGTTGAGAGTTGGGTAAGAGTTGGTCGTAACGTCTGAAATCTCAACTATTAATTCTTAGGAAAAGTTAAGAGTTGGGTAAGAGTTGCTCGTAACCTCTAAAATCTCAACTCTTAAGAAAAGTTAAGAGTTGGTCGTAACGTCTGAAATCTCAACTATTAACTCTTAGGAAAAGTTAAGGGTTGGGTAAGAGTTTCTCATAACGTCTGAAATGTCAACTATTAACTCCTACGCAAAGTTAAGAGTTAGTCGTAACGTCTGAAATCTCAAATATTAACTCCTACGCAAAGTTAACAGTTGGTCGTAACGTCTGAAATCTCAACTCTTAACTCTTAGGAAAAGTTAAGAGTTGGTCGTAACCTCTGAAATCTCAAATATTAACTCCCACGCAAAGTTAACAGTTGGTCGTAACGTCTGAAATCTAAACTCTTAACTCTTAGGAAAAGTTAAGAGTTGGTCGTAACCTCTGAAATCTCAACTATTAACTCCTACGCAAAGTTAAGAGTTGGTCGTAACGTCTGAGAATCTCAACTATTAACTCTTAGGAAAAGTTAAGAGTTGGGTAAGAGTTGCTCGTAACCTCTAAAAGCTCAACTCTTGACTCTTAGGAAAAGTTCAGAGTTGGTCGTAACGTCGGAAATCTCAACTCTTAACTCTTAGGAGAAGTTAAGAGTTGGGTAAGAGTTGGTCGTAACCTCTAAAATCTCAACTCTTAACTCTCCGGAAAAGTTAAGAGTTGGGTCAGAGTTGCTCGTAACCTCTAAAATCTCAACTCTTAATTCTTAGGAAAAGTTAAGAGTTGGTCGTAACGTCGGAAATCTCAACTATTAACTCCTACGCAAAGTTAAGAGTTGGTCGTAACGTCTGAGAATCTCAATTATTAAGTCTTAGGAAAAGTTAAGCGTTGGGTAAGAGTTGCTCGTAACCTCTAAAGTCTCAACTCTTAACTCTTCGGAGAAGTTAAGAGTTGGTCGTAACCTCTAAAATCTCAACTCTTAACTCTCCGGAAAAGTTAAGAGTTGGGTCAGAGTTGCTCGTAACCTCTAAAATCTCAACTCTTAATTCTTAGGAAAAGTTAAGAGTTGGTCGTAACGTCGGAAATCTCAACTATTAACTCCTACGCAAAGTTAAGAGTTGGTCGTAACGTCTGAGAATCTCAATTATTAAGTCTTAGGAAAAGTTAAGCGTTGGGTAAGAGTTGCTCGTAACCTCTAAAGTCTCAACTCTTAACTCTTCGGAGAAGTTAAGAGTTGGTCGTAACCTCTAGAATCTCAACTCTTAACTCTTAGGAAATGTTAACAGTTGGGTAAGAGTTGGTCGTAACCCCTAAAATCTCAACTCTTAACTCTCCGGAAAAGTTAAGAGTTGGGTAAGAGTTGCTCGTAACGTCTGAAATCTCAACTCTTAACTCTTAGGAAAAGTTAAGAGTTGGCCGTAACCTCTGAAATCTCAACTATTAACTCCTACGCAAAGTTAAGAGTTGGTCGTAACGTCTGAGAATCTCAACTATTAACTCGTAGGAAAAGTTAAGAGTTGGGTAAGAGTTGCTCGTAACCTCTAAAAGCTCAACTCTTGACTCTTAGGAAAAGTTAAGGGTTGGTCGTAACGTCGGAAATCTCAACTGTTAACTCTTAGGAGAAGTTAAGAGTTGGGTAAGAGTTGGTCGTAACCTCTGATATCTCAAATATTAACTCCTACGCAAAGTTAACAGTTGGTCGTAACGTCTGAAAACTCAACTCTTAACTCTTCGGAAAAGTTAAGAGTTGGTCGTGACCTCTAAAATCTCAACTCTTAACTCTTCGGAGAAGTTAAGAGTTGGTCGTAACCGCTAGAATCTCAACTCTTAACTCTTAGGAAATGTTAAGAGTTGGGTAAGAGTTGCTCGTAACCTCTAAAATCTCAACTCTTAGGAAAAGTTAAGAGTTGGTCGGAACGTCTGAAATCTCAACTATTAACTCTTAGGAAAAGTTAAGGGTTGGGTAAGAGTTGCTCATAACGTCTGAAATCTCAACTATTAACTCCTACGCAAAGTTACGAGTTGGTCGTAACGTCTGAAATCTCAACTCTTAACTCTCCGGAAAAGTTAAGAGTTGGGTAAGAGTTGCTCGTAACCTCTAAAATCTCAACTCTTAACTCTTAGGAAAAGTTAAGAGTTGGTCGTAACCTCTGAAATCTCAACTATTAACTCCTACGCAAAGTTAAGAGTTGGTCGTAACGTCTGAGAATCTCAACTATTAACTCTTAGGAAAAGTTAAGCGTTGGGTAAAAGTTGCTCGTAACCTCTAAAGTCTCAACTCTTAACTCTTCGGAGAAGTTAAGAGTTGGTCGTAACCTCTAGAATCTCAACTCTTAACTCTTAGGAAATGTTAAGAGTTGGGTAAGAGTTCGTCGTAACCTCTAAAATCTCAACTCTTAACTCTCCGGAAAAGTTAAGAGTTGGGTAAGAGTTGCTCGTCACCTCTAAAATCTCAACTCTTAACTCTTAGGAAAAGTTAAGAGTTGGTCGTAACCTCTGAAATCTCAAATATTAACTCCTACGCAAAGTTAACAGTTGGTCGTAACGTCTGAAATCTCAACTCTTAACTCTTAGGAAAAGTTAAGAGTTGGCCGTAACCTCTGAAATCTCAACTATTAACTCCTACGCAAAGTTAAGAGTTGGTCGTAACGTCTGAGAATCTCAACTATTAACTCGTAGGAAAAGTTAAGAGTTGGGTAAGAGTTGCTCGTAACCTCTAAAAGCTCAACTCTTGACTCTTAGGAAAAGTTGAGGGTTGGTCGTAACGTCGGAAATCTCAACTGTTAACTCTTAGGAGAAGTTAAGAGTTGGGTAAGAGTTGGTCGTAACCTCTAAAATCTCAACTCTTAACTCTCCGGAAAAGTTAAGAGTTGGGTAAGAGTTGCTCGTAACCTCTAAAATCTCAACTCTTAACTCTTAGGAAAAGTTAAGAGTTGGTCGTAACCTCTGAAATCTCAAATATTAACTCCTACGCAAAGTTAACAGTTGGTCGTAACGTCTGAAATCTCAACTCTTAACTCTTAGGACAAGTTAAGAGTTGGTCGTCACCTCTGAAATCTCAACTATTAACTCCTACGTAAAGTTAGGAGTTGGGTAAGAGTTGGTCGTAACGCCTGTAATCTCAACTATTAACTCTTAGGAAAAGTTAAGAGTTGGGTAAGAGTTGGTCGTAACCTCGGAAATCTCAATTCTTAACTCTTAGGAGAAGTTAAGACTTGGGTAAGAGTTGCTCGTAACCTCTAAAAGCTCAACTCTTGACTCTTAGGAAAAGTTAAGAGCTGGTCGTAACGTCGGAAATCTCAACTCTTAACTCTTAGGAAAAGTGAAGAGTTGCTCGTAACCTCTGAAATCACAATTCTTAACTCTTAGGAGAAGTCGAGAGTTGGGTAAGGGTTGGTCGTAACGTCTGAAATCTCAACTATTAACTCTTAGGAAAAGTTAAGAGTTGGGTAAGAGTTGCTCGTAACCTCTAAAATCTCAACTCTTAGGAAAAGTTAAGAGTTGGTCGTAACGTCTGAAATCTCAACTCTTAACTCTTAGGAAAAGTTAAAAGTTGGTCGTAACCTCTGAAATCTCAACTATTAACTCCCACGCAAAGTTAAGAGTTGGTCGTAACGTCTGAAATCTCAACTATTAACTCTTAGGAAAAGTTAAGAGTTGGGTAAGAGTTGCTCGTAACCTCTAAAAGCTCAACTCTTGACTCTTAGGAAAAGTTAAGAGTTGGTCGTAACGTCGGAAATCTCAACTATTAACTCCTATGCAAAGGTAAGAGTTGGGTAAGAGTTGGTCGTACCGTCTGCAACCTCAACTATTAACTTTTAGGAAAAGTTAAGAGTGGTGTAAGAGTTGGTCGTAACGTCTGAAATCTCAACTCTTAACTCTTAGGCGAAGTTAAGAGTTGGGTAAGAGTTGGTCGTAACCTGGGAAATCTCAATTCTTAACTCTTAGGAGAAGTTAAGCGTTGGGTAAGAGTTGGGCGTAACGTCTGAAATTTCAACTATTAACTCTTAGGAAAAGTCAAGATTTGGGTAAGAGTTGCTTGTAGCCTCTAAAATCTCAACTCTTAACTCTTAGGAAAAGTTACGGGTTGGGTAAGAGTTGGTCGTAACGTCTGGAATCTCAACTATTACCTCCTACGCAAAGTTAACAGTTAGTCGTAACGTCTGAAATCTCAACTCTTAACTCTTAGGAAAAGTTAAGAGTTGGTCGTAACCTCTGAAATCTCAAATATTAACTCCTACGCAAAGTTAACAGTTGGTCGTAACGTCTGAAATCTCAACTCTTAACTCTTAGGAAAAGTTAAGAGTTGGGTAAGAGTTGCTCGTAACCTCTAAAATCTCAACTCTTAGGAAAAGTTAAGAGTTGGTCGTAACGTCTGAAATCTCAACTATTAACTCTTAGGAAAAGTTAAGGGTTGGGGAAGAGTTGCTCATAACCTCTGAAATCTCAACTATTAACTCCTACGC
Organism: Asobara japonica; assembly: GCA_026005395.1. Taxonomy (NCBI): domain Eukaryota; kingdom Metazoa; phylum Arthropoda; class Insecta; order Hymenoptera; family Braconidae; genus Asobara; species Asobara japonica. Next base: position 9,399 of record BQMI01000052.1, read on the forward strand.
AAAGTTAAGAGTTGGTCGTAACGTCTGAAATCTCAAATATTAACTCCTACGCAAAGTTAACAGTTGGTCGTAACGTCTGAAATCTCAACTCTTAACTCTTAGGAAAAGTTAAGAGTTGGTCGTAACCTCTGAAATCTCAAATATTAACTCCTATGCAAAGTTAACAGTTGGTCGTAACGTCTGAAATCTCAACTCTTAACTCTTAGGAAAAGTTAAGAGTTGGTCGTAACCTCTGAAATCTCAACTATTAACTCCTACGCAAAGTTAAGAGTTGGTCGTAACGTCTGAGAATCTCAACTATTAACTCTTAGGAAAAGTTAAGAGTTGAGTAAGAGTTGCTCGTAACCTCTAAAAGCTCAACTCTTAACTCTTAGGAAAAGTCACGGGTTGGGTAAGAGTTGCTCGTAACCTCTAAAATCTCAACTCTTAACTCTTAGGAAAAGTTAAGAGTTGGTCGTAACCTCTGAAATCTCAAATATTAACTCCTACGCAAAGGTAACAGTTGGTCGTAACGTCGGAAATCTCAACTCTTAACTCTTAGGAAAAGTGAAGAGTTGGGTAAAAGTTGATCGTAACCTCTGAAATCTCAACTATTAACTCCTACTCAAAGTTAAGAGTTGGGTAAGAGTTGGTCGTACCGTCTGCAACCTCAACTATTAACTTTTAGGAAAAGTTAAGAGTGGTGTAAGAGTTGGTCGTAACGTCTGAAATCTCAACTCTTAACTCTTAGGAGAAGTTAAGAGTTGGGTAAGAGCTGGTCGTAACCTCTGAAATCTCAATTCTTAACTCTTAGGAGAAGTTAAGAGTTGGGTAAGAGTTGGTCGTAACGTCTGGAATCTCAACTATTAACTCCTACGCAAAGTTAAGAGTTGGGTAAGGGTTGGTCGTACCGTCTGAAACCTCAACTATTAACTTTTAGGAAAAGTGAAGGGTTGGGTAAGAGTTGGTCCTAACCTCTAAAATCTCAACTCTTAACTCTTAGGAAAAGTTAAGAGTTGGATAAGAGTTGGTCGTAACGTCTGAAATCTCAACTCTTAACTGTTAGGAAAAGTTACGAGTTGGGTAAGAGTTGGTCATAACCTCTGAAATCTCAACTATTAACTCCTACGCTAAGTTAAGAGTTGGGTAAGAGTTGGTCGTAACGTCTGAAATCTCAACTCTTAACTGTTACACAAAGTTACGCGTTGGGTAAGAGTTGGTCGTAACCTCTAAAATCTCAACTCTTAACTCTTCGGCAAAGTTACGAGTTGGGTAAGAGTTGCTCGTAACCTCTAAAATCTGAACTCTTAACTCTTACGCAAAGTTAAGAGTTGGGTAAGAGTTGGTCGTAACCTCTGCAATCGCAACTATTAACTCCTACGCTAAGTAATAGTAATAGTAATGTTTATTAATTAGCCAACGGCTACATTTGAATACATTACAAAAATAAAAATACGTTTCTTTCAAATTGCACCGTTCTTCACTTCTTCTCTCAGCATTCATTTAAAAATCATTATCGTTTCGGCACTCTTCGTTTGTTTACTCAACTTAGTATATAACAAAAAACCATTTGTATTTATTGTTCTATCCGCAGTCTTTGTTCTTTCTCTTGGCACAAGCATTTCATTTTTTGTTCTCGTGTTATACGTATGCTGACGTCTCTGAACCAATCGAGTCAAGTACTCTGGCATTCCATTATTTATGATTTTGTATATAAATACACAAATATAATATTTTTTCTTCTTTGTTCTATGGACATAAAACATAATGTATCAAGCATACTTTTTACAGACGTATATCTGCTTACTCTAAGAATCACTCTCATTGCTCTATTCTGAGTTTTTTGCAACATAGCCAAGGATCCCTTATTTAAATTTAGCAATAACGTTGAACAATAATCGTAGTGTGGTGCAATAATTGATTTATACAGTAACACCTTCGTGTAATCCCCAATATAATTAGATATTCTGTACAACGAACTAGTTTTTCTGCTAACCTTCTTCGCAATATAACGAGCATGTTCAGTATATGTCAAAAAGTTCAGAGTTGGGTAAGAGTTGCTCGTAACCTCTAAAATCTGCACTCTTAACTCTTACGCAAAGTTAAGAGTTGGGTAAGAGTTGCGCGTAATGTCTGAAATCTCAACTATTAACTCTTAGGAAAAGTTAAGACTTGGGTAAGAGTTGGTCGTACCGTCTGAAACCTCAACTATTAACTTTTAGGAAAAGTGAAGAGTTGGGTAAGAGTTGGTCGTAACCTCTAAAATCTCAATTCTTAACTCACCGGAAAAGTTAAGAGTTGGGTAAGAGTTGGTCGTAACCTCTAAAATCTCAACTCTTAACTCTTAGGAAAAGTTAAGAGTTGGATAAGAGTTGGTCATAACCTCTGAAATCTCCACTATTAACTCCTACGCTAAGTTAAGCGTTGGGTAAGAGTTGGTCGTAACGTCTGAAATCTCAACTCTTCACTGTTACACAAAGTTACGCGTTGGGTAAGAGTTGGTCGTAACCTCTAAAATCTCAACTCTTCACTCTTAGGAAAAGTTACGAGTTGGGTAAAAGTTGCTCGTCACGTCTGAAATCTCAACTCTTAACTCTTACGCAAAGGTAAGAGTTGAGTAAGAGTTGGTCGTATCTGAAGTCTCAACTCTCCACTCTTAGGAAAAGTTAAGAGTTGGGTACGAGTTGGTCGTAGCCTCTGGAATCTCAACTATTAACTCCTACGCTAAGTTAAGCGTTGGGCAAGAGTTGGTCGTAACGTCTGAAATATCAACTATTAACTCTTAGGAAAAGTTAAGCGTTGCTCGTAACCTCTAAAATCTCAACTCTTAACTCTTAGGAAAAGTTAAGAGTTGGGTAAGAGTTGCTTGTAGCCTCTAAAATCTCACGTCTTAACTCTTAGGAAAAGTTAAGGGTTGGGTAAGAATTGCTCGTAACGTCTAAAATCTCAACTCTTAATTCTTGGGCAAAGTTACGAGTTGGGTAAGAGTTGCTCGTAACCTCTAAAATCTCAACTCTTAACCCTTAGGAAAAGTTGAGAGTTGGGTAAGAATTGGTCGTAACGTCTGAAATCTCAACTATTAACTCTTAGGAAAAGTTGAGAGTTCGGTAAGAATTGGTCGTCACCTCCAAAATCTCAACCCTTAACCCTTAGGAAAAGTTAAGAGTTGGGTAAGAGTTGGTTGCGACTGAAGTATCAACTCTTAACTCTTAGGAAAAGTTAAGAGCTGGGTAAGAGTTGATCGGAACGTCTGAAATCTCAACTATTGACTCGTAGGAAAAGTTAAGGGTTGGGCAAGAGTTGGTCGTAACGCCTGAAATCTCAACTATTAACTCTTAGGAAAAGTTAAGAGTTGCTCGTAACCTCTAAAATCTCAACTCTTAACCCTTAGGAAAAGTTGAGGGTTGGGTCAGAGATGGTCGTAACGTCTGAAATCTCAACTCTTAACACTTAGGAAAAGTTAAGAGTTGGGTAAGGGTTGGTCGCAACTGAAGTCTCAACTCTTAACTCTTACGCATAGTTCAGGGTTGGGGAGGAGTTGGTCGTAACGTCTGAAATCTCAACTATTAACTCTTCGGAAATGTTAAGAGTTGGGTAAGAGTTGCTCGTAACCTCTAAAATATCAACTCTTAACTCTTAGGAAAAGTTAAGAGTTGGGTAAGAGTTGGTCGTAACCTCTAAAATCTCAATTCTTAACTCTCCGGAAAAGTTAAGAGTTGGGTAAGAGTTGCTCGTAACCTCTAAAATCTCAACTCTTAACCCTTAGGAAAAGTTGAGAGTTGGGTAAGAGTTGGTCGTAACGTCTGAAATTTCAACTATTAACGCTTAGGAAAAGTTGAGAGTTGGGTAAGAATTGGTCGTCACCTCCAAAATCTCAACTCTTAACCCTTAGGAAAAGTTAAGAGTTGGATACGAATTGGTCGTCACCTCTGAAATCTCTATTCTGCTCTTAGGAGAAGTTAAGAGTTGGGTAAGAGTTGCTCGTAACCTCTAACATCTCAACTCTTAACTCTTCGGAAAAGTTAAGAGTTGGTCGTAACTGAAGTGTCAACTCTTAACTCTTACGCAAAGTTAAGTTCAGGGTTGGGGAAGAGTTGGTCGTAACGTCTGAAATCTCACCTATTAACTCTTCGGAAATGTTAAGAGTTGCTCGTAACCTCTAAAATATCAACTCTTAACTCTTAGGAAAAGTTAAGAGTTGGGTAAGAGTTGCTCGTAACCTCTAAAATCTCAACTCTTAGCCCTTAGGAAAAGTTAAGCGTTGGCTAAGAGTTGATCGTAACGTCTGAAATCACAACTATTAACTCTTCGGAAATGTTAAGAGTTGGGTAAGAGTTGCTCGTAACCTCTAAAATCTCAACTCTTAACCCTTAGGAAAAGTTGAGAGTTGGGTAAGAGTTGGTCGTAACGTCTGAAATCTCAACTATTAACTCTTAGGAAAAGTTGAGAGTTGGGTACGAATTGGTCGTCACCTCTGAAATCTCAACTCTTAACCCTTAGGAAAAGTTGAGAGTTGGGTAAGAATTGGTCGTAACGTCTGAAATCTCAACTATTAACTCTTAGGAAAAGTTGAGAGTTGGGTACGAATTGGTCGTCACCTCTGAAATCTCTATTCTTCTCTTAGGAGAAGTTAAGAGTTGGGTAAGAGGTGCTCGTAACCTCTACCATCTCAACTCTTAACTCTTCGGAAAAGTTAAGAGTTGGTAGTAACTGAAGTCTCAACTCTTAACTCTTACGCAAAGTTAAGACTTGGGTAAGAGTTGGCGGTAATCGCTAAACTTTCAACTCTTAACTCTTAGGAAAAGTTAAGAGTTGGGTAAGAGTTGGTTGTAACTGAAGTATCAACTCTTAACTCTTAGGAAAAGTTAAGAGCTGGGTAAGAGTTGATCGGAACGTCTGAAATCTCAACTAATAACTCTTAGGAAAAGTTAAAGGTTGGGCAAGAGTTGGTCGTAACGCCTGAAATCTCAACTATTAACTCTTAGGAAAAGTTAAGAGTTGGGTAAGAGTTGCTCGTAACCTCTAAAATCCCAACTCTTAACCCTTAGGAAAAGTTGAGGGTTGGGTCAGAGATGGTCGTAACGTCTGAAATCTCAACTCTTAACACTTAGGAAAAGTTAAGAGTTGGGTAAGAGTTGGTCGTAACCTCTAAAATCTCAATTCTTAACTCTCCGGAAAAGTTAAGAGTTGGGTAAGAGTTGCTCGTAGCCTCTAAAATCTCAACTCTTAACCCTTAGGAAAAGTTGAGAGTTGGGTAAGAGTTGGTCGTAACGTCTGAAATTTCAACTATTAACGCTTAGGAAAAGTTGAGAGTTGGGGAAGAATTGGTCGTCACCTCCAAAATCTCAACTCTTAACCCTTAGGAAAAGTTAAGAGTTGGGTACGAATTGGTCGTCACCTCTGAAATCTCTATTCTTCTCTTAGGAGAAGTTAAGAGTTGGGTAAGAGTTGCTCGTAACCTCAAACATCTCAACTCTTAACTCTTCGGAAAAGTTAAGAGTTGGTCGTAACTGAAGTCTCAACTCTTAACTCTTACGCAAAGTTAAGTTCAGGGTTGGGGAAGAGTTGGTCGTAACGTCTGAAATCTCACCTATTAACTCTTCGGAAATGTTAAGAGTTGGATAAGAGTTGCTCGTAACCTCTAAAATATCAACTCTTAACTCTTAGGAAAAGTTAAGAGTTGGGTAAGAGTTGCTCGTAACCTCTAAAATCTCAACTCTTAACCCTTAGGAAATGGTAAGAGTTGGGTAAGAGTTGCTTGTAACCTCTAAAATCTCAACTCTTAACTCTTACGCAAAGGTAAGAGTTGGTCGTAACTGAAGTCTCAACTCTTAACTCTTACGCGAAGTTTAGAGTTGGGTAAGAGTTGGTCGTAACGTCTGAAATCTCAACTATTAACTCTTAGGGAAAGTTAAGAGTTGGGTAAGAATGGGTCGTCACCTCTGAAATCTCAATTCTTCTCTTAGGAGAAGTTAAGAGTTGGGTGAGAGTTGCTCGTAAACTCTAAAATCTCAACTCTTAACTCTTCGGAAATGGTAAGAGTTGGGTAAAAGTTGCTTGTAACCTCTAAAATCTCAACTCTTAACTCTTACGCAAAGGTAAGAGTTGGTCGTGACTCAAGTCTCAACTCTTAACTCTTACGCATAGTTAAGAGTTGGGGAAGAGTTGGTCGTAACGTCTGAAATCTCAACTATTAACTCTTCGGAAATGTTAAGAGTAGCGTAAGAGTTGCTCGTAACCTCTAAAATCTCAACTCTTAACGCTTAGGAAAAGTTAAGCGTTGGGTAAGAGTTGCTAGTAACCTCTCAAATCTCAACTCTTAACTCTTAGCAAAAGTCAAGACTTGGGAAAGAGTTGGTCGTAACGTCTGACATCACAACTATTAACTCTTAGGAAAAGTTAAGGGTTGCGCAAGAGTTGGTCGTAACGCCTGAAATCTCAACTCTTAATTCTTAGGAAAAGTTAAGCGTTGGGTAACAGTTGCTAGTAACCTCTCAAATCTCAACTCTTAACTCTTTGGAAAAGTTAAGAGTTGGGTAAGGGTTGGTCGTAACTGAATTCTCAACTCTTCACTCTTAGGAAAAGCTAAGAGTTGGGTAAGAGTTGCTCGTAACCTCTAACGTCTCAACTCTTAACTCTTAGGAAAAGCGAAGAGTTGGGTAAGAATTGGTCGTAACCTCTGAAATCTCAATTCTTAACTCTTGGGAGAAGTTAAGAGTTGGGTAAGAATGGGTCGTCACCTCTGAAATCTCAATTCTTCTCTTAGGAGAAGTTAAGAGTTGGGTAAGAGTTGCTCGTAAACTCTAAAATCTCAACTCTTAACTCTTCGGAAATGGTAAGAGTTGGGTAAGAGTTGCTCGTAACCTCTAAAATCTCAACTCTTAACTCTTCGCAAAAGTTAAGAGTTGGGTAAGAGTTGGTCGTAACCTGTGAAATCTCAACTATTAACACCTACGCAAAGTTAAGAGTTGGGTAAGAGTTGGTGGTAAACTCTACAATCTCAACTCTTAACTCTTAGGAAAAGTTAAGACTTGGGAAAGAGTTGGTCGTAACGTCTGACATCTCAACTATTAACTCTTAGGAAAAGTTAAGAGTTGGGTAAGGGTTGGTCGTAACTGAATTCTCAACTCTTAACTCTTAGGAAAAGCTAAGAGTTGGGTAAGAATTGGTCGTAACATCTGAAATCTCAATTCTTAACTCTTGGGAGAAGTTAAGAGTTCGGTAAGAATTGGTCGTAACGTCTGAAATCACAACTATTAACCCTTAGGAAAAGTTGAGAGTTGGGTAAGAGTTGGTCGTAACGTCTGAAATCTCAACTATTAACTCTTAGGAAAAGTTGAGAGTTGGGTACGAATTGGTCGTCACCTCTGAAATCTCTATTCTTCTCTTAGGAGAAGTTAAGAGTTGGGTAAGAGTTGCTCGTAACCTCTAACATCTCAACTCTTAAGTCTTAGGGAAAGTTAAGAGTTGGGGAAGAGTGGCTCGTAACCTCTAAAGTCTCAACTCTTAACTCTTAGGAAAAGTTAAGAGTTGGGTAAGAGTTGTCCGTAACCTCTAAAATCTCAACTCTTAACTCTTCGGAAATGGTAAGAGTTGGGTAAGAGTTGCTTGTAACCTCTAAAATCTCAACTCTTAACTCTTACGCAAAGGTAAGAGTTGGTCGTAACTGAAGTCTCAACTCTTAACTCTTACGCGAAGTTTAGAGTTGGGTAAGAGTTGCTCGTAACGTCCGAAATCTCAACTATTAACTCTTAGGAAAAGTTAAGAGTTGGGTAAGAGTTGGTCATAACCTCTAAAATCTCAACTCTTAACCCTTAGGAAAAGGTAAGCGTTGGGTCAGGGTTGGTCGTAACTGAATTCTCAACTCTTAACTCTTACGAAAAGATAATAGTTGGGTAAGAGTTTGTCGTAACCTCTAAAATCTCAACTCTTAACACTTAGGAATAGTTAAGGGTTGGGTAAGAGTTGCTCGTAACCTCTGCAATCTCAACTATTAACTCCTACGCAAAGTTAACAGTTAAGTAAGAGTCGGTCGTAACTGAAGTCTCAACTCTTAACTCTTACGAAAAGTTAAGAGTTGGGTAAGAGTTGGCGGTAATCGCTAAAATCTCAACTCTTAACTCTTAGGAAAAGTTAAGAGTTGGGTAAGAGTTGGTTGTAACTGAAGTATCAACTCTTAACTCTTAGGAAAAGTTAAGAGCTGGGTAAGAGTTGATCGGAACGTCTGAAATCTCAACTATTAACTCCTACGCACAGTTAAGAGTTCAGTAAGAAATGGTCGTAACTGAAGTCTCAACACTTAACTCTTACGCAAAGTTAAGAGTTGGATAAGAATTGGTCGTAACTGAAGTCTCAACTCTTAACTCTTACGCAAAGTTAAGAGTTGGGTAAGATTTGCTCGTAACCTCTAAAATCTCAACTCTTAACGCTTAGGAAAAGTTAAGAGTTGGGTAAGAGTTGCTCGTAACCTCTAAAATCTGCACTCTTAACTCTTACGCAAAGTTAAGAGTTGGGTATGAGTTGCGCGTAATGTCTGAAATCTCAACTATTAACTCTTAGGAAAAGTTAAGACTTGGGTAAGAGTTGGTCGTACCGTCTGAAACCTCAACTATTAACTTTTAGGAAAAGTGAAGAGTTGGGTAAGAGTTGGTCGTAACCTCTAAAATCTCAATTCTTAACTCACCGGAAAAGTTAAGAGTTGGGTAAGAGTTGGTCGTAACCTCTAAAATCTCAACTCTTAACTCTTAGGAAAAGTTAAGAGTTGGATAAGAGTTGGTCATAACCTCTGAAATCTCCACTATTAACTCCTACGCTAAGTTAAGCGTTGGGTAAGAGTTGGTCGTAACGTCTGAAATCTCAACTCTTCACTGTTACACAAAGTTACGCGTTGGGTAAGAGTTGGTCGTAACCTCTAAAATCTCAACTCTTCACTCTTAGGAAAAGTTACGAGTTGGGTAAAAGTTGCTCGTCACGTCTGAAATCTCAACTCTTAACTCTTACGCAAAGGTAAGAGTTGAGTAAGAGTTGGTCGTATCTGAAGTATCAACTCTCCACTCTTAGGAAAAGTTAAGAGTTGGGTACGAGTTGGTCGTAGCCTCTGGAATCTCAACTATTAACTCCTACGCGAAGTTAAGCGTTGGGCAAGAGTTGGTCGTAACGTCTGAAATCTCAACTATTAACTCTTAGGAAAAGTTAAGCGTTGCTCGTAACCTCTAAAATCTCAACTCTTAACTCTTAGGAAAAGTTAAGAGTTGGGTAAGAGTTGCTTGTAGCCTCTAAAATCTCACGTCTTAACTCTTAGGAAAAGTTAAGGGTTGGGTAAGAATTGCTCGTAACGTCTAAAATCTCAACTCTTAATTCTTGGGCAAAGTTACGAGTTGGGTAAGAGTTGCTCGTAACCTCTAAAATCTCAACTCTTAACCCTTAGGAAAAGTTGAGAGTTGGGTAAGAATTGGTCGTAACGTCTGAAATCTCAACTATTAACTCTTAGGAAAAGTTGAGAGTTGGGTAAGAATTGGTCGTCACCTCCAAAATCTCAACCCTTAACCCTTAGGAAAAGTTAAGAGTTGGGTAAGAGTTGGTTGCAACTGAAGTATCAACTCTTAACTCTTAGGAAAAGTTAAGAGCTGGGTAAGAGTTGATCGGAACGTCTGAAATCTCAACTATTGACTCGTAGGAAAAGTTAAGGGTTGGGCAAGAGTTGGTCGTAACGCCTGAAATCTCAACTATTAACTCTTAGGAAAAGTTAAGAGTTGCTCGTAACCTCTAAAATCTCAACTCTTAACCCTTAGGAAAAGTTGAGGGTTGGGTCAGAGATGGTCGTAACGTCTGAAATCTCAACTCTTAACACTTAGGAAAAGTTAAGAGTTGGGTAAGGGTTGGTCGCAACTGAAGTCTCAACTCTTAACTCTTACGCATAGTTCAGGGTTGGGGAGGAGTTGGTCGTAACGTCTGAAATCTCAACTATTAACTCTTCGGAAATGTTAAGAGTTGGGTCAGAGTTGCTCGTAACCTCCAAAATATCAACTCTTAACTCTTAGGAAAAGTTAAGAGTTGGGTAAGAGTTGGTCGTAACCTCTAAAATCTCAATTCTTAACTCTCCGGAAAAGTTAAGAGTTGGGTAAGAGTTGCTCGTAACCTCTAAAATCTCAACTCTTAACCCTTAGGAAAAGTTGAGAGTTGGGTAAGAGTTGGTCGTAACGTCTGAAATTTCAACTATTAACGCTTAGGAAAAGTTGAGAGTTGGGTAAGAATTGGTCGTCACCTCCAAAATCTCAACTCTTAACCCTTAGGAAAAGTTAAGAGTTGGATACGAATTGGTCGTCACCTCTGAAATCTCTATTCTGCTCTTAGGAGAAGTTAAGAGTTGGGTAAGAGTTGCTCGTAACCTCTAACATCTCAACTCTTAACTCTTCGGAAAAGTTAAGAGTTGGTCGTAACTGAAGTGTCAACTCTTAACTCTTACGCAAAGTTAAGTTCAGGGTTGGGGAAGAGTTGGTCGTAACGTCTGAAATCTCACCTATTAACTCTTCGGAAATGTTAAGAGTTGCTCGTAACCTCTAAAATATCAACTCTTAACTCTTAGGAAAAGTTAAGAGTTGGGTAAGAGTTGCTCGTAACCTCTAAAATCTCAACTCTTAGCCCTTAGGAAAAGTTAAGCGTTGGCTAAGAGTTGATCGTAACGTCTGAAATCACAACTATTAACTCTTCGGAAATGTTAAGAGTTGGGTAAGAGTTGCTCGTAACCTCTAAAATCTCAACTCTTAACCCTTAGGAAAAGTTGAGAGTTGGGTAAGAGTTGGTCGTAACGTCTGAAATCTCAACTATTAACTCTTAGGAAAAGTTGAGAGTTGGGTACGAATTGGTCGTCACCTCTGAAATCTCAACTCTTAACCCTTAGGAAAAGTTGAGAGTTGGGTAAGAATTGGTCGTAACGTCTGAAATCTCAACTATTAACTCTTAGGAAAAGTTGAGAGTTGGGTACGAATTGGTCGTCACCTCTGAAATCTCTATTCTTCTCTTAGGAGAAGTTAAGAGTTGGGTGAGAGGTGCTCGTAACCTCTACCATCTCAACTCTTAACTCTTCGGAAAAGTTAAGAGTTGGTAGTAACTGAAGTCTCAACTCTTAACTCTTACGCAAAGTTAAGACTTGGGTAAGAGTTGGCGGTAATCGCTAAACTTTCAACTCTTAACTCTTAGGAAAAGTTAAGAGTTGGGTAAGAGTTGGTTGTAACTGAAGTATCAACTCTTAACTCTTAGGAAAAGTTAAGAGCTGGGTAAGAGTTGATCGGAACGTCTGAAATCTCAACTAATAACTCTTAGGAAAAGTTAAAGGTTGGGCAAGAGTTGGTCGTAACGCCTGAAATCTCAACTATTAACTCTTAGGAAAAGTTAAGAGTTGGGTAAGAGTTGCTCGTAACCTCTAAAATCCCAACTCTTAACCCTTAGGAAAAGTTGAGGGTTGGGTCAGAGATGGTCGTAACGTCTGAAATCTCAACTCTTAACACTTAGGAAAAGTTAAGAGTTGGGTAAGAGTTGGTCGTAACCTCTAAAATCTCAATTCTTAACTCTCCGGAAAAGTTAAGAGTTGGGTAAGAGTTGCTCGTAGCCTCTAAAATCTCAACTCTTAACCCTTAGGAAAAGTTGAGAGTTGGGTAAGAGTTGGTCGTAACGTCTGAAATTTCAACTATTAACGCTTAGGAAAAGTTGAGAGTTGGGGAAGAATTGGTCGTCACCTCCAAAATCTCAACTCTTAACCCTTAGGAAAAGTTAAGAGTTGGGTACGAATTGGTCGTCACCTCTGAAATCTCTATTCTTCTCTTAGGAGAAGTTAAGAGTTGGGTAAGAGTTGCTCGTAACCTCAAACATCTCAACTCTTAACTCTTCGGAAAACTTAAGAGTTGGTCGTAACTGAAGTCTCAACTCTTAACTCTTACGCAAAGTTAAGTTCAGGGTTGGGGAAGAGTTGGTCGTAACGTCTGAAATCTCACCTATTAACTCTCCGGAAATGTTAAGAGTTGGATAAGAGTTGCTCGTAACCTCTAAAATATCAACTCTTAACTCTTAGGAAAAGTTAAGAGTTGGGTAAGAGTTGCTCGTAACCTCTAAAATCTCAACTCTTAACCCTTAGGAAATGTTAAGAGTTGGGTAAGAGTTGCTCGTAACCTCTAAAATCTCAACTCTTAACCCTTAGGAAAAGTTGAGAGTTGGGTAAGAGTTGGTCGTAACGTCTGAAATCTCAACTATTAACTCTTAGGAAAAGTTGAGAGTTGGGTACGAATTGGTCGTCACCTCTGAAATCTCAACTCTTAACCCTTAGGAAAAGTTGAGAGTTGGGTAAGAATTGGTCGTAACGTCTGAAATCTCAACTATTAACTCTTAGGAAAAGTTGAGAGTTGGGTACGAATTGGTCGTCACCTCTGAAATCTCTATTCTTCTCTTAGGAGAAGTTAAGAGTTGGGTGAGAGGTGCTCGTAACCTCTACCATCTCAACTCTTAACTCTTCGGAAAAGTTAAGAGTTGGTAGTAACTGAAGTCTCAACTCTTAACTCTTACGCAAAGTTAAGACTTGGGTAAGAGTTGGCGGTAATCGCTAAACTTTCAACTCTTAACTCTTAGGAAAAGTTAAGAGTTGGGTAAGAGTTGGTTGTAACTGAAGTATCAACTCTTAACTCTTAGGAAAAGTTAAGAGCTGGGTAAGAGTTGATCGGAACGTCTGAAATCTCAACTAATAACTCTTAGGAAAAGTTAAAGGTTGGGCAAGAGTTGGTCGTAACGCCTGAAATCTCAACTATTAACTCTTAGGAAAAGTTAAGAGTTGGGTAAGAGTTGCTCGTAACCTCTAAAATCCCAACTCTTAACCCTTAGGAAAAGTTGAGGGTTGGGTCAGAGATGGTCGTAACGTCTGAAATCTCAACTCTTAACACTTAGGAAAAGTTAAGAGTTGGGTAAGAGTTGGTCGTAACCTCTAAAATCTCAATTCTTAACTCTCCGGAAAAGTTAAGAGTTGGGTAAGAGTTGCTCGTAGCCTCTAAAATCTCAACTCTTAACCCTTAGGAAAAGTTGAGAGTTGGGTAAGAGTTGGTCGTAACGTCTGAAATTTCAACTATTAACGCTTAGGAAAAGTTGAGAGTTGGGGAAGAATTGGTCGTCACCTCCAAAATCTCAACTCTTAACCCTTAGGAAAAGTTAAGAGTTGGGTACGAATTGGTCGTCACCTCTGAAATCTCTATTCTTCTCTTAGGAGAAGTTAAGAGTTGGGTAAGAGTTGCTCGTAACCTCAAACATCTCAACTCTTAACTCTTCGGAAAAGTTAAGAGTTGGTCGTAACTGAAGTCTCAACTCTTAACTCTTACGCAAAGTTAAGTTCAGGGTTGGGGAAGAGTTGGTCGTAACGTCTGAAATCTCACCTATTAACTCTCCGGAAATGTTAAGAGTTGGATAAGAGTTGCTCGTAACCTCTAAAATATCAACTCTTAACTCTTAGGAAAAGTTAAGAGTTGGGTAAGAGTTGCTCGTAACCTCTAAAATCTCAACTCTTAACCCTTAGGAAATGGTAAGAGTTGGGTAAGAGTTGCTTGTAACCTCTAAAATCTCAACTCTTAACTCTTACGCAAAGGTAAGAGTTGGTCGTAACTGAAGTCTCAACTCTTAACTCTTACGCGAAGTTTAGAGTTGGGTAAGAGTTGCTCGTAACGTCCGAAATCTCAACTATTAACTCTTAGGAAAAGTTAAGAGTTGGGTAAGAGTTGGTCATAACCTCTAAAATCTCAACTCTTAACCCTTAGGAAAAGGTAAGAGTTGGGTGAGAGTTGCTCGTAAACTCTAAAATCTCAACTCTTAACTCTTCGGAAATGGTAAGAGTTGGGTAAAAGTTGCTTGTAACCTCTAAAATCTCAACTCTTAACTCTTACGCAAAGGTAAGAGTTGGTCGTGACTCAAGTCTCAACTCTTAACTCTTACGCATAGTTAAGAGTTGGGGAAGAGTTGGTCGTAACGTCTGAAATCTCAACTATTAACTCTTCGGAAATGTTAAGAGTAGCGTAAGAGTTGCTCGTAACCTCTAAAATCTCAACTCTTAACGCTTAGGAAAAGTTAAGCGTTGGGTAAGAGTTGCTAGTAACCTCTCAAATCTCAACTCTTAACTCTTAGCAAAAGTCAAGACTTGGGAAAGAGTTGGTCGTAACGTCTGACATCACAACTATTAACTCTTAGGAAAAGTTAAGGGTTGCGCAAGAGTTGGTCGTAACGCCTGAAATCTCAACTCTTAATTCTTAGGAAAAGTTAAGCGTTGGGTAACAGTTGCTAGTAACCTCTCAAATCTCAACTCTTAACTCTTTGGAAAAGTTAAGAGTTGGGTAAGGGTTGGTCGTAACTGAATTCTCAACTCTTAACTCTTAGGAAAAGCTAAGAGTTGGGTAAGAGTTGCTCGTAACCTCTAACATCTCAACTCTTAACTCTTAGGAAAAGCGAAGAGTTGGGTAAGAATTGGTCGTAACCTCTGAAATCTCAATTCTTAACTCTTGGGAGAAGTTAAGAGTTGGGTAAGAATGGGTCGTCACCTCTGAAATCTCAATTCTTCTCTTAGGAGAAGTTAAGAGTTGGATACGAATTGGTCGTCACCTCTGAAATCTCTATTCTGCTCTTAGGAGAAGTTAAGAGTTGGGTAAGAGTTGCTCGTAACCTCTAACATCTCAACTCTTAACTCTTCGGAAAAGTTAAGAGTTGGTCGTAACTGAAGTGTCAACTCTTAACTCTTACGCAAAGTTAAGTTCAGGGTTGGGGAAGAGTTGGTCGTAACGTCTGAAATCTCACCTATTAACTCTTCGGAAATGTTAAGAGTTGCTCGTAACCTCTAAAATATCAACTCTTAACTCTTAGGAAAAGTTAAGAGTTGGGTAAGAGTTGCTCGTAACCTCTAAAATCTCAACTCTTAGCCCTTAGGAAAAGTTAAGCGTTGGCTAAGAGTTGATCGTAACGTCTGAAATCACAACTATTAACTCTTCGGAAATGTTAAGAGTTGGGTAAGAGTTGCTCGTAACCTCTAAAATCTCAACTCTTAACCCTTAGGAAAAGTTGAGAGTTGGGTAAGAGTTGGTCGTAACGTCTGAAATCTCAACTATTAACTCTTAGGAAAAGTTGAGAGTTGGGTACGAATTGGTCGTCACCTCTGAAATCTCAACTCTTAACCCTTAGGAAAAGTTGAGAGTTGGGTAAGAATTGGTCGTAACGTCTGAAATCTCAACTATTAACTCTTAGGAAAAGTTGAGAGTTGGGTACGAATTGGTCGTCACCTCTGAAATCTCTATTCTTCTCTTAGGAGAAGTTAAGAGTTGGGTGAGAGGTGCTCGTAACCTCTACCATCTCAACTCTTAACTCTTCGGAAAAGTTAAGAGTTGGTAGTAACTGAAGTCTCAACTCTTAACTCTTACGCAAAGTTAAGACTTGGGTAAGAGTTGGCGGTAATCGCTAAACTTTCAACTCTTAACTCTTAGGAAAAGTTAAGAGTTGGGTAAGAGTTGGTTGTAACTGAAGTATCAACTCTTAACTCTTAGGAAAAGTTAAGAGCTGGGTAAGAGTTGATCGGAACGTCTGAAATCTCAACTAATAACTCTTAGGAAAAGTTAAAGGTTGGGCAAGAGTTGGTCGTAACGCCTGAAATCTCAACTATTAACTCTTAGGAAAAGTTAAGAGTTGGGTAAGAGTTGCTCGTAACCTCTAAAATCCCAACTCTTAACCCTTAGGAAAAGTTGAGGGTTGGGTCAGAGATGGTCGTAACGTCTGAAATCTCAACTCTTAACACTTAGGAAAAGTTAAGAGTTGGGTAAGAGTTGGTCGTAACCTCTAAAATCTCAATTCTTAACTCTCCGGAAAAGTTAAGAGTTGGGTAAGAGTTGCTCGTAGCCTCTAAAATCTCAACTCTTAACCCTTAGGAAAAGTTGAGAGTTGGGTAAGAGTTGGTCGTAACGTCTGAAATTTCAACTATTAACGCTTAGGAAAAGTTGAGAGTTGGGGAAGAATTGGTCGTCACCTCCAAAATCTCAACTCTTAACCCTTAGGAAAAGTTAAGAGTTGGGTACGAATTGGTCGTCACCTCTGAAATCTCTATTCTTCTCTTAGGAGAAGTTAAGAGTTGGGTAAGAGTTGCTCGTAACCTCAAACATCTCAACTCTTAACTCTTCGGAAAAGTTAAGAGTTGGTCGTAACTGAAGTCTCAACTCTTAACTCTTACGCAAAGTTAAGTTCAGGGTTGGGGAAGAGTTGGTCGTAACGTCTGAAATCTCACCTATTAACTCTCCGGAAATGTTAAGAGTTGGATAAGAGTTGCTCGTAACCTCTAAAATATCAACTCTTAACTCTTAGGAAAAGTTAAGAGTTGGGTAAGAGTTGCTCGTAACCTCTAAAATCTCAACTCTTAACCCTTAGGAAATGGTAAGAGTTGGGTAAGAGTTGCTTGTAACCTCTAAAATCTCAACTCTTAACTCTTACGCAAAGGTAAGAGTTGGTCGTAACTGAAGTCTCAACTCTTAACTCTTACGCGAAGTTTAGAGTTGGGTAAGAGTTGCTCGTAACGTCCGAAATCTCAACTATTAACTCTTAGGAAAAGTTAAGAGTTGGGTAAGAGTTGGTCATAACCTCTAAAATCTCAACTCTTAACCCTTAGGAAAAGGTAAGCGTTGGGTCAGGGTTGGTCGTAACTGAATTCTCAACTCTTAACTCTTAGGAAAAGATAATAGTTGGGTAAGAGTTTGTCGTAACCTCTAAAATCTCAACTCTTAACACTTAGGAATAGTTAAGGGTTGGGTAAGAGTTGCTCGTAACCTCTGCAATCTCAACTATTAACTCCTACGCAAAGTTAACAGTTAAGTAAGAGTCGGTCGTAACTGAAGTCTCAACTCTTAACTCTTACGAAAAGTTAAGCGTTGGGTAAGAGTTGGCGGTAATCGCTAAAATCTCAACTCTTAACTCTTAGGAAAAGTTAAGAGTTGGGTAAGAGTTGGTTGTAACTGAAGTATCAACTCTTAACTCTTAGGAAAAGTTAAGAGCTGGGTAAGAGTTGATCGGAACGTCTGAAATCTCAACTATTAACTCCTACGCACAGTTAAGAGTTCAGTAAGAAATGGTCGTAACTGAAGTCTCAACACTTAACTCTTACGCAAAGTTAAGAGTTGGGTAAGATTTGCTCGTAACCTCTAAAATCTCAACTCTTAACGCTTAGGAAAAGTTAAGAGTTGGGTAAGAGTTGCTCGTAACGTCTGCAATCTAAACTATTAACTCCTACGCAAAGTCAAGTGTTGGGTAAGAGTTGGTCGTACCGTCTGACATCTCAACTCTTAACGCTTAGGAAACGGTAAGACTTGGGTAAGAATTGGTCGTAACCTCTGAAATCTCAATTCTTAACTCTTACGCAAAGTTAAGAGTTGGGTAAGAGTTGGTGGTAACCTCTAAAATCTCAACTCTTCCCTCTTAGGAAAAGTTAAGGGTTGGGTAAGAGTTGCTCGTAACCTCTAAAATCTCAACTCTTACCTCTTAGGAAAAGTTAAGAGTTGGGTAAGAGTTGCTCGTAACGTCTGCAATCTCAACTGTTAACTCCTACGCAGAGTTAAGACTTGGGTAAGAGTTGGTCCTACCGTCTGAAATCTCAACTCTTAACGCTTAGGAAAAGTTAAGAGTTGGGTAAGAGTTGGTAGTAACCTCTCACATCTCAACTCTTAACTCTTAGGAAAAGCTAAGAGTTGGGTACGAATTGGTCGTAACCTCTGAAATCTCAATTCTTAACTCTTAGGAGAAGTTAAGACGTGGGTAAGAATTGGTCGTAACGTCTGAAATCTCAACTCTTAACTCTTACGCAAAATTAAGACTTGGGTAAGAGTTGGTCGTAACCTCTAAAATCTCACCTCTTAACTCTTAGGAAAAGTTAAGAGTTGGGTAAGAGTTGCTCGTAACGTCTGCAATCTCAACTGTTAACTCCTACGCAGAGTTAAGACTTGGGTAAGAGTTGGTCCTACCGTCTGAAATCTCAACTCTTAACGCTTAGGAAAAGTTAAGAGTTGGGTAAGAGTTGGTAGTAACCTCTCACATCTCAACTCTTAACTCTTAGGAAAAGCTAAGAGTTGGGTAAGAATTGGTCGTAACCTCTGAAATCTCAATCCTTAACTCTTGGGAGAAGTTAAGAGTTGGGTAAGAATTGGTCGTAACGTCTGAAATCTCAACTCTTAACTCTTAGGAAAAGTTAAAGGTTGGGTAAGAGTTGCTCGTAACGTCTGAAATCTCAACTATTAACTCCTACGCAAAGTTCACAGTTAAGTAAGAGTCGGTCGTAACTGAAGTTTCAACTCTTAACTCTTACGCAAAGTTAAGAGTTGGGTAAAAGTTGGCGGTAATCGCTAAAATCTCAACTCTTAACTCTTAGGAAAAGTTAAGGGTTGGGTCAGAGATGGTCGTAACGTCTGAAATCTTAACTCTTAACCCTTAGGAAAAGTTAAGAGTTGGGTGAGGGTTGGTCGTAACTGAATTCTCAACTCTAAACTCTTAGGAAAAGCTAAGAGTTAGGTAAGAGTTTGGCGTAGCCTCTGAAATCTAAACTCTTTACTATTAGGAAAAGTTAAGGGTTGGGCAAGAGTTGCTCGTGACGTCTGAAATCTCAACTATTAACTCCTCCGCAAACTTAAGAGTTAAGTAAGAGTCGGTCGTCACTGAAGTCTCAACTCTTAACTCTTACGCAAAGTTAAGAGTTGGTGGTAAGCTCTAAAATCTCGACCCTTAACTGTTAGGAAAAGTTAAGAGTTGGTCGTAACTGAAGTCTCAACTCTTAACTCTTACGCAAAGTTAAGACTTGGGTACGAGTTGGTGGTAACCTCTAAAATCTCAACTCTTACCTCTTAGGAAAAGTTGAGAGCTGGGTAACAGTTGGTCGTAACCTCTGACATCTCAACTATTAACTCTTAGGAAAAGCTAAGAGTTGGGTAACAGTTTGTCGTAACCTCTAAAATCTCAACGCTTTACTCTTAGGAAAAGTTACGGGTTGGGTAAGAGTTGCGCGTAACGTCTGAAATCTCAACTATTAACTCCTACGCAAAGTTAAGAGTTGGTGGTAAACTCGAAAATCTCAACTCTTAACGCTTAGGAAAAGTTAAGAGTTGGGTAAGAGTTGCTCGTAACGTCTGAAATCTCAACTATTAACTACTACGCAAAGTCAAGAGTTGGGTAAGAGTTGGTCGTAACGTCTGAAATCTCAACTATTAACTCCTACGCAAAGTTAAGAGTCGGGTAAGAGTTGGCCGTACCGTCTTAACTCTTAGGAAAAGTTAAGGGTTGGGTAAGAGTTGCTCGTAACCTCTAAAATCTCAACTCTTAACTCTTAGGAAAAGTTAGGAGTTGCTCGTAACGTCTGAATTCTCAACTATTAACTCCTACGCAAAGTTAAGAGTTCAGTAAGAGTTGGTCGTAACGTCTGAAATCTCAACTATTAACTCCTACGCACAGTTAAGAGTTCAGTAAGAGTTGGTCGTAACTGAAGTCTCAACACTTAACTCTTACGCAAAGTTAAGAGTTGGATAAGAGTTGGTCGTAACTGAAGTCTCAACTCTTAACTCTTACGCAAAGTTAAGAGTTGGGTAAGATTTGCTCGTAACCTCTAAAATCTCAACCCTTAACACTTAGGAAAAGTTAAGGGTTGGGTAAGAGTTGCTCGTAACGTCTGCAATCTCAACTATTAACTCCTACGCAAAGTTAACAGTTGGTCGTAACTGAAGTCTCAACTCTTAACTCTTACGAAAAGTTAACAGTTGGTGGTAACCTCTAAAATCTCAACTCTTAACACTTAGGAAAAGTTAAGGGTTGGGTAAGAGTTGCTCGTAAAGTCTGCAATCTCATCTATTAACTCCTACGCAAAGGTAACAGTTGGTCGTAACTGAAGTCACAACTCTTAACTCTTACGAAAAGTTAACAGTTGGTGGTAACCTCTAAAATTTCAACCCTTAACTCTTAGGAAAAGTTAAGGGTTGGGTAAGAGCTGCGCGTAACGTCTGAAATCTCAACTCTTAACTCTTAGGAAAAGTTAAGGGTTGGGTAAGAGTTGCTCGTAACATCTGAAATCTCAACTATTAACTCCTACGCAAAGTTAAGAGTTAAGTAAGAGTCGGTCGTAACTGACGTCTCAACGCTTAACTCTTACGCAAAGTTAAGAGTTGGGTAAGACTTGGTCATAACCTCTAAAATCTCAACTCTTAACGCTCAGGAAAACTTAAGAGTTGGGTATGAGTTGCTCGTAACCTCTAAAATCTCAACTCTTAACTCTTCGGAAAAGTTAAGCGTTGCTCGTAACGTCTGAAATCTCAACTATCAACTGTTAGGAATAGTTAAGGGTTGGGTAAGAGTTGCTCGTAACGTCTGCAATCTCAACTATTAACTCCTACGTAAAGTTAGGAGTTGGGTAAGAGTTGGTCAGACCGTCTGAAATCTCAACTCTTAACGCTTAGGAAAAGTTAAGAGTTGGGTAAGAGTTGGTAGTAACCTCTCACATCTCAACTCTTAACTCTTAGAAAAAGCTAAGAGTTGGGTACGAATTGGTCGTAACCTCTGAAATCTCAATTCTTAACTCTTAGGAGAAGTTAAGACGTGGGTAAGAATTGGTCGTAACGTCTGAAATCTCAACTCTTACCTCTTAGGAAAAGTTAAGAGCTGGGTAACAGTTGGTCGTAACCTCTGACATCTCAACTCTTGCCTCTTAGGAAAAGTTAAGAGTTGGGTAAGAGTTGCTCGTAACCTCTAAAATCTCAACGCTTACCTCTTAGGAAAAGTTAAGAGTTGGGTAAGAGTTGCTCGTAGCCTCTAAAATCTCAACTATTAACTCTTAAGAAAAGTTAAGAGTTGCTCGTAACCTCTGAAATCTCAACTATTAACTACTACGCAAAGTCAAGAGTTGGGTAAGAGTTGGTCGTAACGTCTGAAATCTCAACTATTAACTCCTACGCAAAGTTAAGAGTCGGGTAAGAGTTGGCCGTACCGTCTTAACTCTTACGAAAAGTTAAGGGTTGGGTAAGAGTTGCTCGTAACCTCTAAAATCTCAACTCTTAACTCTTAGGAAAAGTTAAGAGTTGCTCGTAACGTCTGAATTCTCAACTATTAACTCCTACGCAAAGTTAAGAGTTCAGTAAGAGTTGGTCGTAACGTCTGAAATCTCAACTATTAACTCCTCCGCACAGTTAAGAGTTCAGTAAGAGTTGGTCGTAACTGAAGTCTCAACACTTAACTCTTACGCAAAGTTAAGAGTTGGATAAGAGTTGGTCGTAACTGAAGTCTCAACTCTTAACTCTTACGCAAAGTTAAGAGTTGGGTAAGATTTGCTCGTAACCTCTAAAATCTCAACCCTTAACACTTAGGAAAAGTTAAGGGTTGGGTAAGAGTTGCTCGTAACGTCTGCAATCTCAACTATTAACTCCTACGCAAAGTTAACAGTTGGTCGTAACTGAAGTCTCAACTCTTAACTCTTACGAAAAGTTAACAGTTGGTGGTAACCTCTAAAATCTCAACTCTTAACTCTTAGGAAAAGTTAAGGGTTGGGTAAGAGCTGCGCGTAACGTCTGAAATCTCAACTCTTAACTCTTAGGAAAAGTTAAGAGTTGCTCGTAACGTCTGAAATCTCAACTATTAACTCCTACGCAAAGTTAAGAGTTCAGTAAGAGTTGGTCGTAACGTCTGAAATCTCAACTATTAACTCCTACGCACAGTTAAGAGTTCAGTAAGAGTTGGTCGTAACTGAAGTCGCAACACTTAACTCTTACGCAAAGTTAAGAGTTGGATAAGAGTTGGTCGTAACTGAAGTCTCAACTCTTCTCTTACGCAAAGTTAAGAGTTGGGTAAGATTTGCTCGTAACCTCTAAAATCTCAACTCTTAACAGTTAGGAAAAGTTAAGGGTTGGGTAAGAGTTGCTCGTAACGTCTGCAATCTCAACTATTAACTCCTACGCAAAGTTAACAGTTGGTCGTAACTGAAGTCACAACTCTTAACTCTTACGCAAAGTTAAGAGTTGGGTAAGACTTGGTCATAACCTCTAAAATCTCAACTCTTAACGCTCAGGAAAACTTAAGAGTTGGGTATGAGTTGCTCGTAACCTCTAAAATCTCAACTCTTAACTCTTCGGAAAAGTTAAGCGTTGCTCGTAACGTCTGAAATCTCAACTATCAACTGTTAGGAATAGTTAAGGGTTGCGTAAGAGTTGCTCGTAACGTCTGCAATCTCAACTATTAACTCCTACGTAAAGTTAAGAGTTGGGTAAGAGTTGGTCGGACCGTCTGAAATCTCAACTCTTAACGCTTAGGAAAAGTTAAGAGTTGGGTAAGAGTTGGTAGTAACCTCTGAAATCTCAATTCTTAACTCTTAGGAGAAGTTAAGACGTGGGTAAGAATTGGTCGTAACGTCTGAAATCTCAACTCTTAACTCTTACGCAAAGTTAAGACTTGGGTAAGAGTTGGTCGTACCGTCTGAAATCTCAACTCTTAACGCTTAGGAAAAGTTAAGAGTTGGGTAAGAGTTGGTTGTAACTGAAGTATCAACTCTTAACTCTTAGGAAAAGTTAAGAGCTGGGTAAGAGTTGATCGGAACGTCTGAAATCTCAACTAATAACTCTTAGGAAAAGTTAAAGGTTGGGCAAGAGTTGGTCGTAACGCCTGAAATCTCAACTATTAACTCTTAGGAAAAGTTAAGAGTTGGGTAAGAGTTGCTCGTAACCTCTAAAATCCCAACTCTTAACCCTTAGGAAAAGTTGAGGGTTGGGTCAGAGATGGTCGTAACGTCTGAAATCTCAACTCTTAACACTTAGGAAAAGTTAAGAGTTGGGTAAGAGTTGGTCGTAACCTCTAAAATCTCAATTCTTAACTCTCCGGAAAAGTTAAGAGTTGGGTAAGAGTTGCTCGTAGCCTCTAAAATCTCAACTCTTAACCCTTAGGAAAAGTTGAGAGTTGGGTAAGAGTTGGTCGTAACGTCTGAAATTTCAACTATTAACGCTTAGGAAAAGTTGAGAGTTGGGGAAGAATTGGTCGTCACCTCCAAAATCTCAACTCTTAACCCTTAGGAAAAGTTAAGAGTTGGGTACGAATTGGTCGTCACCTCTGAAATCTCTATTCTTCTCTTAGGAGAAGTTAAGAGTTGGGTAAGAGTTGCTCGTAACCTCAAACATCTCAACTCTTAACTCTTCGGAAAAGTTAAGAGTTGGTCGTAACTGAAGTCTCAACTCTTAACTCTTACGCAAAGTTAAGTTCAGGGTTGGGGAAGAGTTGGTCGTAACGTCTGAAATCTCACCTATTAACTCTCCGGAAATGTTAAGAGTTGGATAAGAGTTGCTCGTAACCTCTAAAATATCAACTCTTAACTCTTAGGAAAAGTTAAGAGTTGGGTAAGAGTTGCTCGTAACCTCTAAAATCTCAACTCTTAACCCTTAGGAAATGGTAAGAGTTGGGTAAGAGTTGCTTGTAACCTCTAAAATCTCAACTCTTAACTCTTACGCAAAGGTAAGAGTTGGTCGTAACTGAAGTCTCAACTCTTAACTCTTACGCGAAGTTTAGAGTTGGGTAAGAGTTGGTCGTAACGTCTGAAATCTCAACTATTAACTCTTAGGGAAAGTTAAGAGTTGGGTAAGAATGGGTCGTCACCTCTGAAATCTCAATTCTTCTCTTAGGAGAAGTTAAGAGTTGGGTGAGAGTTGCTCGTAAACTCTAAAATCTCAACTCTTAACTCTTCGGAAATGGTAAGAGTTGGGTAAAAGTTGCTTTAACCTCTAAAATCTCAACTCTTAACTCTTACGCAAAGGTAAGAGTTGGTCGTGACTCAAGTCTCAACTCTTAACTCTTACGCATAGTTAAGAGTTGGGGAAGAGTTGGTCGTAACGTCTGAAATCTCAACTATTAACTCTTCGGAAATGTTAAGAGTAGCGTAAGAGTTGCTCGTAACCTCTAAAATCTCAACTCTTAACGCTTAGGAAAAGTTAAGCGTTGGGTAAGAGTTGCTAGTAACCTCTCAAATCTCAACTCTTAACTCTTAGCAAAAGTCAAGACTTGGGAAAGAGTTGGTCGTAACGTCTGACATCACAACTATTAACTCTTAGGAAAAGTTAAGGGTTGCGCAAGAGTTGGTCGTAACGCCTGAAATCTCAACTCTTAATTCTTAGGAAAAGTTAAGCGTTGGGTAACAGTTGCTAGTAACCTCTCAAATCTCAACTCTTAACTCTTTGGAAAAGTTAAGAGTTGGGTAAGGGTTGGTCGTAACTGAATTCTCAACTCTTAACTCTTAGGAAAAGCTAAGAGTTGGGTAAGAGTTGCTCGTAACCTCTAACATCTCAACTCTTAACTCTTAGGAAAAGCGAAGAGTTGGGTAAGAATTGGTCGTAACCTCTGAAATCTCAATTCTTAACTCTTGGGAGAAGTTAAGAGTTGGGTAAGAATGGGTCGTCACCTCTGAAATCTCAATTCTTCTCTTAGGAGAAGTTAAGAGTTGGGTAAGAGTTGCTCGTAAACTCTAAAATCTCAACTCTTAACTCTTCGGAAATGGTAAGAGTTGGGTAAAAGTTGCTTGTAACCTCTAAAATCTCAACTCTTAACTCCTACGCAAAGTTAAGAGTTGGGTAAGAGTTGCTCGTAACCTCTAAAATCTCAACTCTTAACTCTTCGCAAAAGTTAAGAGTTGGGTAAGAGTTGGTCGTAACCTGTGAAATCTCAACTATTAACTCCTACGCAAAGTTAAGAGTTGGGTAAGAGTTGGTGGTAAACTCTACAATCTCAACTCTTAACTCTTAGGAAAAGTTAAGACTTGGGAAAGAGTTGGTCGTAACGTCTGACATCTCAACTATTAACGCTTAGGAAAAGTTAAGAGTTGGGTAAGGGTTGGTCGTAACTGAATTCTCAACTCTTAACTCTTAGGAAAAGCTAAGAGTTGGGTAAGAATTGGTCGTAACATCTGAAATCTCAATTCTTAACTCTTGGGAGAAGTTAAGAGTTCGGTAAGAATTGGTCGTAACGTCTGAAATCACAACTATTAACTCTTCGGAAATGTTAAGAGTTGGGTAAGAGTTGCTCGTAACCTCTAAAATCCCAACTCTTAACCCTTAGGAAAAGTTGAGAGTTGGGTAAGAGTTGGTCGTAACGTCTGAAATCTCAACTATTAACTCTTAGGAAAAGTTAAGAGTTGGGTACGAATTGGTCGTCACCTCTGAAATCTCTATTCTTCTCTTAGGAGAAGTTAAGAGTTGGGTAAGAGTTGCTCGTAACCTCTAACATCTCAACTCTTAACTCTTAGGGAAAGTTAAGAGTTGGGGAAGAGTGGCTCGTAACCTCTAAAGTCTCAACTCTTAACTCTTAGGAAAAGTTAAGAGTTGGGTAAGAGTTGTCCGTAACCTCTAAAATCTCAACTCTTAACTCTTCGGAAATGGTAAGAGTTGGGTAAGAGTTGCTTGTAACCTCTAAAATCTCAACTCTTAACTCTTACGCAAAGGTAAGAGTTGGTCGTAACTGAAGTCTCAACTCTTAACTCTTACGCGAAGTTTAGAGTTGGGTAAGAGTTGCTCGTAACGTCCGAAATCTCAACTATTAACTCTTAGGAAAAGTTAAGAGTTGGGTAAGAGTTGGTCATAACCTCTAAAATCTCAACTCTTAACCCTTAGGAAAAGGTAAGCGTTGGGTCAGGGTTGGTCGTAACTGAATTCTCAACTCTTAACTCTTAGGAAAAGATAATAGTTGGGTAAGAGTTTGTCGTAACCTCTAAAATCTCAACTCTTAACACTTAGGAATAGTTAAGGGTTGGGTAAGAGTTGCTCGTAACCTCTGCAATCTCAACTATTAACTCCTACGCAAAGTTAACAGTTAAGTAAGAGTCGGTCGTAACTGAAGTCTCAACTCTTAACTCTTACGCAAAGTTAAGAGTTGGATAAGAATTGGTCGTAACTGAAGTCTCAACTCTTAACTCTTACGCAAAGTTAAGAGTTGGGTAAGATTTGCTCGTAACCTCTAAAATCTCAACTCTTAACGCTTAGGAAAAGTTAAGAGTTGGGTAAGAGTTGCTCGTAACGTCTGCAATCTAAACTATTAACTCCTACGCAAAGTCAAGTGTTGGGTAAGAGTTGGTCGTACCGTCTGACATCTCAACTCTTAACGCTTAGGAAACGGTAAGACTTGGGTAAGAATTGGTCGTAACCTCTGAAATCTCAATTCTTAACTCTTACGCAAAGTTAAGAGTTGGGTAAGAGTTGGTGGTAACCTCTAAAATCTCAACTCTTCCCTCTTAGGAAAAGTTAAGGGTTGGGTAAGAGTTGCTCGTAACCTCTAAAATCTCAACTCTTACCTCTTAGGAAAAGTTAAGAGTTGGGTAAGAGTTGCTCGTAACGTCTGCAATCTCAACTGTTAACTCCTACGCAGAGTTAAGACTTGGGTAAGAGTTGGTCCTACCGTCTGAAATCTCAACTCTTAACGCTTAGGAAAAGTTAAGAGTTGGGTAAGAGTTGGTAGTAACCTCTCACATCTCAACTCTTAACTCTTAGGAAAAGCTAAGAGTTGGGTACGAATTGGTCGTAACCTCTGAAATCTCAATTCTTAACTCTTAGGAGAAGTTAAGACGTGGGTAAGAATTGGTCGTAACGTCTGAAATCTCAACTCTTAACTCTTACGCAAAATTAAGACTTGGGTAAGAGTTGGTCGTAACCTCTAAAATCTCACCTCTTAACTCTTAGGAAAAGTTAAGAGTTGGGTAAGAGTTGCTCGTAACGTCTGCAATCTCAACTGTTAACTCCTACGCAGAGTTAAGACTTGGGTAAGAGTTGGTCCTACCGTCTGAAATCTCAACTCTTAACGCTTAGGAAAAGTTAAGAGTTGGGTAAGAGTTGGTAGTAACCTCTCACATCTCAACTCTTAACTCTTAGGAAAAGCTAAGAGTTGGGTAAGAATTGGTCGTAACCTCTGAAATCTCAATCCTTAACTCTTGGGAGAAGTTAAGAGTTGGGTAAGAATTGGTCGTAACGTCTGAAATCTCAACTCTTAACTCTTAGGAAAAGTTAAAGGTTGGGTAAGAGTTGCTCGTAACGTCTGAAATCTCAACTATTAACTCCTACGCAAAGTTCACAGTTAAGTAAGAGTCGGTCGTAACTGAAGTTTCAACTCTTAACTCTTACGCAAAGTTAAGAGTTGGGTAAAAGTTGGCGGTAATCGCTAAAATCTCAACTCTTAACTCTTAGGAAAAGTTAAGGGTTGGGTCAGAGATGGTCGTAACGTCTGAAATCTTAACTCTTAACCCTTAGGAAAAGTTAAGAGTTGGGTGAGGGTTGGTCGTAACTGAATTCTCAACTCTAAACTCTTAGGAAAAGCTAAGAGTTAGGTAAGAGTTTGGCGTAGCCTCTGAAATCTAAACTCTTTACTATTAGGAAAAGTTAAGGGTTGGGCAAGAGTTGCTCGTGACGTCTGAAATCTCAACTATTAACTCCTCCGCAAACTTAAGAGTTAAGTAAGAGTCGGTCGTCACTGAAGTCTCAACTCTTAACTCTTACGCAAAGTTAAGAGTTGGTGGTAAGCTCTAAAATCTCGACCCTTAACTGTTAGGAAAAGTTAAGAGTTGGTCGTAACTGAAGTCTCAACTCTTAACTCTTACGCAAAGTTAAGACTTGGGTACGAGTTGGTGGTAACCTCTAAAATCTCAACTCTTACCTCTTAGGAAAAGTTGAGAGCTGGGTAACAGTTGGTCGTAACCTCTGACATCTCAACTATTAACTCTTAGGAAAAGCTAAGAGTTGGGTAACAGTTTGTCGTAACCTCTAAAATCTCAACGCTTTACTCTTAGGAAAAGTTACGGGTTGGGTAAGAGTTGCGCGTAACGTCTGAAATCTCAACTATTAACTCCTACGCAAAGTTAAGAGTTGGTGGTAAACTCGAAAATCTCAACTCTTAACGCTTAGGAAAAGTTAAGAGTTGGGTAAGAGTTGCTCGTAACGTCTGAAATCTCAACTATTAACTACTACGCAAAGTCAAGAGTTGGGTAAGAGTTGGTCGTAACGTCTGAAATCTCAACTATTAACTCCTACGCAAAGTTAAGAGTCGGGTAAGAGTTGGCCGTACCGTCTTAACTCTTAGGAAAAGTTAAGGGTTGGGTAAGAGTTGCTCGTAACCTCTAAAATCTCAACTCTTAACTCTTAGGAAAAGTTAGGAGTTGCTCGTAACGTCTGAATTCTCAACTATTAACTCCTACGCAAAGTTAAGAGTTCAGTAAGAGTTGGTCGTAACGTCTGAAATCTCAACTATTAACTCCTACGCACAGTTAAGAGTTCAGTAAGAGTTGGTCGTAACTGAAGTCTCAACACTTAACTCTTACGCAAAGTTAAGAGTTGGATAAGAGTTGGTCGTAACTGAAGTCTCAACTCTTAACTCTTACGCAAAGTTAAGAGTTGGGTAAGATTTGCTCGTAACCTCTAAAATCTCAACCCTTAACACTTAGGAAAAGTTAAGGGTTGGGTAAGAGTTGCTCGTAACGTCTGCAATCTCAACTATTAACTCCTACGCAAAGTTAACAGTTGGTCGTAACTGAAGTCTCAACTCTTAACTCTTACGAAAAGTTAACAGTTGGTGGTAACCTCTAAAATCTCAACTCTTAACACTTAGGAAAAGTTAAGGGTTGGGTAAGAGTTGCTCGTAAAGTCTGCAATCTCATCTATTAACTCCTACGCAAAGGTAACAGTTGGTCGTAACTGAAGTCACAACTCTTAACTCTTACGAAAAGTTAACAGTTGGTGGTAACCTCTAAAATTTCAACCCTTAACTCTTAGGAAAAGTTAAGGGTTGGGTAAGAGCTGCGCGTAACGTCTGAAATCTCAACTCTTAACTCTTAGGAAAAGTTAAGGGTTGGGTAAGAGTTGCTCGTAACATCTGAAATCTCAACTATTAACTCCTACGCAAAGTTAAGAGTTAAGTAAGAGTCGGTCGTAACTGACGTCTCAACGCTTAACTCTTACGCAAAGTTAAGAGTTGGGTAAGACTTGGTCATAACCTCTAAAATCTCAACTCTTAACGCTCAGGAAAACTTAAGAGTTGGGTATGAGTTGCTCGTAACCTCTAAAATCTCAACTCTTAACTCTTCGGAAAAGTTAAGCGTTGCTCGTAACGTCTGAAATCTCAACTATCAACTGTTAGGAATAGTTAAGGGTTGGGTAAGAGTTGCTCGTAACGTCTGCAATCTCAACTATTAACTCCTACGTAAAGTTAGGAGTTGGGTAAGAGTTGGTCAGACCGTCTGAAATCTCAACTCTTAACGCTTAGGAAAAGTTAAGAGTTGGGTAAGAGTTGGTAGTAACCTCTCACATCTCAACTCTTAACTCTTAGAAAAAGCTAAGAGTTGGGTACGAATTGGTCGTAACCTCTGAAATCTCAATTCTTAACTCTTAGGAGAAGTTAAGACGTGGGTAAGAATTGGTCGTAACGTCTGAAATCTCAACTCTTAACTCTTACGCAAAGTTAAGACCTGGGTAAGAGTTGGTCGTACCGTCTGAAATCTCAACTCTTAACGCTTAGGAAAAGTTAAGAGTTGGGTAAGAGTTGGTAGTAACCTCTCACATCTCAACTCTTAACTCTTAGGAAAAGCTAAGAGTTGGGTAAGAATTGGTCGTAACCTCTGAAATCTCAATCCTTAACTCTTGGGAGAAGTTAAGAGTTGGGTAAGAATTGGTCGTAACGTCTGAAATCTCAACTCTTACCTCTTAGGAAAAGTTAAGAGCTGGGTAACAGTTGGTCGTAACCTCTGACATCTCAACTATTAACTCTTAGGAAAAGCTAAGAGTTGGGTAACAGTTTGTCGTAACCTCTAAAATCTCAACGCTTTACTCTTAGGAAAAGTTACGGGTTGGGTAAGAGTTGCGCGTAACGTCTGAAATCTCAACTAATAACTCCTACGCAAAGTTAAGAGTTGGGTAAGAGTTGGTGGTAACCTCTAAAATCTCAACTCTTGCCTCTTAGGAAAAGTTAAGAGTTGGGTAAGAGTTGCTCGTAACCTCTAAAATCTCAACGCTTACCTCTTAGGAAAAGTTAAGAGTTGGGTAAGAGTTGCTCGTAGCCTCTAAAATCTCAACTATTAACTCTTAAGAAAAGTTAAGAGTTGCTCGTAACGTCTGAAATCTCAACTATTAACTACTACGCAAAGTCAAGAGTTGGGTAAGAGTTGGTCGTAACGTCTGAAATCTCAACTATTAACTCCTACGCAAAGTTAAGAGTCGGGTAAGAGTTGGCCGTACCGTCTTAACTCTTACGAAAAGTTAAGGGTTGGGTAAGAGTTGCTCGTAACCTCTAAAATCTCAACTCTTAACTCTTAGGAAAAGTTAAGAGTTGCTCGTAACGTCTGAATTCTCAACTATTAACTCCTACGCAAAGTGAAGAGTTCAGTAAGAGTTGGTCGTAACGTCTGAAATCTCAACTATTAACTCCTACGCACAGTTAAGAGTTCAGGAAGAGTTGGTCGTAACTGAAGTCTCAACACTTAACTCTTACGCAAAGTTAAGAGTTGGATAAGAGTTGGTCGTAACTGAAGTCTCAACTCTCCTCTTACGCAAAGTTAAGAGTTGGGTAAGATTTGCTCGTAACCTCTAAAATCTCAACTCTTAACACTTAGGAAAAGTTAAGGGTTGGGTAAGAGTTGCTCGTAACGTCTGCAATCTCCACTATTAACTCCTACGCAAAGTTAACAGTTGGTCGTAACTGAAGTCTCAACTCTTAACTCTTACGAAAAGTTAACAGTTGGTGGTAACCTCTAAAATCTCAACTCTTAACTCTTAGGAAAAGTTAAGGGTTGGGTAAGAGCTGCGCGTAACGTCTGAAATCTCAACTCTTAACTCTTAGGAAAAGTTAAGGGTTGGGTAAGAGTTGCTCGTAACATCTGAAATCTCAACTCTTAACTCATCGGAAAAGTTAAGCGTTGCTCGTAACGTCTGAAAGCTCAACTATCAACTGTTAGGAATAGTTAAGGGTTGGGTAAGAGTAGCTCGTAACGTCTGCAATCTCAACTATTAACTCCTACGTAAAGTTAAGAGTTGGGTAAGAGTTGGTCGTACCGTCTGAAATCTCAACTCTTAACGCTTAGGAAAAGTTAAGAGTTGGGTAAGAGTTGGTAGTAACCTCTCACATCTCAACTCTTAACTCTTAGGAAAAGCTAAGAGTTGGGTACGAATTGGTCGTAACCTCTGAAATCTCAATTCTTAACTCTTAGGAGAAGTTAAGACGTGGGTAAGAATTGGTCGTAACGTCTGAAATCTCAACTCTTAACTCTTACGCAAAATTAAGACTTGGGTAAGAGTTGGTCGTAACCTCTAAAATCTCACCTCTTAACTCTTAGGAAAAGTTAAGAGTTGGGTAAGAGTTGCTCGTAACGTCTGCAATCTCAACTGTTAACTCCTACGCAGAGTTAAGACTTGGGTAAGAGTTGGTCCTACCGTCTGAAATCTCAACTCTTAACGCTTAGGAAAAGTTAAGAGTTGGGTAAGAGTTGGTAGTAACCTCTCACATCTCAACTCTTAACTCTTAGGAAAAGCTAAGAGTTGGGTAAGAATTGGTCGTAACCTCTGAAATCTCAATCCTTAACTCTTGGGAGAAGTTAAGAGTTGGGTAAGAATTGGTCGTAACGTCTGAAATCTCAACTCTTAACTCTTAGGAAAAGTTAAAGGTTGGGTAAGAGTTGCTCGTAACGTCTGAAATCTCAACTATTAACTCCTACGCAAAGTTCACAGTTAAGTAAGAGTCGGTCGTAACTGAAGTCTCAACTCTTAACTCTTACGCAAAGTTAAGAGTTGGGTAAAAGTTGGCGGTAATCGCTAAAATCTCAACTCTTAACTCTTAGGAAAAGTTAAGGGTTGGGTCAGAGATGGTCGTAACGTCTGAAATCTTAACTCTTAACCCTTAGGAAAAGTTAAGAGTTGGGTGAGGGTTGGTCGTAACTGAATTCTCAACTCTAAACTCTTAGGAAAAGCTAAGAGTTAGGTAAGAGTTTGGCGTAGCCTCTGAAATCTAAACTCTTTACTATTAGGAAAAGTTAAGGGTTGGGCAAGAGTTGCTCGTGACGTCTGAAATCTCAACTATTAACTCCTCCGCAAACTTAAGAGTTAAGTAAGAGTCGGTCGTCACTGAAGTCTCAACTCTTAACTCTTACGCAAAGTTAAGAGTTGGTGGTAAGCTCTAAAATCTCGACCCTTAACTGTTAGGAAAAGTTAAGAGTTGGTCGTAACTGAAGTCTCAACTCTTAACTCTTACGCAAAGTTAAGACTTGGGTACGAGTTGGTGGTAACCTCTAAAATCTCAACTCTTACCTCTTAGGAAAAGTTGAGAGCTGGGTAACAGTTGGTCGTAACCTCTGACATCTCAACTATTAACTCTTAGGAAAAGCTAAGAGTTGGGTAACAGTTTGTCGTAACCTCTAAAATCTCAACGCTTTACTCTTAGGAAAAGTTACGGGTTGGGTAAGAGTTGCGCGTAACGTCTGAAATCTCAACTATTAACTCCTACGCAAAGTTAAGAGTTGGTGGTAAACTCTAAAATCTCAACTCTTAACGCTTAGGAAAAGTTAAGAGTTGGGTAAGAGTTGCTCGTAACGTCTGAAATCTCAACTATTAACTACTACGCAACGTCAAGAGTTGGGTAAGAGTTGGTCGTAACGTCTGAAATCTCAACTATTAACTCCTACGCAAAGTTAAGAGTCGGGTAAGAGTTGGCCGTACCGTCTTAACTCTTAGGAAAAGTTAAGGGTTGGGTAAGAGTTGCTCGTAACCTCTAAAAGCTCAACTCTTAACTCTTAGGAAAAGTTAGGAGTTGCTCGTAACGTCTGAATTCTCAACTATTAACTCCTACGCAAAGTTAAGAGTTCAGTAAGAGTTGGTCGTAACGTCTGAAATCTCAACTATTAACTCCTACGCACAGTTAAGAGTTCAGTAAGAGTTGGTCGTAACTGAAGTCTCAACACTTAACTCTTACGCAAAGTTAAGAGTTGGATAAGAGTTGGTCGTAACTGAAGTCTCAACTCTTAACTCTGACGCAAAGTTAAGAGTTGGGTAAGATTTGCTCGTAACCTCTAAAATCTCAACCCTTAACACTTAGGAAAAGTTAAGGGTTGGGTAAGAGTTGCTCGTAACGTCTGCAATCTCAACTATTAACTCCTACGCAAAGTTAACAGTTGGTCGTAACTGAAGTCTCAACTCTTAACTCTTACGAAAAGTTAACAGTTGGTGGTAACCTCTAAAATCTCAACTCTTAACACTTAGGAAAAGTTAAGGGTTGGGTAAGAGTTGCTCGTAAAGTCTGCAATCTCATCTATTAACTCCTACGCAAAGGTAACAGTTGGTCGTAACTGAAGTCACAACTCTTAACTCTTACGAAAAGTTAACAGTTGGTGGTAACCTCTAAAATTTCAACCCTTAACTCTTAGGAAAAGTTAAGGGTTGGGTAAGAGCTGCGCGTAACGTCTGAAATCTCAACTCTTAACTCTTAGGAAAAGTTAAGGGTTGGGTAAGAGTTGCTCGTAACATCTGAAATCTCAACTATTAACTCCTACGCAAAGTTAAGAGTTAAGTAAGAGTCGGTCGTAACTGACGTCTCAACGCTTAACTCTTACGCAAAGTTAAGAGTTGGGTAAGACTTGGTCATAACCTCTAAAATCTCAACTCTTAACGCTCAGGAAAACTTAAGAGTTGGGTATGAGTTGCTCGTAACCTCTAAAATCTCAACTCTTAACTCTTCGGAAAAGTTAAGCGTTGCTCGTAACGTCTGAAATCTCAACTATCAACTGTTAGGAATAGTGAAGGGTTGGGTAAGAGTTGCTCGTAACGTCTGCAATCTCAACTATTAACTCCTACGTAAAGTTAGGAGTTGGGTAAGAGTTGGTCAGACCGTCTGAAATCTCAACTCTTAACGCTTAGGAAAAGTTAAGAGTTGGGTAAGAGTTGGTAGTAACCTCTCACATCTCAACTCTTAACTCTTAGAAAAAGCTAAGAGTTGGGTACGAATTGGTCGTAACCTCTGAAATCTCAATTCTTAACTCTTAGGAGAAGTTAAGACGTGGGTAAGAATTGGTCGTAACGTCTGAAATCTCAACTCTTACCTCTTAGGAAAAGTTAAGAGCTGGGTAACAGTTGGTCGTAACCTCTGACATCTCAACTCTTGCCTCTTAGGAAAAGTTAAGAGTTGGGTAAGAGTTGCTCGTAACCTCTAAAATCTCAACGCTTACCTCTTAGGAAAAGTTAAGAGTTGGGTAAGAGTTGCTCGTAGCCTCTAAAATCTCAACTATTAACTCTTAAGAAAAGTTAAGAGTTGCTCGTAACCTCTGAAATCTCAACTATTAACTACTACGCAAAGTCAAGAGTTGGGTAAGAGTTGGTCGTAACGTCTGAAATCTCAACTATTAACTCCTACGCAAAGTTAAGAGTCGGGTAAGAGTTGGCCGTACCGTCTTAACTCTTACGAAAAGTTAAGGGTTGGGTAAGAGTTGCTCGTAACCTCTAAAATCTCAACTCTTAACTCTTAGGAAAAGTTAAGAGTTGCTCGTAACGTCTGAATTCTCAACTATTAACTCCTACGCAAAGTTAAGAGTTCAGTAAGAGTTGGTCGTAACGTCTGAAATCTCAACTATTAACTCCTCCGCACAGTTAAGAGTTCAGTAAGAGTTGGTCGTAACTGAAGTCTCAACACTTAACTCTTACGCAAAGTTAAGAGTTGGATAAGAGTTGGTCGTAACTGAAGTCTCAACTCTTAACTCTTACGCAAAGTTAAGAGTTGGGTAAGATTTGCTCGTAACCTCTAAAATCTCAACCCTTAACACTTAGGAAAAGTTAAGGGTTGGGTAAGAGTTGCTCGTAACGTCTGCAATCTCAACTATTAACTCCTACGCAAAGTTAACAGTTGGTCGTAACTGAAGTCTCAACTCTTAACTCTTACGAAAAGTTAACAGTTGGTGGTAACCTCTAAAATCTCAACTCTTAACTCTTAGGAAAAGTTAAGGGTTGGGTAAGAGCTGCGCGTAACGTCTGAAATCTCAACTCTTAACTCTTAGGAAAAGTTAAGAGTTGCTCGTAACGTCTGAAATCTCAACTATTAACTCCTACGCAAAGTTAAGAGTTCAGTAAGAGTTGGTCGTAACGTCTGAAATCTCAACTATTAACTCCTACGCACAGTTAAGAGTTCAGTAAGAGTTGGTCGTAACTGAAGTCGCAACACTTAACTCTTACGCAAAGTTAAGAGTTGGATAAGAGTTGGTCGTAACTGAAGTCTCAACTCTTCTCTTACGCAAAGTTAAGAGTTGGGTAAGATTTGCTCGTAACCTCTAAAATCTCAACTCTTAACAGTTAGGAAAAGTTAAGGGTTGGGTAAGAGTTGCTCGTAACGTCTGCAATCTCAACTATTAACTCCTACGCAAAGTTAACAGTTGGTCGTAACTGAAGTCACAACTCTTAACTCTTACGCAAAGTTAAGAGTTGGGTAAGACTTGGTCATAACCTCTAAAATCTCAACTCTTAACGCTCAGGAAAACTTAAGAGTTGGGTATGAGTTGCTCGTAACCTCTAAAATCTCAACTCTTAACTCTTCGGAAAAGTTAAGCGTTGCTCGTAACGTCTGAAATCTCAACTATCAACTGTTAGGAATAGTTAAGGGTTGCGTAAGAGTTGCTCGTAACGTCTGCAATCTCAACTATTAACTCCTACGTAAAGTTAAGAGTTGGGTAAGAGTTGGTCGGACCGTCTGAAATCTCAACTCTTAACGCTTAGGAAAAGTTAGGAGTTGGGTAAGAGTTGGTAGTAACCTCTGAAATCTCAATTCTTAACTCTTAGGAGAAGTTAAGACGTGGGTAAGAATTGGTCGTAACGTCTGAAATCTCAACTCTTAACTCTTACGCAAAGTTAAGACTTGGGTAAGAGTTGGTCGTACCGTCTGAAATCTCAACTCTTAACGCTTAGGAAAAGTTAAGAGTTGGGTAAGAGTTGGTAGTAACCTCTCACATCTCAACTCTTAACTCTTAGGAAAAGCTAAGAGTTGGGTAAGAATTGGTCGTAACCTCTGAAATCTCAATCCTTAACTCTTGGGAGAAGTTAAGAGTTGGGTAAGAATTGGTCGTAACGTCTGAAATCTCAACTCTTAACTCTTAGGAAAAGTTAAGGGTTGGGTAAGAGTTGCTCGTAACGTCTGAAATCTCAACTATTAACTCCTACGCAAAGTTAACAGTTAAGTAAGAGTCGGTCGTAACTGAAGTCTCAACTCTTAACTCTTACGCAAAGTTAAGAGTTGGGTAAAAGTTGGCGGTAATCGCTAAAATCTCAACTCTTAACTCTTAGGAAAAGTTAAGGGTTGGGTCAGAGATGGTCGTAACGTCTGAAATCTTAACTCTTAACCCTTAGGAAAAGTTAAGAGTTGGGTAAGGGTTGGTCGTAACTGAATTCTCAACTCTAAACTCTTAGGAAAAGCTAAGAGTTAGGTAAGAGTTTGGCGTAGCCTCTGAAATCTCAACTCTTTACTATTAGGAAAAGTTAAGGGTTGGGCAAGAGTTGCTCGTGACGTCTGAAATCTCAACTATTAACTCCTCCGCAAACTTAAGAGTTAAGTAAGAGTCGGTCGTCACTGAAGTCTCAACTCTTAACTCTTACGCAAAGTTAAGACTTGGGTACGAGTTGCACGTAACCTCTAAAATCTCAACTCTTACCTCTTAGGAAAAGTTAAGAGTTGGGTAAGAGTTGCTCGTAGCCTCTAAAATCTCAACTATTAACTCTTAAGAAAAGTTAAGAGTTGCTCGTAACGTCTGAAATCTCAACTATTAACTACTACGCAAAGTCAAGAGTTGGGTAAGAGTTGGTCGTAACGTCTGAAATCTCAACTATTAACTCCTACGCAAAGTTAAGAGTCGGGTAAGAGTTGGCCGTACCGTCTGAAATCTCAACTCTTAACGCTTAGGAAAAGTTAAGGGTTGGGTAAGAGCTGCGCGTCACGTCTGAAATCTCAACTATTAACTCCTACGCAAAGTTAAGAGTTCAGTAAGAGTTGGTCGTAACGTCTGAAATATCAACTATTAACTCCTACGCACAGTTAAGAGTTCAGTAAGAGTTCGTCGTAACTGAAGTCTCAACACTTAACTCTTACGCAAAGTTAAGAGTTGGATAAGAGTTGGTCGTAACTGAAGTCTCAACTCTTCTCTTACGCAAAGTTAAGAGTTGGGTAAGATTTGCTCGTAACCTCTAAAATCTCAACTCTTAACACTTAGGAAAAGTTAAGGGTTGGGTAAGAGTTGCTGGTAACGTCTGCAATCTCCACTATTAACTCCTACGCAAAGTTAACAGGTGGTCGTAACTGAAGTTTCAACTCTTAACTCTTACGAAAAGTTAACAGTTGGTGGTAACCTCTAAAATCTCAACTCTTAACTCTTAGGAAAAGTTAAGGGTTGGGTAAGAGCTGCGCGTAACGTCTGAAATCTCAACTCTTAACTCTTAGGAAAAGTTAAGGGTTGGGTAAGAGTTGCTCGTAACATCTGAAATCTCAACTATTAACTCCTACGCAAAGTTAAGAGTTAAGTAAGCGTCGGTCGTAACTGAAGTCTCAACGCTTAACTCTTACGCAAAGTTAAGAGTTGGGTAAGGCTTGGTCATAACCTCTAAAATCTCAACTCTTAACGCTCAGGAAAACTTAAGAGTTGGGTATGAGTTGCTCGTAACTTCTAAAATCTCAACTCTTAACTCTTCGGAAAAGTTAAGCGTTGCTCGTAACGTCTGAAATCTCAACTAGCAACTGTTAGGAATAGTTAAGGGTTGGGTAAGAGTTGCTCGTAACGTCTGCAATCTCAACTATTAACTCCTACGTAAAGTTAAGAGTTGGGTAAGAGTTGGTCGTACCGTCTGAAATCTCAACTCTTAACGCTTAGGAAAAGTTAAGAGTTGGTAGTAACCTCTCACATCTCAACTCTTAACTCTTAGGAAAAGCTAAGAATTGGGTACGAATTGGTCGTAACCTCTGAAATCTCAATTCTTAACTCTTAGGAGAAGTTAAGACGTGGGTAAGAATTGGTCGTAACGTCTGAAATCTCAACTCTTAACTCTTACGCAAAGTTAAGACTTGGGTAAGAGTTGGTCGTAACCTCTAAAATCTCAACTCTTAACTCTTAGGAAAAGTTAAGAGTTGCTCGTAACGTCTGCAATCTCAACTGTTAACTCCTACGCAGAGTTAAGACTTGGGTAAGAGTTGGTCGTACCGTCTGAAATCTCAACTCTTAACGCTTAGGAAAAGTTAAGAGTTGGTCATAACCTCTAACATCTCAACTCTTAACTCTTAGGAAAAGCTAAGAGTTGGGTAAGAATTGGTCGGAACCTCTGAAATCTCAATTCTTAACTCTTAGGAGAAGTTAAGAGTTGGGTAAGAATTGGTCGTAACGTCTGAAATCTCAACTCTTAACTCTTACGCAAAGTTAAGAGTTGGGTAAGAGTTGGTCGTAATCTCTAAAATCTCAACTCTGACCTCTTAGGAAACGTTAAGAGTTGGGTAAGAGTTGCTCGTAACCTCTAAAATCTCAACTCTCAACTCTTAGGAAAAGTTAAGAGTTGTGTAAGAGTTGTTCGTAACGTCTGAAATCTCAACTATTGACTCCTACGCAATGTTAAGAGTTGGGTAGAAGTCGGTTCACTCTTTCGAGTGAAGAGATTATTCAGAAGGCTCGAAGAACATGGGCTTACCCTACAGCTCGATAAGTGTCTTTTTCTAAAAACCCAAGTTGGTTATCTGGGCCACATCATCAGTGAAGAAGGAATCCGTCCTGATCGCAAGAAAATAGAAGCGCTAATCCATATATCTCCCCCGAAAAATGCACACCATTTACGGAAATTGTTGGGGTTCACGAACTATTATCGCCGATTTGTGGAACATTACTCAGAAAGGGCTCAACCTTTAACGAATTTGCTGAAGAAAAACACAAAATATCTATTGGAAGAGCTAGAACAAGAAGCCTTTGAACGCCTGAAAACGAGTATCAAGGAAGATTCTACCCTGTATCACCCAGACCTTCATCAACATTTTGTTGTAACCGCTTCGGCTGCAGAAAACGGACTTTGTGTAATCCTGATTGAAAAGGACGAGGAAGGAGATGACCAGCCGATCTTGTATGCATCCAGAACTCTCAAAGATGCAGAAACCAGATATTCAAGTTTAGAATTGGATTCCGTGAACGTGGT
Organism: Asobara japonica; assembly: GCA_026005395.1. Taxonomy (NCBI): domain Eukaryota; kingdom Metazoa; phylum Arthropoda; class Insecta; order Hymenoptera; family Braconidae; genus Asobara; species Asobara japonica. Next base: position 48,575 of record BQMI01000052.1, read on the forward strand.
ATATGCCTTGGGGGAATTCAAACTATCTTCTACGCGGTACCATTCACAGTGGTCACTCATTGACCAGCTTTGAACTGGGTCAGATGTTCTAGCAATCCAACGTCTCGTCAAGTCAAATGCAAAACCTGGTGGAATGATTTTACTTTTGAGGTCGAAATTAAGAAGGCAAAAAGGGATATGACTGCAGATATATTTGCCTGGAACCCATTTGAAGATCCTCTCGATGAGAAAAATTCAGCCACCGTACTCGTCGTGTCACCTCTAAAAGAGAAACAAACGAAGCGCACCCTAAAAACAGTAAAAACCCCACGACCAACTGCTCCAAAGCCCATACCAAAAAGGGTACGGATACAGAGTAATTCCGAGGCCCTTCATCCATCGGGATCAGGCAACACGATAGGCCAACTAGTTCGCAATAGGAAAACTTCAGAAATGGATTACGTGAAAAGAGAACCAATATCTTATCGATCAACACGTCCTTACACAAAGAAAACAGGACAAACGCGCCTGATCGTCGTGAACACGATCTTCCCACCGTACACATACCGCTCCAAGAAACTGTGGAGGTACCAATTACGAGAAATGAAACAGAAATTAGCAGTACCCTAATACTCCCAGATGTCCCAATACTTGATAAGGGGATACCGTCCAGAAACAACACTTCATTGAAGGGTCTCCCCATCAATCCACCGACAAACGAGGAAGAAGATGACGTCTTCATAACGGAAGAACCTCCTCCTCAGAAAGTAGACATCTCCGGAATAGTTGAAGCTAACCCGACAAATGAAGAAGAGAATGATGAGCTCCTAGAGGAATTACAGGAGATTGGTCCACCATTAACAAAAAGTTCTACACTCGAAGAGAGTGTGCAGAAATTTGACCAATACCCTGATTCCCTAAGGGAAAGGGGGTAGAAAGTATTAGATCCAGACACATATACAGAATCCACTAAAGAAAATTCATATGAGACAATGACCTGGGACAACTTCGTGCCATATTACCACGAATCGGAACTATTTGATCAACCAGAAGAGACTAATGCAGATCTAGAAGAAAGGCTACGGAGGCTGCATGATAAATCATTCCCATTGACAACCTGCCACCCACTGAAATGTCCAACCTAGACAGACCTCAGAAGCAGGAAGGGTCAGTGATTATCCCAAATCAAACCGAAGACCTACCGGGAATGGAGTTGACCGACCACAGTTTTCAACTCACTAACGCCAGTTGCGACTTCACCGAGGACGATGAATCCTCCCAACGGAACATGGAGGAGGGAATAAATCTAATTCCACCAATCGATCATTGGGACTCGCAAGTTAACCTGCAAGAGAGACGAGACGAAATCATCTTCATCAGGGGCCATATAGCACACTTTATAGCAGCAGACTGTGAAGTTACCAAATAAAACACCCGGCTATTGATAAACCTAAAAATGATCTGGGAAACTTGCGCAAATTCACACCGCAATCGGGACAAGTCATGGTAACTCAACGCGGCACATTCCGAATATTCACTATGGTCGCAAAAGAACACCACTTCGACAAAGCCAACGACACTGAGACTCTGTCTCCAAAATTTAAGAGAAGGTCTGGAAAAATATGAAGTCACAGAAATAAAAATGCTAAATAAAGGAGACGAAAGGAGACGAAAAGAGACGACACCGCATTGCGTTACTACTTAGAAGGAGAATTCCAAGCGGACCCTACACAGATTACTCTATGTAATGGACACATAAGAATGCCACCCGAAATGTTAAGAGGTGAAATCATCAGGGTATGTCGCGAAAGTCTACCAGCCGGCCACAAGGGCACCGTAAATACGTTTAAAAGGATCAGGGAACGTTCCTATTGGCCTGGCCTTAAGCAAGACGTGGAAAAATTCGTAGCCAGATGTAAAACCTGTGCATTAAAAAAAGAGCTAAGGATAAAAACAAAACAACCGATGTTAATCACTGAAACCCCGTCTGAATACTTCGAGAAGATACCTATCGATACAGTGGGCCCAATGCCACGCATTAAGAATGGGAATGTCCATATCCTCACCATACAGGACAATTTTTCGAAGCGCTGTACGGCTGTCCCTCTACCAGATATCAGAGCACATACTATCGCAGAAGTCTTCACTACACAGTATGTCGCAATTTTTGGCTGCTCCAAAATCATCCTCAGCGACAGAGGCACGAGTTTTACCATCAAACTTATCGCAAGGATGAGTCACCTCTTAGGTTTCAATCACATTACTACCTCGGGTTATTGATCGCAGACCAACGGCGCTCTAGAGCCAAGTCACCATACCCTTGCAGAATACCTGCGAGCCTATACTGATGAAATTCAGGACTGGGACACACTACTACTTTAGGACATCCTATGCTACAACAATACGGTCCATAATGCCACTAAATTTACACCTTTCGAACTAACATTCGGAAAAAAGGCTCGATTACCAACGAACATTACTGACGCATCCAAAATTGAGATCTATGGTGACTATCTCCTTGACATGGCAAGAAAACTGGAGAGAATTCGGACAATAGCAGTCCAAAACCTGATAGATGCCAAACATAAATTGAAAGAATATTATGACAGGAATGTTAAACCTATCAAACTTCAGAGAGGGGGCTTTGTCTACGTTCAAAAAGAATCCCGGCAAGGTCAACTGGATAATCACTTCACTGTCCCCTACGAAATCATCGACATCGCCGAACGAGGGAATGTAATCCTACAAACAGAAGAAGAAAAAAGGTTCCAGAAAAACCCGAATAAACTAAAAATCTGTGTAGAAGACTAATAAGATGTAGTTAAACTTTGACAACCTTCCCCCTATTAAAACTCGGATTATGATGCGTCTTTTCAGGTACAGGAAGAAAGAGGAAATGGGACTACAACCGAAGGATAAACATTTACATCGATGGCTCTTGTTCTAAGAACGGGAAGGAAGCTGCCGTAGCTGGCATAGGTGTATGGTTCGGGAATCAATATCCCCTCAACACAGCAAAGACTCTCCATCAACAAAAGGCAACGAATATAGTAGCAGAAATTTTAGCAGCCAAAGAAGCTTGTGAGATCTGCCTGCAGCACAAGATTTCAAAGGTAAAGATCATCACAGACTCGAAATACCTGATCAACTGTGTAACCGAATACATCGAAACATGGGAAGCCAATTGATAGTTAAACGCAAAACGCAAACCAGAAGTTATTACGAGATCTAAAACTGCTAATTCAACAACTAGGCGTAGAGTTCGAATACGTACCACGACACCAGGGTGTATATGGAAACGAGCAGGCAGATACACACGCAAAAATTGGTTCCAAAATTTACCACCCTTCTAAGAAAATTGGACGAAAAACAAAATTATTGAAGTACTACGATCCATCAGATAAATCCCCGTACGCACCCTTCCTCCATTTCCCAACCCGCAGATACTAACCACCTTCCCTCAATCGATTCTCAAAACCAAAAGATAACCCACGTCGTTAATGTAATTGCAGAAACAAAAATATCCTCAAGATGAAGGTTTTGTGGGGAACCATCCTAACCACGCTCCTTCAACTAAGCCGAGGATTGACGCCTACGTACCAGATCCACCCCTTAACACATAATCCTGGTCTAGATTATGAAAAAATCGACGAAATCCGACTCATAAACAAATCTTGGAGGTTAATGATCACCCTAGATGTACGAGGAGTACTGAGCACTGGCCTCCCCGGACTAGAAACCGCTAGACAGAACAACGAAACATGTACTGAACAGTTCAGCAATCGGGATTGCATTCACTATCTTCGATTGGATCTCCTCGAAGACAGAAACCAAGAACTAATTGCCATGAAAAATCATCTCAAATACATCCTAGAACACCCTAATATCGAATCGATCATATTGAAGCATACTGGAGCATCCCAGAGCCCCACTGTTGGGAATCATAGGCACAATTTCACGCAAACTGTTTGGGACCATGGACTACAACGACCAGCAATATATCAAGAAAGACATCGATCGCCTCTACCAAGACCAAAGTCAAATCACACACCTAATAGAAAACTCTACCCATATAATCCAAGCAGAACTTAATAAAATAAAGGAATCTCAGTTGAGGGATCACCAAAACATAAAAGGGATGGAACACGGCCTAGAGAGCTTGAGTAAGAGTATGGAGAAAACCCAAAATACCATTGAGCACCTAAAATATATAGAAGGGCTCGATCATATGAGCATAAATATTGAATACGCCGCTCGTAAATATTACGATAGCACCAACAAAATACTACACGCCATTGAAGATTCGAAACATGGAAAAATTAGTCCGTATCTGCTCTCCCAAGAACAGCTAACCATGGCACTGAACGAAATAAAAAAGGTGAACCCGAATGATCAATTCCCTATCCTAAGGAGCAAACGGGACCTCGCTACTGTGTCATAGATGAGCAACACTGAGACTGCCAACCACCAAGGGAGATTCTTGGTCACACTCAAAATACCATTGATATCAAGAGAATCATTGAAGTTGTATAAGATGATATCCTGCAAAATTCCCCAGATGTTCCCGAAGTCCAGGAAAATAGCCACTCACATCAATCCAAAGACAGACTACATCATGGTATCAAGCTTAACATCTCGGTATAGCCTACTCAATCAAGATCAATTCCTGGACGAATGTGTGCCATTAGAAACATGTTTAGCGTGTCAAAAGGTATCTTTACGAAACGTCAGCAGCCAAACAACTTGCGAGTATCAACTATTACGAATAATGAATTCCAACCAATAGAAGATCTCTATAGGAACTGTGGCATGAGGCTCACAAACAACCTAGAAACATCCTGGACAACACTAACTACTGCAGACGGTTGGATCTACTCTACAATGGAACCCGAGTCTATAGAAATGATTTGTAACGATCAACCATCACCACTACAGACCATAAACGGGACGGGCATCCTGGTACTCCACCCGAACTGCACTGCGAAGACCTCAGCAGTAAGACTAGAAACCACTAATGTCGTGCAGTCCGAACTTCCAATGATGCACCGCATACATACAACATTAAATATAACAAGATTGGCTCCGATACTTTGGGAACAACGGAAAGTATCGGGTTCCTTGTTCCAGGCCACACAAGAAGTACTCCCACACGAAAATAAGACTGACCTGTTCGATAAGTCAATGCAAGCAACCATTGACACTGCAAGAAACATCGGCTTACACCACCAAGAACAGTCACGACAGAAACTTCTGACTATGACGAGCTTCAGCATCGCGGGCGGACTAGGCATAATCCTCAGCCTGCTTACAATGATGGCCTACAGGAAAAGCTTAAACCTATGTTTAATTTTCCGCATACAAATAACAAAAAAAACAAGCAGGCGGTCCTCGGGTCCCCCCATTCGAATGTGTCAAATATGTCACCGTTTTTTTTTTATTTCCCCCAATTTCTTCTTCCAAATGGTCCAATTGCACACAAAATAAAAATGTTCCAGTATTGAAAAAGCTTTTTCCAGGCGAACGGAATCAAAAACAGGAATAGCTCATATTACCCAAAGTAATTGACTCAATGTTATTCGACCAGTTCATAGATAACGTTAAAGCTCACATTTTGGAAAAAAATGGGATGAATACATATCGAGAAATGAAGTAATGAAACAACCGTAGAAATGAAAAAATTGAAATCTATAAAATTAATGATGCGATTGAATCGCTATTCAATAGGGTTCTTCACCATAATAAAAGGAACCTCTGTTCCAAATTTCAAGTTTTTATCTTCATTTTTGCAGTCGCTAGAGTCCGAACAAAAACAGAAAGTAAAACCAAAGTCAAAAGTTATAAAACAGGAATATCTTATATTACCCAACCTAATTGACTCAATGCTTTCCAACCATATCATAGATCTCGTTAAGGCACACATTTTGAAAAAAAAACAACAAAATCGATTGAATAATTATCGAGAAATAAAATAAAAACCGTAAAAACGAAAAAATTCAAATCTAGAAAACTAATGATATGATCAAATCGCTATTCAACAGGGTTCTTCACCACAACAAAAAGAATCTTTGTTTCAAATTTCGAGTTTTTATCTCAATTTTTCGACACGCTAGAGTACGTACAAAAGCAAAAAGCAAAAAAACACAGAAAAAGAAATCTTCAATTTTTTGTGAGCAACGTACTAGATGTTATTCAACCATTCTTTGGAGCTCGTTGAGGCGCACATTTTGATAAAGAAGAAATTCAAAAATATTCCGTAGTTTCAGAGATATGAACGATCGAAGAAAAAACAAAAAAAGTGGATTTCTAAGAAATTTGCCGGCAGATTTCACTGAAATTGCGCCCATAGCTAGCTATACTCAATACCAATAACTGACAATTTTTTCAGATTTTATTCTCAAAATTTAGTCCTTTTTATGTTGAATTTTGTCAGTGAAGATTTTCGAAAAAAATTGATACATACAGACACTATGCTCAAACTTCGTATTTTTACGTTTCAGACCACTATATATCGTTCACAAGCATAATTAGCGAAAGTGAAAATTGAACGATTGCAATGCTTCCATTCGGAAGCAAAAAAAAAGGGGGTCATATACATACATTTATAGATAAATATATCATTATTATCTACTATATAAAAATGAGTCGGGTTTTCCTTCCTGACACTATAACTCCAGAACGCACGAAACGATTTCCATGGTTTTGCATTCGTTGGAAAGCTCTCCGTGAGGTTTATAGCAAAGAAAATTCAGGAAAAATTTCAACAGAAAAGCGGGAAAATCATTGTTGAAGTGAAACTTCTTATGAGACTATATGAAGGTGTTACGCTGTGCGGACACTTACGGGGGGCGGCGGTGAGGGTCGAGGGGGGGGGGGGAGGGCCGAGGGGGACAAGATATTTATTGGATTCTCATGGGATCGGGGATAAACCTTTTAATGTCTCGGTTCATCGTTGCTGTGACTTAAAGCACTTTTGAGAGCGTTGAATAGCGTTCAAGGAGTCCAGCTAGCTCGTGAATTCTAACAGCGACTGGATGGGCTCTTCAAGTGACACTTCCGTTGATGAGATTATTGGTTGTTGTGGCCAAAATGTTGAGGGCTGACATAGCCATTTCCGGGCCATGCCACCACAGTTTATGGTCTGTTAATTGGCTGGGTGAAATGCCACGCGACGCACGGTCAGCTGGGTTCTCGATTCCACTGACGTGTTGCCAGGTAGCCGTTGGCAAGTCTTGTTGAATTTTCAAGACTCGGTTGGAGACAAATTCTTTCCATCTAGAATGATTGCTATTGATCCACGCTAATGTGACTGTTGAGTCAGACCATAAATAGACTTCGGCGTTGAATTCTAGCATTATTTGCGTCCAGACGACCAATTTCGTCAGTAACAGCGGTACTCGAGTTTTAGCACATACAATTGTTGTTATTATCTGTTCGTTCGGCTTTTGGACTCGTAAATACACAGCTGCTCCCATAGCAGCTGTTGATGCGTCCGCAAATCCGTGGATTTGCACGTTGGTTACATCCGTTGATAATCTCAACCATGGTGGGATTGAAAGTTGATTGAGCCGTTGAAGTCCATCTTGGAATTTTCTCCATCGTTATTTATACTGAATTGGCAGCTGATCATCCCAATTTAATTTGAGGAGCCAAAGTTCCTGGATGAGAATCTTTCCGCGAACGATGACTGGTGCGATGAATCCCAACGGGCCGAAAATCTGAGCAATTTCCGATAACAAAACTCTTTTGGTGAAATTCGTTGACTTAAATACCTTTGATCGGTAGTTGAAGGTGTCTGTTGATGAACGCCAACACAATCCAAGAATTTTCACAATTGATTCTTTAAATTGCACCGACGTTGAGGACTCTGTTGGCAGGCTAAGTTGTCTGAGCAAGTCTGTGCGGTTGCTGGTCCATTTTTGAAGTGGAAGCCCGCCCGCGTGGCAATCTCTTGGAGTTGACCAACGATTTCGTTGAATTCCTCCTCTGAGTCTGCTCCACCATAAATGTCGTCAACATATCGACATTTTGTGAGGGATAGAACAGCCTTTGGGAATCGGTGGCCTTCATCGTTGACAAGTTGTTGGATGACTCTCAAGGAGAGCCATGGAGAACAAGTGAGTCCGTATATAACTGTTTTCAGTTGATAAGTTACGACTTGTTGGTTTTCGTCGATCCACAAAATAGGTTGTAAATCCCAGTCATCTGGGTGCACGTTGATTTGATGGAACATCTTGACAATATCTGTGCCAAATACAAATTTGTGTTTTCTCCACCAGGTGAGAACATCCATAGCGTCCACCCGAAGCTTTCCGCCCGCGTGGAGAATGTCGTTGCGTGAGACATTGGATGATGTTTTACTCGAACCGTTGAACACCACTCGGAGCTTTGTTGTTATCGCACCTTCTCTGAGTACCTCATGATGCGGCAAATAATATGTCGTTGTTGGCTCCGATGTGTGTTGTGCACGTCGCATGTGACCAAGTGCTTCGTACTCGTTAATGAAGTCGTTATACAATTTTTTGTAATCTGGATTAGCATTTAATCGTCGTCTTACTGACTGCAATTGGCGAAGTGCTATAGTTCTTGATTCTCCCAGGGCTGACGTCGATGTGCGCAGTGGAAGGCGCACAATGTAACGCCCTGTTTCATCTCCTCGGTGAGTATGTTGAAAATGCTCCTCGCATTCTAATTCATCGCTGGTGAGCTCGTTGATTGGAGTTGATGTTGGTGGTTCTTCCTGGACCCAAAATCGTTGTAGAAGCTCCGTTGATTGCTCATTTGAAGATCTCCTCACGGCCGTTAAGGAAACCTTCGTTGAACAATCAGTACAGCAGATTGGACCTGATATGATCCATCCGAATTTGGTTAGTTAGCCAACTAATTTATTGTCGTTGGATTTCATCACTTGATCTCCGATGATTTCTCTATAGTTGTCAGCTCCGTTGATTATGTCGATTGGGCCAGGTTTTAAATAGTTGTCGTCTGCAACTTGTAGCTGCTGGAGGGATCCGATGGATGCAGACGTACCGGAGAACGTTGGTAAAGGAGATGTTAATTTTCTCAGAATATGTGCCGGTATTATCACCTGTTGATACGGTTCAATTATCGACTGAAGCATTATTGATACAATCCCGCTAGTTTTACATGCGGCAATTCCACCAATGCCGAGAAGAGCAATTGTGGATGATCTTCGTTGGAGTTCCAGTTGTCATCTGCAACTTGTAGCTGCTGGAGGGGTCCGATGGATGCAGACGTACAGGAGAACGTTGGTAAAGGAGATGTTAATTTTCTCAGAATATGTGCCGGTATTATCACCTGTTGATGCGGCTCAGTCATCGACTGAAGCATTATTGATACAATCCCGCTAGTTTTACATGCGGCAATTCCACCAATGCCGAGAAGATCAATTGTGGATGGTCTTCGTTGGAGTTCCAGAAGGCAAAGTAGTCCTTCTGAGATGAATGACAGTTCAGATCCTTGGTCAATGAGGATTCGTGCAACCTTTAACTGTCCTGTCGTTGAAAATGCTCTGGCTTTCGCTGTTGCCAGGAGCACGAGTCGTTGATCCGTGGGACGATCTATTGGTTGATGCCCATGATAGGCAACCACTTCGTTGGCTGGGTACTTTGTTGTTCGATTGCCATGTGTCGTTGTTGAATCGTCGTTGGGTTTCTTTTTTGGTAACTGATCTGTTGGAAAACGAGTGAGAATGGGAGTTCTGAGTGATAAAAAATAATTGAAAATAATTTAAACACTCGAACCTGAATTCTCCGTCGTTGATGATCTCGTTGAGTTGCTCATCGATGTCGATTTCTCAGCAGGCGTTAGCGTGTTTCCCAGATGGAGCAATGTGTGATGACACTTCTGGCACACACGACAAGACAAGCTACATTTGCATTTGGAGACTACATGTGTGCCAAAACAATTGTAGCATAGTCGTTGAGCCTGGACGTGCTCCAACGTCTTTCGGGGTGTAAGGCCTAGGAAGCTGGGGCATTGCCCGATGTAGTGCTCGGCCTTACAGAATGCGCAGCAATCTGCAGGCTTTGGACGTTGAGTCTCAGTATATGGATCCGTTGTTTGAGACGTATGGTATGCTGGAGATCATTGTGAAGCTCGTGGTGGATTGCTCATCACTTTGCCAGTCTTGGCCTTGGATGCCTCCAGATGATCCTCGTTGGTCATTCCACGTGCCGTGGACTGGAGAAATTCCACCAACTCCTCACGTGGGACAAACTCGGTGGATGATCCAAATCGTTGCTCCCAAATTGTTTTAAGCTCCGCATTAAGAGAGCGTTTGAGCAGGTGAAAAACGAATTGTTCGCCCAAATCTTCTCGTTTGATGCCCCCAGTGTTGATGAGTTGATCAATTGTCTCTTGGGCAATATGTGCGTTGGATGACATCGAGTTGGGATCCCCTAAGGACATGGGTTTCATATTGAGAACTCGGTTGAACAGCGCTGATGCAATAATACGAGGGTTCTCGTAATGTCTCTTCAGCTTATCCCATGCCTTCTCATAGTTGGCATCCGTTGCGGTGAAACTCGTCAAAAGGTCCGCTGCTGGACCCTGAGGGGCTTCTTTGAACCCTAGCAATTTCTCGACAAGCGCCAAGTCATGCCGTCTTCCAACCAGATTTTGGAAGATGTCAGCGAACTCCTTCCAATAAGCAAACTTGCCTTTGAATTTTTGCAGTTGTATTCTCTGAAGTTGGTTGGAAGATGTTGAGCTCGTTGGTGGTCGATCGCGTAATTCGTTGTTAATTTGGCCTTTGATTTTCCAAATTATCTTTAAACATTCTCTTTTAATTTGAGAGGCGTTGTAAATCAAGTTTTCCTGTTTGTACGGATGATCCTCAGGTATTCTACTAATAATTGCCCCATAGAGTTCAACCAAATCACTCCACTCCTCGTTGATGTACGTCTCGTTACCCGTTAATTCTTCAATTGTTGTGTTCGTTGAAGTTAATTGTAATAATTCAGCATGAATTATTTTCAAATCAGTAATCTTGCTGTAAACCAACTCAATGTCGTTGATGGTTGAAGCTGAGATTGTTGGAGAGACGTTAGGGACGTTGATTGTTGGGTTGACAGGAGCCTCAGACCTCCTAGTTTTATTAATAACGTTGGCATCGAAAGGGAGAGATTTGTTGTCCTGTTCAACGATTGTAGCCCAATCTTCGTTGACTCGGTGGAGTTTTCATTGTTGACATCTCGTCATTGGACATCTTGAATTAGCGTTGTGGGTAACTGATCGACCGCGACGTTTACCGACCGTTGGTTTTACCGACTTAGTTGCTCCACCTACTGGTGAATCGAGGGAACGCTTATCCCGATTTGTTCGGCAAGGTTCGTTGAGTTCGGACTGACCCGCAGATTTCCGAATAATCCCGTTGAAAATTTCAAAATGTCTCCGCGCAACCTTGACGGAATGTCAACAAACCCGAACACTATGTCCAATTGGCTCTTGTCCTTGGCAACACTGTTAACACTCAAGGTTGTTAATGTACGAAATCGAAACACTTTACCCGCATAATTTTATTCACTCATTAATACCGCCCGATCCGGCTCGAAGGACCATGTTATAAGTTGGATGTTGATTTTCTAAATTTTGTCCGTTGAGTTTTGTAGGGTGTATGGAGGGGGATCAATAAAGGAGCTGGGAAGTGTGGAAATAAATTCCGGTTGAACACGTGGATTAAGCCGCAAGGCAAACCGTTAATATATTGGGGTAAATCCCTTGTCTAAATTATTTACACTTTATACAACGTTAATCGGTGGTTGTATGCGATGATTTAAACACGGTAATTGTACGGTGAAATACGGTGGGATACGGTTTGTGTCGCGTTGGTGTACTGTGAAAAGGCGACGATCCCGAAATAATGACGTGTATCGGTGAATGTTAGCTTGTCTGAGGAACAATTTATGGTAACAATTTTTTCCCCTAACTCCAACCGTTTACTAAATATAGCGTTATGAAGAGTCGAAATTGTTAATCTTATATATAAAATTCTCATGTCACGGTATTAGTCATTATACTCCTCCGAAATGGCTCGACCGATTTCCGTGAAATTTTGTATACATATCGAGTAGGTCTGAGAATCGCACTACATCTATTTTTCATCCCCCTAAATGTTAAGGGTGGTCCATCCCTAATGATATTCCTCCTAAATGGCACCACCGATTTTCGTGAAATTTTGTGTACATGTCCGTTAGGTCTGAAAAGCAGGCAACATATATTTTTGATCCCCCTAAATGTTAAGGGTGGTTCACACCTAATTTTTTATTTTATTTTTTCGACAAAATTTTTTGTTTTTACTTTTTTATGATACAGCATATAGAAATACATACACATTTTTTATTCTGTTAACAAATCCGCAATAGCGTTGCTACATGACAATGGAATATAATAATTTTACATAACCCGGTAAACGTTATTTTGACATGTATATTTTTTATAGACAACATTTTTGCATTACAAAAATGCCGGGTTTGACCATTTTACATATTGTACATGAAATTTTTTGATAATAGTTTTAAATACAATCGAAAATGTGATCGTATTTAATAAACATCCATTTTTCATTATTGTGAAAGGTAAGTCAAATAATACGCAAATGAATATAATTTTAAGTCACTGTTTTGTACAAATACACTGACAGAAGAATTTATTAACTATTAATAAATCATTGAAAAACAATTAGTTAATTCATGACATTCAAATAAATATTTTTTACACGTCTATAAATATTTAGTTAGGAAGACAGTGCATTTATGAATAGTTAATAAGTATTTATTAATAGTTAACAGATGTTTATATGACAACTATGATCATTATTATTGATATGCTCTGTCTACAGTGTTACTATCTACAGGTTTCAGATCAGCAAGCTTTGCTAGTGCTTAATTTCCGCACTTCGCAGTTTGTGGACCTAAGCTGTGGAATACCATCCCCATTCATGTGCGCAATCTTCTGCCTCTCACTCAGTTCAAGACCCCTTTGAGGATCTGGCTCCAATCCCTGGACATCTGATGCTGCTCCCGCATTCAGCAACGTCTTCGGATTGTGCAATGATCATAATTACTACTATTATTGAATTTCTGATCTCCTCTTTTTTCTTTTTTTTTTGAGTGAAACTTCTTATGGGACCATAGAAGGTGTTACGCTGTCCGGACACTTACGGGGGGTGGGGGTGAGGGTCAAGGGTGGGTTGTGGCGCGGGTGGAGGTTGGGGGGGGGGGCGACGGTCGAGGGTGGAACGATTCCGAACGGTGCCGAATGATTCCGAAAGGATTCGGAATGTTCCCGAAGATTGTCGAAGGATGCCGAAGATTGCCGAAGAGTTCCGAAAGGTGCCGAAGAATTGCGAATGATTCCGAAAGGATTACGAATTATTCCGAAGATTGCCGAAGGGGGGCGAACTATTCCGAGCGGATTCCGAAGAGTGCTGAATGATTCCACCAGGACTCCGACGATTGCCGAAGGATGCCGAAGATTCCCGAAGATTCCCGAAGGATTCCGAAGGGTGCCGAAGGTTCCCGAACATTGCCGAAGGATTCCGAATGATTCCGAAGAGATTCCGAAGGTTCCCGAAGATTGCAGAACATTGCCGAAGGATTACGAAAGAATTAGGAAGGAGTCCGAATGACTCGGAAAGGATTACGAAGGATTCAGAAGATTGCCGAAGGTTGCCGAGGCATTCCGGAAGGTGCAGAAGGATTCCGAATATTGTGGAAGCTTGCCGAAGATTCGCGACGGTTGCCGAAGATGGCCGGAGGGGGCAGAAGGATTCCGAAGCATTCCGAAAGGATTCCAAATGGATTCCGAAGGATGCTGAGGGATTCCGAAATGATTCCGAGAGATTCCGAATGATTCCGAAAGAATTCCGAAGGATTCCGAATGATTCTGAAAGTATTCCGAAGAATTCCGAAAGATGCCGAAGGATTCCGAATGATTCCGAAAGGATTTCGAAAGATTCCGAAAGGATTCCGAAGGTTCCCGAAGATTGCCGAAGGTTTCCGAGGCATTCCGGAAGACACCGAAGGTCTCCGAAGATTGCCGGAGGTTGCCGAAGGGGGCCGAAGATTGCTGAAGTTTTCCGAAGGAGTCTGCTGGTTGCCGAAGGTTGCCGAGGTATTCCGAAAGGCATCGCTGGTTGCCGAAGATGACTGAAGGATTCAGAAAGGATTATGAAGGGTGCCGAAAGATTCCGAAATGATTCCGAAGGGTGCCGAAGGTTGCCGAAGGGGGCTGAAGATTACCAAAGGATTCCGAAAGGTGCCGACGATTGCTGACGGTTGCCGACGGATTTCGAAGGGTGCCGAAGGATTCCGAAGGGTCCCAAATGATTCCGAAAGGATTCCGAAGATTCCGGACGATTGCCGAAGGTTACCGAAGATTGCCGAAGGATTCCGGAATGTGCTGAAGGATTCCAAAGGTTGTCCAAGGCTTCCGAATGTTGCCAAAAGATTCCGAAAGGTGTCGACGGATTCGGAAGGGTGCCAAAGGATTCCGATTGCGGGCTAGGGTCGAATGCGGGGGCGAGGGGGGGGGGGGGGAGGGTTGAGTGTGGGGGAGGGGCGAATGCCGGGGGTTGACAGCGGAAAGGCGCGGAGGTTTTTTTACAATGATAAGTCAAAATCAAATGGTCTAATCTTCTCCTGTCCTACAAATGCTTTACCATTCTACACCTTCATTATTTTATCAAAAGTATTATTTCAAATGGATATGGAAAAATCCATACTCCTCTTCTGAAGTTCCACTTCTCTAGCACATCAGGAACTACACGCCAATTTTTTTTTTTTATTTGATCTACATCTTACTCTGTTCACCTCTTTAAGTAATGCTTATCATCTCAATAATGCGTAACCTAGCCTGTTCGTGCATTCCCTGTCAATCACTTATGTTTTACTCTTTCAGCTGCTTAAGCATTTATATTTCATTATTTTATGTTATTTTTTTTTTAATTTTCTGTTATAATTTTCTATGCAGTCTAATCACGTAGTCTGTTTGTTTAACTATCTAAACAATAAACTTCATTATCTATCTATGTATCTACAGTCAGCAATGCCAAACAAACACAAAGGGGCGAATTTGACTCGTCGAACGGTCAATTCTACAGCCGCGCGATATGGAAGAGCACGAAGATCAGGCGAATAAATCGAAGAAAATAATGGAAATGCGCGTGTGAGCATGGTGCAGTTACGTCAATCACAATCGCAAGAGGCACGAGATGAACGTAATCAACAAAGACAACTACAACGAAGAGAAACGCGTAGATTCATAGTTAATAGACGCAGAAGAATTGACCAACAACGCCAACAAGTTCATCGAGCATTTACATCAGGGTCGTTTCTTCGACTAGCATTCCAGTACCAGCCTGATGTTGAATATTATGCTCATTCCAAGACGATTATTGGTACTTTGGAAACGGAATGCCTGCGTTCGCATGCACTTAAATTCAAGAATGAGCCAGTTGGGATGTGTTGCTCATCAGGGAAAGGACAACTACCCGAAATTGAAACACCACCTGAACCATTGCGCGGTTTACTTCTCGGTACAGATCCAGATTCTAGCCTGTCCCTGAAGTCAATTCGTACAGTCAATTCATGCTGCCAAATGACATCGTTTGGAGCCACAGAAATAGTTAACAATATTGCTGCAAATGGTCAACAATTTAATCCCACGTTCAAAATCAAAGACCAAGTGGATCACAAAGTGGGATCATTGCTGCCATTTTTTAAAAATCTACTTTATGGGCAGCGAGGACGCCAAACGTACACTCGCTAATCGTGTGGATGCACGTTGCAACTACCATAATCTCAATTCACCTTTTGCCAGGCGTACCGTTGGCGAGCTGGACGCTCTGTTAAATGAGCACAATGACTTATTGAAATTATTTAAATCACACATGCACAAGCTACAAAGTGACAATCACGCTATGGTCATCAATCCTGATAGAACACCAGCTGGAGAGCATATACGTTCATTCAACGCACGTGTTGTTGACGACGTTGCTGGAATGATGGTTGGCGACCGTACAGCTACGCGACAAATCGTGATTCGACGAAGAAATGATGATGTTCAGTTCATCGATGACACCCACCGTTCATATGACGCTCTCCAATATCCCCGTATTTTTTGGAACGGACAAGACGGATATGGCGTAAACAACGAGATCCCGTAACAGGTAATTCATTCATGATTAAGAACATAATTAATGTATTATGAAAGAATAAATCTTCAATTAATTTGAGTATATATTATTACAGGGGCCGAAACAAAAAACAACGTTAGCTCGAAGGATTTTTATTCGTAATGTTTGGTGATCAGACGCGGCCGAGACAACATCACTTTACGATTTCGTGAGCTTTGTCAACAATTTATGGTCGACATGTATGTGAAGATAGAGAGTGAACGACTACGATACTTGCGACATAATCAACAGAAGCTGTATGCGGAAGAATATATCCACTTGCGAGATGCTATTGCGAACAACGCTGACACTGCTGAAATTGATAACTGTTATTTTACCATCATCGTCCATAGGTAGCCCACGTCACATGCAAGAATACATACAGGATGCTATGACTTTCGTGCGTAAATATGGACGACCGTATCTTTTCATTACGTTCACATGTAATCCAAAGCGGCAAGAAATTACATCGTTGCTATTACCAGGACAAAGTGCAATACATCGTCATGACATTACAGCACGTGTGTTTAAACAAAAATTAAAGTCATCAATCAACTTTATTACTAAGCTGCATGTATTTGGGCCCACACGTTGTTGGATGCATTCAGTCGAGTGGTAAAGACAGTGGATTACCTCATGCTCACATTTTAATTTGGTTTGTCGATGAAATACGTCCTAAAGACATCGACAGTTTAATTTCTGCAAAGATTCCAGATCCGTCTACTGATCAATTACTATTTGATTTTGTTACTACAAACATGATTCATGGTCCGTGCGGAAATCTGAATCGTTCAGCACCTTGGAACGGAATGGTAGAGGGAAAAGATACAAAATGTTTTCCTAAAGATTTCACTAACGATACGATCATAGATATTGGCAGATATCCAATATATCGTCGAAGAAGTACCGAAAATGACGGACAATCGTTCATTACAACTATCAAAAAAGCAGAAATCGACATTGACAATCGGTGGGTGGTACCATATTCACCTCTACTGAGGAAAACATTCAACGCTCATATTAATGTCGAGTCATGCGGTCCGGTGAAGAATATCAAATATATTTGCAAGTATGTTAATAAATGAAGTGATATGGCTGTATTGAGAATTGAAAATATTAGTGTGAATGTTCCTCGGCTGAATCACAATGATGAAATTACGAATTATCAAATTAGCCGGTATATCAGTTCTAATGAAGCTGTCTAGCGTATTCCCGGATTCCCAATTCATGAACGAGATCCAGCAGTTACCCATTTAGCTGTTCATCTGGAAAACGGCCAGCGCGTATATTTCACAAATGAAACAACGCTTCATTATGCTACAAATCCACCACAAATTATGCTCACCGAATTTTTTGAACTGTGCAATCGTGCTGATGCTTTTGGTGCCTTCGCACAAACACTGCTCTATTCTGAGGTTCTAAGATATTTTACATGGACTCAATCGAAAAAATGGATGCTCCGCAAGAAAGGCACACCAGTTGATGCTTGCCGCGGTTTATTCAAATCAAATACTTTGGGTCGTGTATATACAGTCAATCCACGGCAGACTGAGTGCTTTTATCTGCGACTGTTGTTGGACCATTATCATTTCAAGATATACGTAAAGTAGATGGACAACAGTATCCAACGAATAAAGGTATGAAAGGTATTTCAACATTTCGGTATGACATCACCGAATCGAAGTGCATCTGATGTACTCAACACAGATATGAATCGTGAACTACAGTACGATACTGTAGATATGGCAGGCATTGTTAGTCGCAATGTTCCACTACTAAATGACGAATAAAAAATTATTTCCGACCGCCTTATGCTCGCAGTTTCGGCAGGACAAGGAGGATTCTTTTGTTTTTGATGCACCAGGTGGAACTGGCAAAACATTCCTTATTTCGTTACTTCTTGCAGAGATACGATCAAAAAATGGCATCGCATTGGCCGTTGCATCTTCTGGCATTGCAGCAACTTTATTAGATGGAGGCAGAGCAGCGCAGTCAGCACTTAAGCTGCCATTGAATATTCAAAATAATCCAGATGCAGTGTGCAACATAAAAAAACAATCGTCTATGGGCACAGTACTGAAACAATATAAAATTATTATTTGGGATGAATGCACTATGGCAGATGAACATTCACTTGAGGCATTGGATAGGACATTGAGGGATATGAAAAACAATGATAAACTATTTGGCGGCACTTTGTTACTCTTTTCAGGTGATTTCAGACAAACTCTTCCCGTTATTCCACGTTCAACGTATGCTGCTGAAATCAATGCTTTCTTAAAATCATCGCGAGAATGGCGTAATGTTCAAAAGGTACAACTGATGATGAACATGCGTGTTCAAATACTTCGGGATCCATCCGCCGAAACTTTCTCTGAACAACTGTTAGACATTGGCGATGGGAAAGTTGCTCTACATGAAAATACTGGATGTATAAAATTACAGACGCACTTTTGCACAATCATCGACTCGCAAAATACTGTCATCGATCACATATTTCTCGATGTACACTAGACGTGCCCTGATCATGATAATTCGAAATTATGTATTTCCAACGTTTGAATTCAATAGTACGTAAAATGATAGACAGATATGATTTTTTTCCGATTTTTCCAAATGTTTTTAACGACGGCACACGCGATTCAAATTTCTTATGGGTGAATACACGTGGAGAGCATGATAAAATTTACACTCATCTTTGTGTCATGAAATCATCCATATTTTATCGCGATTTTTTACAAATATCCTCACAGTGAGTCGAAGAATGAGAAACATTTTTCTTTGCCCTCTTCAACTCATTTTTTATCAGAGTAAGAAGTAGGATTTTCTCTGAAAATGGAAGAATTTGGAGCCATTTCCGAGCCATCCAAATGGTTCGATTTATTTCAAATTGCTCTCGGTGGTTATTCAAGTATCCTATCATCATCTCCGGGAGAGAGAACTATTTTCCTTCATTTTAAATCAACGAAAAATGCGAAAGAAAATTACGAAATTTGTAGGTAGCGTCAGGTGCACGGATTATCCGAGGCTCATAATGGGGGCCATATACTGAAATAGAGAGGGTGGAGCAGCTGGCCGACCCTTGCCTCGGACGGGACCAACTATTTTATGGCACCTCATAAATGGGGAATACCTTTTCCTTTTCAACAAACAAATTCCGGACTTGTTCGGAATTCAGATTTGAAAAATACAATTCTGAATTTGTCATATGACGACGAAACTAACAAACCTTGATTGATTGAAATATCTCAATTTTAGGTGCGGTTGATCGATTTTAATTTGTACGGAATATTATTTAGCGATTGATAATTCAAAGTCACCTTTGAATTGAAATAGAGTATAGGTAGCTCATCGTCTTGACCTTAATTGCAAGGGATATATTCAATAATAAACTTTCAAGTGAAACTTCAATTCTTTCTTTGGTACATATGATTTTAATGGTTCTAAGATAATTCGTATTACACAAGAGGGAGGTTACAATTTTTATGACACATGGGAGACATAACCACCACCGCCATATTAACTGGCAGTACTAAATCACAAAATGGACTATATTATAGAAAAAACAGGACTTAAAATATTCATAATATCAGAAAACTTCAAGAGATTTCTGCAGATTCCGCGATCTCCTACAGCATGAGACAATTCACCTTCAAATATGACTTAAACTATGCGTAATATCCGAAAAAGATTGAACAAAGATTAAGATTGTTAACGTTGTTGGTAAGGTTGTTATTTGATAACTTTTTTGAGTTTTTTTATGGTGAATAGCCTCAAAAATTACCTTCACAATGAGGCCAGGATGATGGCAATCGTGTGTATCAAATTTGAGATAGAAATTTTTGAAATTCGAGTGATTCAACACGTGTTTGAATGTAGTTTCGCCGAATAGAATTTTTTAAAAATCAACGACGTAACAGGGTTTAAGGAAAAAAACATGGAATATAAATCGTGGGAGGAAATACAGAAAACAAATCAAATCGATTGTCTTTTTGGTTTACGCGATATAATTATCGAATATTCATAAATTCATATATAACAACCCTAACTACAATATTTATAATAGTTACAATATTTCACTCGATATTGGTTGAATTCATTGTTGGTTGATTATTTAAATAATCTTCCGACGAAAATTTCAAGTCTTCCCTCGTAAAATTAGGCGTCAAGTTTCGAAGTTTTGCTACAACTAACATTAAATTTTCTTTGCTGTTTTCATCTTTCCTCAGCAAATCATTTGTGGCCTGACATTTCCCAGGGGAATGGAATGTCCGCACCTTCGCCCTCTCTTCCCTACAATTCCCTCTTTCTTCTCCTTCTAACTCGAATTTGGGCGCCAGTACATTTTACGGAAAATGTACAAATGAGGGCTTCTAACGCAACTTAACTGAACTTAACGCAACTTACTAACCAAGCATGAAACTTATCACTAAACTGAAGGGGAATGGTTAGGAAAGAGGGCAGGATAGGGAAGGAGGAGCGGCATGTCCCAGGCTGCTCAGGATGTGGGTTATGTTAGAGAGGGTCGGGTTCAAGGTTGAGGCCCGTAACCAGGCTCTAAAGAGTACGCCATCAATGTCGGAGAATTTCATTGTATAACTAACAATTCTCCTAATAGGTTGGCGCGAGTTTTCCCCGAACATCAGTAACTATACCTCTTTCGGAGAGAAGAATTCCGATTACGCCTCCAATAGAGGCGAGAGATAATCCAATCAAAAGAGCTACTTAATGCGTCCGAAAACGGACGAGGGTCTCGACATATGGACTAACTCGCGATACGGGTACTGACGAAACCCGTGAACCGATCGCTGAGCTATCCCTAAACTCGTACGCAAAACGGGTGTTCGGAAGCAGAGAAACAATCTCCGAGACTTCTCACGGTCACGCGCAATAGTATCGGAACCGAGAAATAATGTCTGACATCCCCTAAAATCACGCGTAACAATCCCGAAACGGAGAAATGATATTCGTTATTTTCGAAAACCACTTGGGATCATATCGGAACTAGAGGATTAGCCTCCGAGGATCTTCCTTAAGTTACGCGCATCAAGACCGAAGGCGGAGATGTAACTACCGAAATTTATTTCAATTACCCGTAATCATATCCGTAACACGAGATTAATCTCCGAAACAGTACTATAATCGCGCGTGGTAAGCAGAGAATGAATCCCGACAGCTCCCCGAAACCCCGCAATCCTATAAAACGAACAGGGAAAGAACTTCCCGATTTATCTCCGAATTCCCATAATAGTATAAAAGAGCAGGGAAAACTTTGCCGGGTTATCCCCCAATTTATGCCGAAATCCCATAATCAAAAAAAGAACAGGGAGAATCTCTCCCCAATTATCCCCAAAATCCCATAGCAAGATAAACTGAGCAGGGATACCATTTTCCGAATGTATTCCCAAAATCCCGCAATACTATACCAAAGTAGGGTAAGGTTTCACAAATTATCCCCGAGACTCCAAAATAATTAAACAAAGCGGGGATAAGTTCTTCCAAATTATCCCCGAATAATTTAACAAAACAGGGATAATATTTCCCAAATTATCCCCGAAATCCTATAATAATGTAACAAAACAGGGATAATTTTTCCCCAAATTATCCCCGAAATCCCCTAACGATATACTAAAACCGGGGATAATGTCTCCCAAATTAGCCCCGAAATACTCTATAATAATATAATAAAACAGGGATAACCTTTCCGAGATTATCCCCGAATTAATCCCTAGAACAAAAAAAGAAGAGAAATAAAAAAATTAATCATCCAACAACAAGTGGGACAATCGGCATTGTCCCGAGAGTGACGTCATTGTTTAACAATGCCGTCCTGATGTCACCCGATTTTTCGAAGGCTTATGCTTCGACCCGTTAAAATTAATTATCATGTGCGCGCGAAACAGGGCATTACTCCCCGAGATTACTAATTTTGTTTTTTTTTTGTTTATCGACGACACGCGATAAAACCACGGGTAATAACCAACAAACACCTACGCGAACAGGTGAGACAATCGGTTTTGTCTCCCGAGGGGTATTCTATGGATTTTGTAAAGCTCTCTTTTCTTTTTTTTTTTGTTATTAGGGCTCGATGTAATGCCCCCCCCCCCCGCAAACACGGTAGTTAAAACTAATAAACTCCACTCCCGAGGGTGAATATACATGGTCCCATGACCACGAGGGGTAGATTTAACATTCAGGTTAGTAATGACATTGGACTTACCAATAGTGTGCAGAGCGGAGATGTTGTCCGTGTAGCAACCCGTGAACGGATGGATCGTCCACGAGGCTGAGCACCGGACGTGCCGCATTTGTCCGGCAGGTGGAAGCTCCCTTATCGACCACCGGAGTCTATTAGGGAGCTGTACTTCCGCCGTTCAAATGGCGGTTGGGTTTACGTGACGGAATTCTCGCGCGGATTCCGTCACACATTATACTTGCTTACGAGAGCCACACCTCTTTCAGCAATATCATTTGTAACATGGAGAGATTTAACAATTTTGCAAGCTGTCACAAAATCGTCTCTGGTCTCCCATGTAGTTGGATCACTATCCATAAAACTAGAATCTATACTTAACATTTCGAAAAACTTGATTGTATTCTTCGTGGCAAATGAATCTAAGCTTAATTTTGGAATCAATTCCAAATCTTTAACACCCGTGTTTTTTTCCTATCATCAGGGAGAGCAGAGCAAAATCGAATGGCGTGGCACATTTTTCTCTTGCACTTTGCACGCACGTTTTCATTAAAAAAAGCGAAAGCAATCAATTCCTCCGATAAGTACCAGAGGTGTGTCACAAACTTCTTAAATACAGCTTTGTAAACTTTCGACGAGACTTTACCAGAACCACTAGCAGTCGCTGCTAATTGTTTAAATAAATTCAAGTCATTATTTTAAGTTGTGACTGGATTTGAAGCTGTGAACCAAGCTCTCTGGTACAGAATGACAATAAAAATGCACGTATCTTTGAGACCCGATGTTTCTTGGGATGTCAAATGGAATCTCTAGACAAGAAAATCTTCAGCGAGTAGATTGCTTTGGCCATCCACCGGGCATGATGAATGGGGCCTATAGCTCGAAAATGCTTTCCTCTTGGTACATTTCCACCTAAGAACATTATCACCAGTTCTAGAAACTTCGTATAGTCTTTCCGGCTGGTTTGATTCTATTAAATGAACAGAAAAAGAGAATATTATCTAATTAACGATGAAATTGAAACTATCAAAATGTAACAAGAATGTAAGATATGACGGCACCATTGTTATCTTAACAATACATTGTAACTAACCTTTAATTGTTCTTCGGCAAAAGCGAGGGCATCTGGAATATCATAATGCACTGCTTCCTTCACCGTGATATCGTTAACTCCAGGGGAAAATTATGCTTTATCTCTTGAAATCTCTTGAAAATCAAAACGTCAGGCCCAGAAGTACAGCCCATTGATGTTTCAAAAACCTGTTTTCAGGAGAAGTTCAAAAACATGGTGACGCCACGCTAAATATAAAAGATCTCTTCCAAGTTGTCGCTCGAGCAAAATGCAAGCACCATTGACACTGCCTGTGTTACTAGCAGTAGTATCAAAGACCATGGCAGGTACATTAATTAGGAAGTTCCATTCCTCCAAGCATTTGTAAATGGCTTTTGCTCGCGCTTCTCCGGTTCCTCTTTCGAGTCTAGGGACGCCAAGCAGTTGATGCCACTCATGTCCTGAGACGAGAACTGGAACCCGATCAATTTTTTCCCATTTATTCTCTGGCGTTGATTGTTGCTTCCCATCCCAGTGAACACTCTGGATAGGAGGTGCTCTCGTTTTCCCATCTGTTGTCGTTTTCGGCGGAGCGTTTCGCGACTCAAATGAATATCCTCCAAAGTTATATCAGCTGCTATTAGTGTGGCAGCTAATACCCGTGCTGCCATACCATCACTAATCTTGGCTCTATCTAAAATCGCAGTGAAGTCTGGGGTTATGGTCTTTGGATTTGGGGTTATGTTTTTTGGATTCCTTGAGCTGGGATTTCATGACGTAGGTGCCATCAATTGCTTCATTATCTGCTATTGCTTTCAATAATTCCCCAGTGTTTTCGTCTTCGTCCAAAACATAATTGCTATAATTCATAGCAATTTTATCTGGCGTAATTAGAAAGAGAAACAAATTGACAAATTAATAGGAGATTGAGTCAGAAAACTTGAAAAATCTGAAAAAAAAACATTTTTTTTGTTATTTATTATGTCTATCGCTTCTCTTTTTCTATCCCTTAGTCATTCTGCTCCAAGTGTCAATGGCAAAATATCAAGGATAAAATGTGTTAAATATCAAGGATGAAGTGTCAATGGTAAAATATCAAGGATCAATTCTCAAGGGGGGAATATCAAGGGCAAACTATCGAGAGTGAAATATCAAGAGTCAAGTGTCCAGAGCAAAATATCGAGGGTAAAATATCAAGAGTCAAGTATGAAGGGTAAAAGATCAAGAGTCAGGTGTCAAGGGAGAAAAATCAAGGTAAATTATTGAGAGGAAAATGTCAAGGATGAAATATCAAGAGTCAATTATCAAGGGTAAAATATTGAGAGTCAATTGTCAAGGGTGATTTGACCCTTCACTCTTGGTAGATCGCCTTTGACACTTGACTCTTGATTTTACTCTGACGCATGACTTTTGATATTTGCCCTTGATATTTTAGCCTTGATACTTGACTCTTGATATTTTACCGTTGATATTTAATCCTTGACACTTGACTCTCGATATTTTACTCTCCACGCTTAACTCTTGCTTTCGTGCCTTTGTTCTTTCACTAGTTATTTTTCTTATTATTTTTCAATCATATAAAATCATAAAATTTTTAACTTTCCGACAGGGAAGTTATTGTAATCACCCCGAAATCGAACTTTTTCATTCCGACATGTAACTGGTGTCTTAAGGGTACCAAAAAATGACCCCCTAAAAATTCTGAGTCAATGTCTGTGTGTGTGTGTGTGTGTGTATGTTTGTATGTTTGTATGTATGTGTCCTCATTTTTGGTCAACGATTTCTCACGAATGCATACACCAATCGAAGCCATCGAGGTCTGAATCGACGCGCCTTCATGTAACTTAGCCCTGATTAGTTTTTGATAGATATTGGCTGAGAATATATATTGTTATTAACAATTTCAATTGTTCATAACGCTATATCTCATAAACGGTTGGAGTTAGAGAAAAAATTTGTTTACATAAATTGTTCCTCAGATAAAGATGCACATTTAATGTGTATTGACTTTTCCCATAACGTGCATAATTAAGGTGGTAGAGCCGTTAGAAGAAAATAATTCATGTGATGAGTGCATGAATGGAGACTAGATGGCGTCGGCTATCGCAAAAATTGGCCTCTACAGTAAACATGGACCGACTCAGAATATACTACTTGTGTATGCTGCCATGGAACGTGAAGTCGAGTGAAGACCAGAGATACCGACTTATTGAACTTCTTCAACGTAGTTGTTGTATATTCGTGGTTTTAAAATGCTTCAATGAGAAATAAATGGGGTTCACGGGGAAGAGGGAGTTATCTCTTGATTATGAGAAAAATCACAAAAGGCAACGACATATAGACGAATGAAAAAAAATTCAGTAAATACTGAAGTGAGAAGTCTCGTAAATTTTTGAAACAGACATAATCTCGAAAACTCGAGTTACCAAATCGGGAAGTTTGCATTGTGTCCTCACTGAGGGCACAAATACATCTCACCCACTAGTTCAATTATTTTTTATTATTATTTTCCAAATCACAGGGAATCATTGAGCTAAAGAGTGTAATAAACAAAGTTGAGTTACAGATTTCCAAGTCAGCGACGACTCAACAGTCCCACAAGTTGATTCACGTAAGTGCGAGCGCGACGGCATTAGGGGTCTGTGCGTGTGCGAGTGAGACATGTGTCTCGGGGCTCGTATGAGGATGTCTCACTCGCGTACGCATGGACCTGTAAGAATAAATAATGAATTGAAAAATTAAAATAAATGATTGGAAAATAAGAATAAAAATAATTTGCAAGATAACAAAGGCACAAAAGCCAGAGTCAAGCGTCGAGAGTAAAATATCGAGAGGCAAGTGGCAAGGATTAAATGTCAATGGTAAAATATCAAAAGTTAAGTCTCAAGGATAAAATTAAGAGTCAAGTGTCAAGGGCGATGTATCAAGAGTGAAGGGTCATGTCACCCTGGCTCTTGTCATTTCACCCTTGACACTTGACTCTCGATATTTTACCTTTGATATTTTATTCCTGAAAGTTGACGGTTTGTTATTTAATCCTTGATTATTTACCCATATTGAGTTGAAGAATTATTGGGCTAAAGAGTGTAATAAACAAAAGTTGAGTTAGAGATTTCCAAGTAAGCAACGAATCTACTTACTCACAAGTCAATTCATGTATGTATGCGCACGGACCCGTAATGCCGTTGTATACTCGCACTTATACGTGAATCAACTTTTGCGTCACTTGAGCCGGTTCTGACTTAAAAATCTCTGATTGGAATTTTTTTTTTACACTATCTACCTCAATGACTACCACTATTGACTTGCGCGAATGGTGAAACCCGTGAATGCAACAGAGGTAGCTGCGGAGCGATGAATTTTAAATTATTATTTGATAAACATTTACCTGTCCAATCGAGCTCACGTTGTGAAAATATGGTTATAATACACTACTCTTCACGGTGGTAAATTTTAATGGGGGGTTCAAGTAATTAGTTTTTTCGTGGGCTGGTGATTTACGTTAAAATTCTGAGGTTTTGATCCGATTCACTCACCCCAAACAAATATTGACATCTTTAACAATTAATATCTCTGAAACTATGGGGTGAAAAATCACGAAAAAATTCAAGACACCGTAGAAAAGTCTACTCTTTTTAATGAATTGAAACGAAAATTTCAGGAGCATCGGAAATTTCCAGGCAAAATTTGATCGATAAAATCGATGTAATTCTCAGGGAGATGATTCGTCTCTAGATCGAGAAAATAAGCTGACTTACCTTGGTTTACATCGATTTTATCCGTTTCTTCTGTTTCTCCTGTATTTTGAAGCCATGATCCTGTGTCGGTTATTGTATCCAAACAACCTTTGCGTCCCTTTTCTCGATGCAGGCTCAAGGCTCATAGGGTTGTAGCAGCTCCATCTTCTAAGAGATCCTCTTCCTTTTGGTGAGCAATATCAACCAAATCGTCCAGCATACATTGAAAATCAATCTCCTTTACTTGAACTGACACATCGTTCCCTTTCCGAATCCATACTTGAGGATGGTTTTGTATTGTTGCACTAATTTTTCCACTTTACTAATTGCATGAGACTCTTTTACGATTGGGATCCCGGCATATTCCCAGAACTCAGCAGACTTTCGCAGAATGCAAGTTGCAGCTTCGGGAGCTGTAAACTTTGGTGTACAAGGTCGCGTATGATAAAAATAACACTGTAACACCTGTTTATGTGAGGGTAATTGTTTCCACAAATGTCCGGAGTGGCGTTGCCGAGTAATACAATAGCGGTCAGTTTTCTGCCTTCCGGCATGTTGACGCGAGGTTCTTGCAACCATTCACGTTCGAGAGATCGGTAACGAAGTGATTCGGTGATGTTGACTATTTGGAAGTCTTACATTGACTGACCATTAGTATATTAGACACTAAGAAAAATTAGAAAGTGGCAGAATGTGAGTCCCATGAAAGTCAAAATACGTAGGATCCCCCCCCCCAGGCGATAAGTGAGCCGAAGAATCTGGCTTTCTCTAATTATATATAGCTTCAGAGTTTTCACTGTCAATGGTCCTCATATAATATACAGCGGTGCATTTATGAGGTAAATGACTTAAAGTACGGATCCATCATTATGTAATTCCGAGAAAGATGTCGAAAAATTTTGTATGTAAAATGTTGTAAGCTGATTTCCAGTGAGTTTTTTTGGACAATATTATTCTAAAATATTCTTTGAATGAAATCCTTCACTTCGACTCACATCAGCATCGTGATCTTTTGAGTTTCGAGGTTTTAACAATAAGAAAATCACTTCTGATCGGGGAAGGTGGGGTAATAGGGAACGGCGAGGCAAAATGAAACAGGGACTTAAAAAAGCCATAAGGGCCATATAATTGATCTTCTAGACCCTATGATTGTCTGGACTGCAGGAACGATGAAAAAAAAAACAATATCAATGCTACAAAAGCCATCATTCCATTTTGCCCTACTCTCGCCTAATAGAAAATATCGAAATTCAAAATTTTGCGAGGGATAAATAAGTTCTAGAATTATATAACCAAAACATTCCGCGTTCAATGAGAGGGAAAATTAAACATTGATTATCTCTGTTGATGATAAGGGTGGCTCAATGAATGTTTATTTTTCTTTTCTTTACTTATCCTTTTCGCCAAAGAGTACAATAAAGTTCGAAAATTTGGAAACAATATGTTAGGGGAGAGTGGAGCAAAATGGGACAACGGTTTTTTCTAGCCCTGCGTTTGATTTTTTTTTTTCATTATGCTACGATTTTCGTTGGCTCATTTCTAATGCAGCCCAGACAACCATAGGGTCAAAATGTCCAAATATATGACGCTTATGGCCATTTTAAGCCGTCGTTCCATTTTGCCCCGCCGTTCCATTTTGCCCTGACTTCACAGTCGAAACTAAATCGAAATTAGTCTAATTACTTCGGTATTTTATCCTGCAATGCATGTTCATTTTCTGACTCCACAAAAAATTTAACATTTTGAAAATTAATAAATAACAAGCAGGCGGTCATCCGATGCCCACATTCGAATGCATAACTGTAATTTTCATTTCGTTTGACGTTGCCTTTTTATTTCCACCAATTTCATTGGTGGTATGCTTCCGAATGGTACCGGCTTTGTCATAGCCGATTTAAGGGAAACATTTCATTTCCACATGGAATTAGAAAACGTGAAAATTGAGTTAGGACAAAGCTTCTATTCGGAAACAAAAAATGGAACAATCCAAACCACTTGCACATCTATGTAAAGGTACCAAATGTGACATTTGTGTAAAATTTTGAGTGTCAATGACAAGATCTGTAGGAGGAGATGTGCGAACACAAAAATTTTGCATGTTAACCAGAAAAATTGAAGTAACTCAAATCTTTTTGGGCACCGGAATATAGTTCCCAGTTACATTCTATAATCACTATTGAGCTGAATGGTTTGGAAAAATAAATGGGATGTGAGTGCGACCCTCGACGGGTCGCATCTGCAACTTCCCGATAGTGGGTCTGTGTGTGTTTGTATGTGTGTGACGATATACGTATGAAGTCAACTTGTATATCAGTAACGCAAATTCAACTATTAATCGATTATTACGATTTTCATCGATATCTCGTAAAATATGAGACCTACCAAAAAAAGTAATATAACATGAAATAGGTAGTTTCACGAGTGGAACAACTTTTGTTTGATACTTTTTCTTGTATCGGTCATCGTTCTCGAAATACAGCGTTATAAACAACGAACATTGTTAATTGAGCGATATTTCGTAAATTTGCGCAATTCTGAAAAAGAGTCATTCAACATAAAATATGTATCTTCATATAGGGAACAACATTCGTTGGAAACTTTTTCTCTATCTCCCACAGTTTTTGTAATACAACGTTTTAAACAATTGAAATTGTTAATAACAATTGAAGGAATTGTGTTTGACACTCTCCGCAACGGCTAGATGTAATTTTTGAAAAAAAAAACAAAAAATTCAAATCGGTCCAGCTGTTCAGGAGAACCCTTGTCACAAAAAAATGCTCACATACGTGAATACATACGCGCGCGCACACACACACACACAGACATTTCATTGAAAACGTGTCCGGATGATGCCAATGCAAAAATTTCATCGATCTGACACTTTTCATTTTCGGGGTCATTACAATAACTTCCTATCGGGAAGTTCAAAAATCTCACACTAGACACCTTTTTTTATGTAAGGAACAACATTGATTAGATACCAATCAATTAGATTTCATAAGCTTACCATTAGATACCAATCAATTACATTAGATACCATAAGCTTTCCAATCTCTCACTTTTCTCGTTCTAAATGATTGCAATTGTTTACAACGCTCTAACGCCGAAACGGTTAAAGATACGAACAGAGTAAAGAGCGACAAAATATGGATTTTTTAATAAGGACCAACATTTATTAGAGATATTTTTGCGTATCTATGATATTCCGTTCGATACAGCATTATAAACAATTGAAATTGTTAATAACAATAGAAATAATTGTTATTTCACTTTCACGGTCCTTTCCGGCCTGGGCACCACGGAGACGCATCAATAAAAAGAAAAACCAAATGGGTCCATTGACTCTTCCGGAAACGTTCGACAAAGTTTCTATGTCCGCAGACAGACAGACACACACACACACATACACACACATGGGAGTCGGAGCTTTGGCGTAGTGGTAGAGTATCTGCCTACTACTCCGAAGGTCCTAGGTTCGCGCCCGGCCGCCGGAGAATATTTTTTCAAAATATTTTCTCATGGATTCCGACCGATGCAGGAACTTCCGTGTGTGCTATCGGCGGTACCCATAAAATGAGACCGCCCGGCCGAGCGGGAACCTAACCCGACGCAGTGGGGGGGGGGGGGGGGGTTCCATCATAGGCGCCGGCCATCGTAGCATAGGGGTTTCTGGAGGTTTACCCTGTGTTTAGAAATACGATGGCCTAAAAATGGCGAAAGTCGGCCCCAGCCGCATGGGAGGGTGTCCGGTACGCCCCCTGAAGGAATGCTTACACGGCCGCTACCGAGGGCGTACAAATGAGAGGGATGGAGGAAAAAAAACACACACATGGGAGAAACCTAACTCCCGAAACCAAGGGTGCCAAGGGTGGGCTCCCTATAACAGCCCGTGAAGCAAATATGAACAGTGATGATAAAACAATATTATCCCACGCGGACAACCCCCAAAAAGGAAATTCCGCCGTCGGTTCCTACCAGGTGAAAGCCCTGATGGCCGGCGCTGGCTCCTCGGATTGTGGGAAGAGCCAACCATCACTTGATCATCCCCGGGTGGCCCACTTGACCCTTAATGCTACAAGTGGAACTGTACCTACTATGCAGAGCACATGGGATCTGTACGAGACAGATCTGGCAACGCTAGTGAATTCTCTCACAGATAAAACAGGAGAACCATCAATGAAGACATGAGAAAGCTGGCTAAGATAATCCAAATGGCCGCAAGGCAAATAAGATCCATGACGGAGACAGGGGTAGGCAAAACACCCTTGCCAGCACTTGGATGGCTCACCCCTCCAGGTCCTAGATTGTCACAGCTAAGCCTAGGGAGTAGCCATAAGTCCATGGAAAAACCGAAGATATCTGAGGAGACCCCAACCCGACGGGACAAGAGAAAGGAGAGGACACCGCCTGATGACACAACGGGCAACAAGCTCAAGAGTGCCGACAACGAGGCAGCAGCAACGTCCTCCAGAAATGTGGAGGAGCGCCTAAAAAATCGAACTCGGTTAGAGTGGAGCAGGGACATGGGACAAGCATTACATTCTGAAACAGAAGACGATGAAAGTGCTTGGGAGACAGCCAAGAGACGGAGAAAAAAACAGGAGCCGTCCCAAAATCTTCGTGGTGCTACGCAGTCTAAACCTCGGTCGAAGAAGAAAGCAGCAATCCGAGCTGATGCGCTAATTATTCGCCCGACGGGTAAAGATACGTACTCGGAAATATTGAGACGAATAAAGAAGGACCAAGGTGTTTATGCGGCTAGCGCCAGCGTGGAAAAAATCCGTAAAACAGCCTCCGGAGACGTTCTCCTAATCCTTGCGAGAGGAAAGAAGGACGAAGGTGCTGAGTTAGAGAACGCGCTAGTTGGAGCCCTCCAAAACGAAGCCAAAGTGTTTAATAAGGGACCTCAAGAGGAACTCGAAATTAAAGACCTCGACGACGTCGCTACGAAAGAAGACATACTCAATGCCCTGAGGAAAGCTGATGGCACAGATCTCACAGTCATCAAGTCTCTTCGCAAGGCATACAGAGGAACACAATCAGCGATGGTGGTACTCCCTGCCACTACTGCAAGGAATATACTGGGTAAAGGTAGTAAAATACGAATAAGCCTGATATATGCCCGCATCATGGCAGTGGTAAGGCCCCTACAGTGCTTCAAGTGTTGGCACTACGAGCATCTTGCCGTTAATTGCAAGAGCCCCATTGACCGATCAGACCTGTGCTATAAATGCGGCACAAAAGCTCTGATTGTGAAGCGTCTCCGAAATGCGTTCTATGCGTAGAACTGGAGTCTACGAAAGACCATGCCCATGTAACTGGTAGCATCAAATGTCCAGTCTACCAGGGTGCACTCCAGAAGATCCGTACACAGTCATTGTGCGCGTGTTACAGGTGAACCTGGCTCACTGCGCCACAGCACACGATCTGCTGACGCAGACGGTTCGAGACCTGAAAATTGATATTGCCGTCATTTCGGAAGCTTACAGGAACCTACATGCGCAAAACTGGGTTACCGATAGTAGCAATAAAGCCGTTATTTGGTCCTGCGGTGCTCTGTGGTTTGAAGCATATAACGGTGAACAACAGTCTGGATTTGTTGTGGCCAAGATAAATGGTATCTATCTATGTAGCTGCTATGCACCACCAAGTCTTTGTTATGAAGACTTCACGGCATTCCTAGATAGGCTCGTGATGGATGCGAAACAGCATTTCCCGATGGCCATTGCGGGAGATTTCAATTCCTGGGCAGTCGACTGGGGTAGCAAGGAGACGAATCGGCGAGGACGTGCTCTACTAGAAGCCTTCTCGACTTTAGATGTCGTCCTATTGAATGATGGAAATGAACCGACATTTCGCAGAGGACAAGCGAGCTCATTTATAGACCTCACCTTCGTCAGCAGCAGCCTGATCAAAGGAAAATGGGAGGTATCCGAGATCTACACTGCCAGTGATCATCGAGCGGTACCCTGGGAGGTGTTGGTTGATTGGAGGCCTGCGCCGACATCGGAAAGAACGAACGGAGTCGGCTGGAACGTGAGAAAATTCGACATGGCCACTTTTCTTATGGCACTCAAAACTGATCCAATAGACAGTGGAAATGCCATAGAGAATGCGATGCGATATGCCCAGGAAACTTAGTGGAAACCGACGGCCACCGGTGTATTGGTGGAGCGATGAAATTGCGACTCTCCGCAAGGAATGTTTTGCAGCAAGAAGATCTTGGCAGCGCGCAAGGAAGAAGTCCAATCCTGAAAGCTTCGAAGTGAAGTATAAAGCCGCTAAGCGTAAACTTACTAAGGCCATAAAGCTTGGCAAACGAGACTGTTGGAACGAGCTCTTGGAGGAAGTGGATAAGGATCCTTGGGGCAGACCGTACAAGGTGGTTATGGCACGACTTAAGAGTCAGCCGATGCCATCACCGACCTGCCCCGAGCTTCTGGAGAGGATTGTGTCTGTTTTATTTCCCCAACAATCAAATGTCACTGGAACATATGGGAAGAATGATATTAACGGCGAAATTCCAGCGATTACAGCTGACGAACTATTGCAGGCCTGTAGCAGGGTGGGCAACAACAAGGCCCCCGGTCTCGATGGTGTGCCCAACATTGCGTTGAAGGCAGCCATTAATACAGCACCTGGAATATTCCTAGACATGTACAATGCTTGCATTCAAGAGGGTATCTTTCCTAACAGATGGAAGCAACAGAGACTCGTACTTCTTCCTAAGGGGAAAAAACCACCGGACGAGCCGTCATCATATCGTCCACTCTGTATGCTGGATACGGCGGGCAAGATCCTGGAGCGCATAATACACCAGAGAATTGAGGCAGTGGTGGAACCCCTGTTGGCCGAAGCTCAATACGGCTTCAGACGACGACGATCTACGGTGGATGCTATAGATCGGGTGGTCAAAACGGCCCAAAAAGCAATCGAGGCCGGCGATGGAAAGGAGGTACGAAACAATATTGCTTGGTCGTTACGCTGGACATCAAGAATGCCTTCAACTCAGTGCGGTGGGATTCCATCCTGGCGGCATTGTCGAAGCTAGTGGTGCCGGCATACTTGCAAAAGATGGTAGCAAATTACTTTACCGACAGAGTCCCTAGATATGACACGGAAGTAGGTCCTAAAACATATAAGGTTACTGGGGGTGTACCCCAAGGCTCAGTGTTGGGTCCTCTTTTGTGGAATATCGTATATGACGGATTGCTCAAAATAGCATTACCGACGGGGGTCAAACTTGTAGCTTTTGCGGATGACGTAGCCATGATCGTCGTGGGCAAACACCTTTTCACGCTTCAGCTCATTTTCGAGAATGTTTTCAACAAGATACGGCAATGGATGGACATAATAGGTTTACAACTTGCGGAGCATAAGACCGAAGCACTCCTTATCACAAGCCGAAAGCAATTGGAGACAATCACGCTGCACGTCGGCCAGCACAAAATAACCTCCCAGCCCTACATACGGTACCTAGGAATTATGATTGATGCCCGACTTAGTTTTAGACAGCAAGCGCCGCATGCAAGCAGTAAGGTAGGAGCAGTGAAGACTGCCCTCGCAAGACTGATGCCAAACATTGGAGGACCAAAACAGAGGAGAAGGCTCCTGCTATCATCAGTTGGTACGTCGGTATTAACATATGGTACTCCTATATGGGCCGATGCATTACGAAGCCAAGCATCTCGGCGGCAAATTGTTCCCGTCTACAGGCTGAGTGCCCTTAGAGGGGATAGCGCATACCGTACAGTATCTAACGACGTGTGTGTCATTGCTGGGATGCTACCCATGGAAGTGCTAGCGGAGGAGCCTTTATACCCGCAGAAGATCAACCAACCTGAGCGGAACTGAGAAAGGAAGAACGCAACCACAGCATTGAGCGATGGCAGCTACTGTGGGACGCCTCAAGCAAAGGCCGGTGGACTCATCGACTAATACCGAAGCTGAATGTTTGGCTTGACCGATCACATGGGCAAGTTAGCTATTATCTAGCCCAGATGCTCTCAGGACACAGATGCTTTCGGGAATATCTTCACAAATTCAAACATGAAGATTCCCCGGATTGACCAAAGTGTGAGAGAATACATGAAAATGCGGAACATGTTTTCTTTGCATGCCCGCGTTTCGAATTGCAACGATGTATATGGAAAACTACTGCAGGCAAACCCATAAACGTCGAAAATCTTGTGGAAGTCATGCTGTCATCAGAGGCAGCATGGAATGCGACCAGCGTAATTACAATGGAGGTTCTGACGGAATTGCGCCGCGAGGAGCAGCTACAGAAAAATCCAGAGTAAACGGAGGATGTTGTTGCCGAAGAAGACCGGAAAGACCGGATTCTCTACTGATCAAGCCACGGCTATCGTCCCCTACACAACGGAGTATTGCTCAGCAGATGTTCCGTCGTGGTGTGGGGACAAATTGAACTGTATTATAAGTGACAAGGGGTATTGTCCTTTGCACTTTATATTTTATTTGTTAATTTTGTAAGTTCGTTTAATAAAGGAAAAGTATGGAAAAGAGGAAGGAAAGAGAAATAAGGAAGCGTGAGGGAGGTGGTTGGCTTCCTTCTTTCTATTTTTTTTCAAAACGAAAAAAACACACACACACACACGAACATATTTCAGAAAACTTGTCGACATATCGTCAAACATCGAGAAAAGTGAAAATTTCCTGAAAATTTCACTTTTGATTTTTGGGGTGATTGCAATAACTTCCTAAATCGGGAAGTTAAAAAGTCTCCGATTGGACATCTTTTCCTATGTAGTAACATTTCTTACCTTTCTCTACGACCGCTCATTTTTGTCAGCATTTGTCATGTCAACGTTTGTGTATGTGTGCATGCGGATGTATAGGTGCGTATGTATATGCATATACATAGGTATGTGTGTATGTGTGTGTGTGTGTAGGTGCGTGTTAATACATAGGTAAGTGTGTCTGTGTGTTAATGTTTTTTTTTTTTTAAGAAAAAAGAGAAAGAAGAAAGCCAACCTCCTTTCTCACGCTTCCTTCTTTCTCTTTCCTCTCTTTTTTTGAATCTTTAGTGAAAACAAACCAAAAAAAAATGGTGTGTCATGAAGATCGGCAAGGATTATTTAATTTTCTATGTTTAGAGGGAGCGGAATCATTTTAATCACGTGTCAAACACTTCTTGATAGTAAATATTAAATTATTCATCATAATAATTATACTTTTTTCAAGATACAATAATATTAGTATGAATATGATGAATTAAATCTCAAGCAGCTTCACCTTCATTCTCTGGTTGACTCTTCATGAACGAAATGATAGGTTTGTGGTAAGTAAAATAGGTAATGAAGACTCTTGACTCCAAATTTTCCATGTAACGTGAGAAAACTGCATCGATCGTGGTACCATGGCGTGTAGTCGATTTAATTGGTGAATTGTTCATTTCCAATGACAATTTCTGTTGCAAGAACTGAATTAATGGCTTGGAATTCTCTGATGCAAAATTAACATTAAAATCTCCACCTAGAATCATAGGTATTTTATCCAGCTCTAGTCCAACTTCTGCAGCCCCCACTGGAGTATACGGCAGCAAGTGAAGGTGAATAAACTGTATTATTTTCGCCATCTTCTGATTTGGTGAAATATAGAGTGCTATAAGCATAATCCGCTGTCCGCTTTCTGTGCGACATTCAGCTGCACACATTTCTCCAACAGATGACAACCCAATTGAAAGCGATTCTAGTTGTTTCAACTTCAGGTCCATATTGGGTGTCATGATGTTCGTTCCATGAGCAGTATTGCAAAGTATTGCGACACCCCTGCTCTCACATTATGTCTTTTGAACTGTACGACACAATTAAAATTGGGAACATCAATTTCTTGATCGTTTTGCTTCCACGTCTCTGAAAGTATCAATATATTAGACCGTAGAATCACCGGATCATTGAAATCTCCGCTATGACCTGCTAAGCTTTGGCAATTGAGGGTTGTTATTGATAAGCCTGGTCTGCTGATGAACTCTCGGAGAATGTCAGTCAAAGTTATCAATGGATTTGTTGATAATCTTCTAAATTCTGATTGTAGCTTGTCCATTGATTGAGCTTTTTTCCGTCCATGATAAAATTTGTTCTTTCCATCCTGCGCAACGATGTACAATCCCTGTATACTTGTGACACGGGACAAGGCTACGTAAAAGAGTTGTTGTGAATGTGTCTTTTCGTATTCATAGACGATTTGATTAAACGTACCACCTTGAGACTTGTGGATAGTAATAGCACACGCTGATACCAATGGCAGATGATTTCTTTTGACGAAAATCGTTTTATTATTGTTCATATATATCGTAGAAGTTCTTCGTGCAATGGGAACTGCCGTGTGCCTGATGTTGTTTGCTTGGATGAACGCAGCAGCTTTTCTCCGGATCTTCTTTGGTGAATCTGGAAATTCCAGCCACACACGAGTTACTGCCCCTGCCTCATCAGTTTCGATATGAACTAGTTTACCAACTGCGCCGTTTGCTAAACCATCCGAGACATCCAGATTGGTTGTTATTATATACCATTTATCTAACACCAGTATTATCTCGTAGGGCAGACCTCCAGTGTCTATTACCGTTTTTTTATGCAATTTTTGTCGTACAAATGATTGTTGCTCAGCATTATGGCAGCCGGTGCATACATCAGTAGCTATTGAGACTGTTTTATTCTCTGCAGAATTAAGAATTGTCAAATTGTATTCGTTTACAGCATTATTTGTCAAATATAGCCGAATTCCATGTGGACAAAGACGATCAGCTTCCTCTCTTGTATAAAAACGAGATTCGAATAGGTGTATCTGTTCTTGATCCAATTCTTCGCCATTTCCAATTTTAGTTAATAAAGAGGAGAAATCAGCATTCGCTTGTCTCATGACTTTATCCAATTCATAGAACTTCAAGTCACGCCAAAGTGTTGGTGCTGCTATGCGTCGTTTTGTTGCTTGATAGATGGGTGTAGCACGCACTGGAGGTAACTGACGCAAATCACCTATGAAAATGATATCCATTCCTCCAAAATTATCTTGGAAATTTCCTGTTATTTGTTTTCACCGTGCGTCAATTTGAGACAGCAATTCCGCTCCTACCATACTGACCTCATCGATGAGTATAACTTGGATGTATTTGAAGAGCATTCTGTACTGTTGAGCCACTTCAATTGATAATGGTAATGGTTTGGAAAGGGATATTTTCAATGCAGTGTGGATTGTCGTACCATCAATTGCTATTGCAGCCTTTCCTGTTGATGCACATGCGATGTAAGCATTGCAAAAACCATCATTATCTGTGAAGCGGTTGTAAATTTCCATGAGGAGTCTAATGAGGAATGTCTTCCCTCATCCTGCTGGTCCCGTAAAGAAAACTTGGAGTGGTGATCGGTTTGATGAGAGGAGATTAGCAATCACATGCATCAGGAGTGCTTTCTGCCTCTGATTGGCCATTCTCATTAGTTCATAAAATTGTTCATTAGACATTAAATTATCCCTCTTCTTTGCGATAGCACCCAGTTTGTTAAGTGTTGCTAACCGCAGATCGTCGTTCATTATGTGGTCAGCGTTATACAATTCTTGAAAAAGATTTGCTTCAGGAAAAAGGCGACCTACGTTGTCTCCTTCAGCATCATCATCTTGATTTAATTCATCTTCACGACACAACTCCGGGCATATCGCGATGGTTTTCTGGATATCTAAATTCGATGAGAATTCTTTATGTCGCTCCAAAATCAATATTTCGTTGTCGTCGTAAATCTGTATGAATTTAGTTTCTGCAAGAATTTCATTTTCTTCGTCTCGGAATGGAATATACAAAGTCACCATTTCCCGTTTATATTCATTGAAATCATCAGCCATGTCGTAGTTTCTGTACCGAATAATCCGAGGTTCTTTCCTTCGTGTCCAATTCCCCTGATTATTCAGTGTGTAATGAGCAACAAACTGGGCCAAATTGACATCTTCTAGCTCTTCAGGTCTCTTTTCGTACTTGCCAAACCAATTTTCTTTCCATACGTTTGTTGCATCATCATCAGCATCCATTTCATTGAGTTCTTTCTGAGTTTTTCGAATTCTTTGTCTTTTGATCGGCCATATTGTTGAAATATAGGTAACAACTGAAGAAGACTTTGACATCGGTTCACGCAGAAGGTACCATGCAGCTTCCTGAC
The DNA here is from genome assembly GCA_026005395.1 of Asobara japonica. NCBI lineage: Eukaryota > Metazoa > Arthropoda > Insecta > Hymenoptera > Braconidae > Asobara > Asobara japonica. The sequence goes on from BQMI01000052.1 coordinate 87,897, forward strand.
TGGTAATTTCGACAGTATTTAGCATGTCAACGCTCATTTTCTTAGTAATTTCGACAATATCGAACTCTGGATGTTCATCCATTATTTCAGTGATGTTACATTGGAGATTGCTAATTCCACGGTTCGTTTTATTGACGTATTCCACTACGTATGCAGCACATGAGTATTCTTCGGTGATAAATTGCACATCCATGTTTGATTTCAAAATATTGAAAATGAATGGGTTGAATGGATTATGCCACTTTTCCATGGGTTGACGTTTAAGAAATACTCTGGGACGATTGATGCGAGCTCGAAGCACATTCATGTAGTAATCATCTGATAGTATTCCTTTTCCCTGATAGAAACTATCAATATCAGCATAGTCATTGTTCTCTAAGTTTGTTCTTATCGTGTTGTAATGTTGTTAATACGTGTGGAATCCTGGTTCTTCTTTCTGCATTGGTGTCAGTATAGTTGTGTATCTGCATGGCATGAATGGAGCTTCAAATCTGCATTTTTGATGAGCGTTCGCAGCTATTTTTTTGTCACATGTGAACGTGTGCTTATGTGTCTGTAGTTTGATGTTCCCCGACGATTCTGGAGTGGCCACTGATATCAATGTATCAACTAGTTCAATAGCTTTTAGTCGGTCAGCACCTAGTGGATCCGCTGGAGCATTCTCAAGCCATAGCAGAATGTGTGCATGGGGGCTCCCACGATGCTGGAATTCAATTCTTTTAAAATAATGGACAACACAATATTTCCCGAAGGGAGAAGACTTTTTGGACTGAAGTATGTTCATTATAACATTGATGAGCTTATTAAAATAGATGGCACATGTTACAGCATCTTCATTGATGAGTGTGCTCTTTTCAATATAATGGAGTTCCTGAACATCTTGTTCTGTAATTTCTGCTCCATTATTCTTCAATTTATATAATAATTGTAATAATGAGGGCCAACCAACTTCATTGGCACTCATAGTTAGGAATAACGTGGGGTTTCCGAGTTGTCTGATCATTGTGAATAAGTCTCTCTTTCTTTCAGCCCAATACCAAGTCGAGTTAGGGATACAACGTAGAAAAGCCAAGTTGCTTTCTATACAATGATTTATATACTCCTCTGATTGAATTTGTTCACGTGTAATTTTTGTGTCTTCACCTACGTGTTTAAAAGCAATGGATAGACTGTCACGGACTCTAAACCTCATAATTTTCATTGCCATATAGAGTAAATGATGAGGTGTAACCCCACGTCGATCAAATCTCCTTAGCTCACTGGTAGCCATCATGAATGGAGTCACATTGAGATCTTCACTAAAGCGCCGGAATTGTCCGAGATAGATAGTAGGGAAAGATAACTCTTCTGCATGCTCATCAAATAATAGACTGTGAGGGACATTCATTTCTCCAGGAGCAATCCTCACATATTTATCGTCATTCCAGAGTAATGTATGTTGCTGAGCGAACAGGCTCTCCTCCATGGGGATGTCTTCACTCAGTTCATCTATAGGTATCTGATGAACGACACAATCCTCATTAAAGAAAGATTCATCAACTTTGATGTCGTACAGTTGATACAATGGACTCGGTACTAAGCATCTTCGCCATATTTTAATATTTCTCTTGTTTATTAAACCTGTCAAGTAGCTTGATCGATGAATTTTTTTTCTCTTGATATGAATGTAAACACAGTGATCGTCGTCAATGTTCCTGGGCAAGTGATTGACCATTGTATTGACATCCACTGGAACATTGATCACCTGCCCCAAAATTCCAAATTGTCCATGCACATGACGCAATCTGCGAATTTGCATAAATGGAATTCTAGGAGAAATGAGTCTCTCGGACACTAAATCTAACTTCGGAAGATGTGCAGGGATCGGGGGATCTACAAAGCCATTCAATTTCGACAATGTTGGAATTTTGTCTCTCCTCAAAGCCTGGCGACAGCTGGTGCATGCCAGCTCATTATTACTTCTGAATTCTGGAAATTTTTGTTGAATACGAATTTCATTTTCAACGGATAGAGTCTTCAAGTCATTTTTAAACCCTAATTTATCACATACACAACACGTAAAACCGAATGGATTATTTATAAAATCACGGTGAAAGTTCTTATGTGCAGTTTTAAACTCATTAAAGTCTGAATATTGTAATCGATCACCACTATGTACATCACAATCAGGAGGAGGATGAGTCGAAGTCGTTGCTAATAGTTCATTCTCTGGATTATTTACACTATCGTCCACACTGTCACGTAAGAGGTTAGCACGTGTTTGCCTCCGTTCCCTGCTATCTCGTTCAATTTCAGTTCTACTTTTTTTCCGTTTTCTATTCTGATCAATTCCTTCACTCGCCCGTTTTTTCTCCCGCCACGTTTTTGTCCTTTCTGCACCCGACTTCGGCATATTTGCACAAAACTCTCGATTTAAGTAATGAAGACACGCACAAAAACAAAATACGTTGCTTATGATCACTGTGTTAGAAACCAACAGCTGTTTTCCGCGATCGCGACGCCGCCTGAACGCAGAGAATGACATGAAAGACAGAAAGTCTTCCGTCTCATTCTCGCACGATACACGAAGGCCTCTCACTCTCGCCCGATAGACGAGACGTAAGGTAGTCCGTCTCACTCTCGCTCGATTCCCGGAGGCCTCTCACTCTTACTTACTACGTTAGAGCGAACGTCACCAAAAAGGTTGCCGATCGAGATTTCAAATCCCTCCCATAAGAAGTTTCACTGCAAAAACTCATTAAACATAAAATATGTATCTTCATGTGGGGACCAACATTCGTTCGAAACTTTTTCCTCCCACGGTTTTTGTAATATAACGTTTTAAAAAATTGAAATTGTTAATGACAATTGAAGGAATTGTATTTTAGACTTGACATTCCTTTTTGCTCTCCGCAATTGAAAACAAAAAAAAATCAAATCGGTCCAGCTGTTCAGGAGAAAGCGGGTCACGAACAATGCCCAGATACGTGCATACATACGCATACGCATACACACATACACACACATTTCATTGAAGACGTGTCAAGATGATGCCAAACGTCGAGAAAAGTGAAAATTTCATCAATCTGACACTTTTCATTTTCAGGGTCATTACAATAACTTTCCCTATCGGGAAGTTAATACATCTTTTCCACTAGGAGCACGGGGATTTAAGCTCGCCTGGACTTACACCCTCATGAAGACTTACCTCATCATTAAGACTGTAAGTGGCACAGTAATTCCTTTAACGCATTTATCACTGACTTGTTCATTATAGTTGTGTATTATTGTCTTGAAAAAAATGTCTGCCTTCTTCGTTTCCTCTTGACTCAACAGTTCCATGATACGTACTGATAGTTTTGCAGTTTCAGAACCTTTCTTCCTATTATTTTATTCCCCACCACCAACATCGATTCGTGCTTGTTGCGATATCGCTTATTCAGTGAGTCACGGTACAGTACACCGGATCAACTGGAGACCATTAGCCGTAGGAGACAAAGCTCGTCGTAAAAGTGCTGGCTAACCGCCTCACCGAGTTTGCGATAAAACGAAGCTATTGGGAGAGAAGGAAAAACTCCCTCTAGTTTGCGAGTTGTACGTAGCACAACTGTGCTTTATAACAGATCATATACGATTCGGAAAGCTCCAGCAAAGAAGTAATTGTTACCTGATTTGACTTCTCGACAGCGTGCGGGGTTGTTTTCCACAACTCAATGTAGAGGGCATATAAAAGAAGCAAGTGTTCCTGAGCCCACGACCAACCTCATAACGTCCATGTACGATCGGTGTTCAAAGTAAGTGAAGACAAGTGAGCGATTCACGGATACAATCAAAGTTGAGGCAGGCGCCAATGAAGGATATCCGCCTATGTTCAACCTGATACTGGCGTCGCACATAGGAGCAGTCGCCAGTTTAGGCGCTTGCTATGAGATGGGTACTGAGCACTGCAATCTGGCGCACGTCAAACACACCCCCAGTAAGGTGAAAAAGGATTGCATGCTGAGGATTGCAACGAATGAGGCTGAAGTTAAACCCTGGCAAGTCCGCCACCTACACGTAAGTGAGATGGCTAGTCAGCAACGGCCCCACTCTACGTAGTTTAGCATGGATGATACACCGATCAGGTCCCTGTCTGTGAGGTATGCATATAAACACTTTGGTGTCAGTACAGGCTTCCAGGTCAAACAGATCTCCACATCGACGATCAAGTAATTGCTCATCGATGCTACGGCGGTGAACGAATCTCTGCTGACTCTCTGGTAAAAATTCGATGCGTTGGTCACTTTTATCCCCCTAAGACTGGACTTTGGGATGAGAGGAGCATAAATTCAAAAGGGCACTGACAAAGTGATCGAACGGATGACGTTGGACGAGCTTACCATAGCACGCAAATCCTGAACTACTTTTCATTCCTCCATAAAGGAATGGCGGTGGCCTACTACCCTGGACGCCCTCACCATGGGAGATACGTCCAGGCCGTTGACGTGCATGGATGAACCAGTAGGAGATTTCGCAGATCAAGCGTTCCGAGAAAAATGCGCAAGACGGTAAGTGAACATGACGTTGGTAGCTATGCCTCTGCATACCAGGAGGGAGAGTTCCCGGGCAAGCGCGCTGGCACTGCATCTTTTTGGTCACGGCTAAGGAGTTCCAGCCTGAAGTGTAGGGTCGAAGGGAGCAACGATCATCATTTCGCTTTGGGTCAGAGGTAATGTGATAAACAGACTACGCAGAGCAATGCAAAAGTATTGTCTGTCTACCGTGCTGTCAATGACAGATCAGGGAAAAGTCGACGAAGTTTCATCCACTGTAGGATTTATGAAGCGTTTCAGGAAAACCGGACGTTACACTAGATTTTCCGAGTGGCGCTTCACCCATCGAGCCTAAGTCGATGTACTTCCATTAAATGAAGCTTGGAGATACGGTTGAAGCGATAAGCGTTATAGTGGACGCAACTATGATCTGGAATCGTAACAAGTGGTATGTCACTGCAATCCACGTTCTGCCGCTAGACAGAAGCGACGTGACGTGGTTCTCGCAAGGATGGTGAAGGCTACCAAGATTCCAGGTGTCTCCCAGAGCAACCGGAAGGCTTTGTCATTGTAGATCCAAATCCAGCAGAACGAAAACTGATAAACGATGACTATAATAGATATCTCGATACGGTTTAAGAATAAGAAGGATGGCCTCAGATCGCGGAATAGATGCGTCTTGCGTATGCACTACCTCGGTGGAACCCTGCGTACCTGGGGCCCAGACAATGACTTGGGGCTAGGACGATTCCGTGTCGATTAATGGTATGCGTCGATGATGCACCGCGGCATCGTACAGAAGTCGATGCACTGATCGGGTAACATTTCGCTGTCTGTGGCCCTAGCCAGCCATTGACCCTATGGCGCATTCCCAGCACAAGTCCATTCAAATATTGAACCCACCATACCTAGTAGGACTGTGCATCGATGATGATAGGACCGAACCTGATGCTCGACCCTGCGACCACCATTTTTGTCAGTATTGTCGTTGTTTTTGTATGTCTGCTCTGCCAGACAGAGATCGTGAATTGGTACCTTCAGATTTTGAAGCAATACCGTTCGCGGGAGTTAAGATGAATGCAAATCCACATCCTTCTATTCTGACAACTAACGAAGGGGTCGGTGGTGTTGCCGATATATCAGCGTATGAATGGGCAGGACACATTTAGGAAGCGAGTTAGCAACTATACCATGTCATATCATTGTATTTAACTTCAGAGAGGGGGGGGGGGGGGGGGGGGACTGAAATGGCCCCCTCCCCTCGAGGAACGCGCTGCGTTACCATATAACAGTGGTTTACTATTGATGCGCGTGCACTGGGAGTGGGGATGGCGCGTGACGATTTCCTGTACTGTGTGGTGTCAAGGAGGTTCAAAACAAAATCAACTCCTACAAATACGTCGGAAAGGTGAAAATGTTTATAGATATATATATATATAAGTCTGCTGTACTCGCTGTGGTGTACATCTTCTTTGAGATCTCGTTTCACAGAGTGGAGAAGGTTTCCATGAAGCGTAGCTGCTTCACATAAACCTAAACGATTTCTGCAGGGGCTCTGTGGAGCCCATGGAATTTTCCGGTGACGGGGCAGCGATCACGTGCGACGCCAAGTGTAATAATTTGCAGCATAGAGGAAGTTTTGCAGTTATTCAGGAGTGAGTGGCTCCATCACTGCTTTTCTACTGAATCATGCGAGCTGTGACCAGGCAATCCTCAACAATTCCTTCATGAAATACTCCACACAATGAGGTCTGAGGTTTGTCTTAAACTCCGAGTGGGCGTGGTCGAAATCACAATGAATGTATATGATTGCACTGTGAGGAATGTGATTCTGGGTTAATTTATAGTCCTCGTCGTCACCGTCAGCGATGTCGTCAGTGGGTTTCAAAACATACCCCGAATTGGCGTTTTGGACCAATGGTAACATCGCCTTATTGCGATAGTTCGGAAAACTGAAAATATTATTTTTGTTCTGCTCAAGCATTTTTTATGAAAATTCTGTGACTTGATAAATACGAAACGAGATAAATTTCGATCCCCGCAATATAGTAAATCGCTTCACAATCATGTTCCGGCTGCCCATTACCATATAATAATAGAAAATGAATCCAGGGGTATACCAACGGAATGTGACGCAAATATAGTGTATAACATAATGTCTTTGTCATTGTCAATAATCTTGGCGCTTATCGGCACCCATTCATGCATTGAAATTTTGGAATTTCTTGGACGTGTTACAGCAACGTTATCGGGATACGAACTGACTGAACAATGATGGGAGAGCGTTACAGTATCCTGCCCGTAGAATGCGGAATTCCGAATGACGTGACAACGAACAATCCCCTTATGCTCCTGTAACCTTGCGAACCATCTCCGGTCGTAGTTTTGTTTTTGTGCTCAGATATCTCGAACGCGTTTCCTATGACATAAGGTGACCCGACCGATACTCACACGATGAAAAGCCTTGTAGTTGTCGATGAAGGATTTAAAATATTGTAACGGGATTTTTGGAAATCCCGTACGCTGTCTAGGACATACCCAACAGCGTCTGCCGTTTCCCCACGCAGTTACCCCTACCACACTGCCAGTCAAGAGTGGGGAGTCGCGAGGCTTACCGCTACGCGCTCATCACTCAACAAGGCAGAGCCGCTCAGGCAGGCTCCCAGAGCAGTTCACTGGTCAGCTCTCTCCCGAGTCCCTCCGGGTTGACTCCCAATGCTAGCCATTGGTTCGCGTTTGGCCAGAGGATGCCGATATGCCCTCTGGCGGTAGCTCTCTATGTCCAGAGCCACTTCGGCTCGCCGCCCGGTAATACCGATTATAGGGTGTGCCCCGGGAGTCTGGACCCTCCAACGCTCTCTGCTTCACGGCACTCTGCTCTCTTGTCCATGCTATCTGTGGAGTGACCTTGAGAATGTGCCGCCATATTCTCGGTCATTGCACACCAGGACCCTGTAGAGTCACGAACCCTCCGCCACTACGCGATTCTAGGTTTTTTTTGTTAGTAACGCGATTTTGGGACCCCGATCCTCTCTCCACGACCTAGCATACTGAGCGACCCGAGCCTTCCCGTCTTCCATTCCCATCCTATCACCTCAGCCATTGCTGATTCGCGGGTTGTTCAACTCATCGAGTATATTGGATGTATTCCCATCGTTGACTTGATCTTAACGTTAGATTAGTTGTCCCGGCATTATCACCTTGGTATTTTGGATCCGCGATAATGCCGGGTAATTGAACTCATCGAGTAAGTTGGTTGTACGGATCCCCATCGGGGAGTTGATTAGATTGATATTGTCCCAGCATTATCACCTTGGTGTTTTGGATTCGCGATAATGCTGGGTGGAATTTTTGGATTTATTGGCCCCGGAGCCATGTTGGATGTTTGGATTCTTGGCCCGCCGAATTGTGTGTTGTGTGTCGCGAGACTGATTTTCAGCTGCCATCAGTCTGTCCTCTAGTTTTCTTTTTGTTGTTTCTGGTTTTGAATACCTTTGGTCCACAAAAAGGTAACTGGCACTCCCACTTTTAGGCTTGGTATGCGGAATGGGCGAAGGTAACAACTCTCCTGGGTTCTCGGGATAGAATCGAGGAAAAGGGTTACAATATATAGGTTGGTATTTCAATCTAAGGCGGGAGTTCAGCATAGTAACAGATGTGAATAACGAAAGAACAACGACTGTGGGCGAAAAATTGAGGACTTCATTGAGTAAATGAAAAATGCCGACCGTGCTCATTGTACTAGCAATGAAACGGTCCTCCCAGCAGACGACAGGGGACGTACCAGTACTCGCACGATGGGAAGAAATGCGATTATCCCTACTTTGCACTGCCAGCAAACACTTTTATTGGATAAACAATAGAGTATATAGTAATAGGGGAGGTATAATATGTCCAGAATAATCCCAATGTACTAAAGACGGGTTATTTTTTATCAACGAAATAAAAATCAGAAAGCCAAGTTTTGAGAAGATTTGCCTTGAAATTCCTATTGAGTAAATTATTGGTTGATTTTCATAAGAAATATAAAATATAACTAGTGGGTAGGATGTATTTGTGCCCTCAGTGAGGAGACAATGCAAACTTCCCGATTGGGTAACTCGAGTTTTCGAAATCATGTCTGTTTCAAAAATTTACGAGACTTCTCACTTGAGTATTTACTGATTTTTTTTTCATTTGCCTATATGTCGTTGCCTTTTGTGATTTTTTTCATAATCAAGAACCCTCTTCCACGTGAAAGCCATTTACTTCACACTGAACCATTTTAAAACCACAAATATACGACAACTACTTTGAAGAAGTTCAATAAGTCCGTATCTCCGGCTTCACTCGACTTCATCTTTCGGGCAGCCTTGATACGCAAAAGTGATATACAAGTATTATATTATGAGTCGGTCCATGTATACTGTAGAGACCAATTTTTGCGATCGCCGACGCCATCTAGTCTCCATTCATGCACTCATCACATGAATTATTTTTTTCTAACGGCTCTACCACCTTAATTATGCACACTATGCGAAAAAGTCAATAGACAATAAATGTGGATCTTTGTATGAGGAACAACTTATGTCAACACATTTTTGTCCGCAATTTCAACCGTGTACGAGATATAGCGTTATGAACAATTGAAGTTGTTAATAACAATATATATTCTGAACCAATATCGATCAAAAACTACTAATATAATTACTAATATAAATACTTGTATATTATTTTTGTGTATCAATGCTGTCAGGAACGTACAGTCGAGTGAAGCTGGAGCTACGGACTCATTGATCTTCTTCAACGTAGTTGTTGTATATTCGTGGGTTTAAAATGCTTCAATGAGACTCAAAGGTTTCAATAAGAAGTAAATGGCCTTCACGGGGAAGAGGGAGTTGTCTCTTGATTATGAAAAAAATCACAAAAGGCAGCGACATATAGAGAAATGAAAAAAAAATTCAGTAAATACTCAAGTGAGAAGTCTTGTAAATGTTTTAAACAGACATGATCTCGAAAACTCGAGTTAGCGAATCGGGAAGTTCGCATTGTATCCTCACTGACGGCGCAAATACATTCCACCCAGTAGTTTTTTAAATCTTTAACGCTTTCGATCCATTATGGATATGTGGGCTCGTGGACCATACGCCGCGCCGCATTAGCAGAAGACACAGGAAACCACAGAAAACCTATATCGGTACAGGCGTCTACTCGATGAGCAACCTCCCGCTCATCAAATAATACGAAAAAAGTCTCGTGCTGTCGAGGGTTTGAACTAGGAACCCAAGCGGCAGCGCTAAGACTGCGCGCTTGGTCCACTCACCCATTCTGATGCCGGTTTTGTTTTTTTTTCATCGTCATTTAATCAATGAATACTTCCTTTTTTTTTCAATTCTTCTTTCCTGGATTTTCCTTCCTGATTTTATTTTCATCGTCATTCAATAAATAAATACTTCCCTTTCTTTAATTTTTCCTTTCTGGGGTATGAAATTTATTCACCTCGTTCTAATTTATCCTTGAATTGTGTATGTCTGTGTCTGCGCGTGTGTGTGTGTGGGTTTGTGTGTATGTGTGAGGGACGATATATGTTTGAAATCAAGTTATGTATCACCTACGCAAATTCGACGATCGATCGATACCTGTAATTTTTATCGATATCTCGTAAAATGTGTGAAAAGTAATGGAGTATGAAATATGTATTTTCACGAGAGGAACAACGTTTGTTCGATACTTTGAAGATGATATTAAAATATCAAAAATGATGACGAAGATGATATTAAATAAATGACTATTTTTTACACAAAGTTCATGCTGTTATACATTTATTTTGAAATTACCCCTCCCCGCTCCGTCACTCGTACACACGACTTCTCACCCATTCTTTAGTTTATAAAGAGTTTCACTTCTACCACGTGTACGATGCTACACATGCCTATTTTTTTGTGAGGGTTAGTTTTTCCTACAAAAACCCGTATATTCTTTGCATGCTATCGCAACTCGTTGTCGAAATTTGGTTTAAAAATGTAAATTGCTAACCTGCTTCTCAACAAATTCGAGAAATTAATCAAAAAGTTGCTCATAAATAATGGCTTCCGGAGAATTAGATTTATTCCATTGTTTATTAATAAATCTCAAATGACTCAAAATCACTTGATTATGGTGAGGAAATTGAATTAACTAATCTGGTTTATGTCAACATTACAGTGCGATTACTGGCCGGAGGTTTGAATTCCACCCAGTAATTCCAAATCGCGTTACTCACTGTGCACTTTTTATTTTTTATTTATTCCTTATTTTTCACAAACCCTAGCAATCCATCAGCGACGTAAGATGGACGCTAGTAACGTCGTTGCTGCGTCGCTGATGTTGTTCATCGATTTTAAGCTAAAACAGGGGTGAATGACCCACGAAAATAAAATAAAAATCGATAGATGATCCATTGATAGTTGTTGGGATCAATAATGGTATTGGTTTTTATTAATTTGACAAAATAAGAATCACAATGAAAAATTATAATAGAAGTTCGCGGGGGAAAAGGTGCAAAACGTATAAAACATGGCATCAATGTTTTGGCATCATGGATGCCATCATGGATGCAATCATAGGTGCCATTTTTTTTTCTCTTCAATTTTCGATCTATCTTTAATTTAATTTAATAAATGCCTTCAGACGGGGAGGTGGTGGTTACTGATCGAATTTGAGAATGGAAAGTCTCTATACGCCCGGTAGCTTACAGTATTTGTTTTGAGTCGGTGTCGTGCGAACGCATGTCTACCGCTCTCTACAAAATATAAATTCCAAACGTACCGAGCTTACAGTACAGTGAATTTATAAATCTTGTCAAAGTTTTGGCACTAAAGTGTCAAACTTCAAAAATCTCAAACTTCCTCTGGCTCCCAAAAGGAAAGCCAAAATGACTCCTCCTGTGGAAGACCCAAAAATAACTTTAAAAAACCGTTATTAAACCGTCAACTAGTGCGAGCTGTAAACCCGCTCGCCTCAACAAACCTTCAAACACTCCTGTCGGGCCACAGCAGGCTCAAAAACAAACATCAGTGCCTCCAATAGTTATTGAAAATGACAAATTGGAGACCAAAAAATTAATCAACTTCCTGCAAGTCAACGCCTCGGACAAAAACTTCAGGATGAAATTCAATGGTAGTACCACCATCGTCCATCTACAATCGACGGAGGATTATAATAAAATCGCAAGTATCCTGAAAAGGCAAAATTTACATTTTTACACCTTCGGTCTAAAAAGTGAGCGTCCGAAGAAATTTATCATAAAAGGTCTTCCCGCCAGTTTTACTGAGCAGGAGATTGAAGCGAAATATCCAAACACGGCATAAAGGTATTATCAGTCCGGCAGTTTGTGAAAACAAACAAGGACGGAGACAGCAAAGAGAGTAGGCCACTACCGGTGTTTGCAATTACGGTTGGGCCTGATGTAACCTTGAGCAGCCTCGCTGCTATTAAAACCATTTTCTATCATACATTTAAGATAGAAAAATATATCAAAACCCAACAACCGACACAGTGCTACCGGTGCCAAAAATTTGGACACGCAAGTCAGCACTGTAATTTAAATCCCAGATGTGTGAAATGCGCAGGCAATCACGACATCAAAACCTGCACCAGTAACTCCCTGAAGTGCGCAAATTGTGGTCTAGCTCACACAGCGAGCTATCGTGAGTGCGCCTCACGAACCAAATTTGTGGAGACTCATGAAAAAAGAGTCCAACCACCAGCACCAAAAAGAGCAGAGCGGGAACTGCCCGCTACCCCACACTCGGCTACGATGCAAAACCTGGAAAGCAACATCCATTTTCTCCAGTCTCCTCCAGTCCTCGAGCCTACGCCAATCTCTACTGCCACGAAGATGTCCAGGCCATCCTACGCTTCTTGTTTTCCAACGATGGAAACCTTAAGAACGAATGTTGACGCACCCACCGCTGAACCTAGGAACATTCCGATGGAGACTGACGATCCGCCATTACATTTAAGTACAAATAAAAACTTTATTAATACAGTGACACAAGTCCTTGATGACCTAAAATCCCTTAGAATTCTCGAAAACCTCTCAGAGATTAAGAACATGATCTCTAAAATCCAAAGAGCTGACACCCCCCTTGATAAAATCACAATCATCGCATCCTATGCATACCTGTTCGAATCCACCGCTGAACCACCCACGATCCTCCTACAAACATAATAAATATCTTAGCCATTAACATTTTTGCGCTCAAACTCAGTCTGATACCGGTACCCGCAAAACACTTTCAGCGAATAATTCTATTACGTCTCATAAAATCTATCGATGAGCTACACTTAATACCTACAAACCAATTCGGTGTCCGTTCAGAACACTCGACCCGCCACGAGTTGGTCAGAATCAGAAATTCAAATAGATATATTCAAGTTAGAGTCAAATCACTACTTTCCGTTAAAACTCAAATTGTCGCGGGAGTCCCGCAATGGGATATCCTCTCCCGTGGTCTATTCAACCTATACATCGCTTCTGTTTTTAACAGAATACCTAGAAATGTATTCATTGCAGGCTATGCTGATCACATTGCTCTGTACTTACCTAGCAAATCGATCAATAAAGCTGTTAGAAGAATAGAAAATTCTGCTTCTCTTAAAATCAGCGATTTAAATAAACGGAAAATTCAAGTGAATGCTACTAAATCAGTCATTAGTCAATAGATAGTCATTTTCGATCTATCTTTAATTTAATTTAATAAATGCCTTCGGACGGGGAGGTGGTGGTTACTGATCGAATTTGAGAATGGAAAGTCTCTATATGCCCGGTAGCTTAGTTGAAAAGGACCCGGCGCGTAACTGGGAGTCTCGGGTTCGAATCCCGACTGGGACTATCGGGATTTTTTCTCTTAAATTTTCGATCCATATTTAATTTAATTTAATAAATGCCTTCAGACGAGAAGGTCGTGGTTAGTGATCGAATTTGAGAATGGAAAGTCTCTATATGCCCGGTAGCTTACAGTATTTGTTTTGAGTCGGTGTCGTGCGGACGCATGTCTACCGCTCTCTGCGAAATATAAATTTCTAACGTACAGCGCTTATAGTACAGTGAAATTCTAAGTCGAGTAAAAGTTTTGGCACAAAAGTGTCAAACTTAAAAAACCTCAAAACTCCCTTGGCTCCAAAAAGGAAAGCCAAAATGAGTCCTCCGATGGAAGACCCAAAAAAAACAAAAAAAACCGTTACGAAACCTTCGACTAGTGCGAGTTCAGTTCCCGCTCGCCTCGCCAAACCCTCCGACACTTCTGATGGACCTCAAGAGACTCCAAAACAAACTTCTGTCCCTCCATTAAAAATCGAGAATGAAAAAATGGAGACAAAAAAATTAATCAATTTTCTGCAGAGCAACGCCACAGATAAAAATTTCAAGATGCAATTTAATGGAAGTACCACGATCGTCCATCTACGAACGCTCGAGGACTACAACAAAATCGCAAGTATCCTGAAAAGGCAAAATATTAATTTTTTCACTTTCGGTCTTAAAGGTGAGCGACCGAAAAAATATATTCTGAAAGGGCTTCCAAGCAGTTTTTCACAAGACGAAATTCAAGCCGAGTTATCAAAACACGGCATCAACGTACTTTCCGTTCGCCAGTTCGTGAAAGTAAACAAAGCCGGAGACACCACAGAAAACAGGCCATTACCGATCTTCGCTATCACGGTTGGCCCGGAAACAACCTTGAGCAGCTTCGCTGAAATCAAAACGATTTTCTACCACACATATAAGGTAGAAAAATATGTAAAATCCCAGCAACCTACCCAATGCTTCAGGTGCCAGAGATTTGGCCACGCAAGCCAACATTGCAACCTGAACCTGAGATGCGTCAAGTGTGCGTCAAACCACGACGTAAAAGTCTGCACTTCCAAAACCCTGAAGTGTGCAAACTGCGGCCTCGCCCACACAGCCAGCTATAGAGAGTGTTCCATGCGCCTAAAATTCATGGAAACTCAGAAAAAACGAGCCCAATCGGCCAGGCCCAGCATAGCGCCATTGGAATTGCCTGCTACACCTCACTCGGCCACGATCCAGAATCTGGAAAGAAACATCCAGTTCCTCCATTCTCCTGCAGTCCCAGTGCCAACTCCGAGTTCTACTGCCAACACGTTCAGGCCCACCTACGCTTCCTTCTTCCGGACGGTGGAAACCTCGAGAAGGAATCTTATTGCACCCACTGCTGAACCTAGGACCATCCCAACGGAAGCACATGTTCCCGAATCTCATTTAAGTAGAACTAAAAACTATGTAATTACAGCGAAGCAAGTCCTTGACGAGCTAACTACCCTTAGAATTCCCGAAATCATTTCAGGGCTTAAAGAGATGAGCTGTAAACTCCAAGCAGCCCTTACACCAATTGATAGGATCACAATCATCGCATCCTATGTCCACCTGTTCTTACGCTCCTCAAACACACCTACGATTCCCCAGCAAACATAACCAACATATTAGCAATTAATATTTTTGCGCTCAAGCCTAATCTGGACGAGTTATTACACAGCGTCCACAGAAATAACATCAAAATTTGTCTGATTTCAGAGACAAAGTCAAACAGCAAAACGAAGAAAATTAACTTCCCAGACTTTTCGCTGATCAGGGAAGACAGAACGGCCAAAGCAGGTGGTGGCGTTGCAGTGGCGATCCACAAAACCTTGTCACATAGAACTCTTCCGCATGATCTCCTGTCGCTCACCGAATACGTGGGAGTAGAGGTCCAAGTAAACAATAAAAAAACGAAGATCTACTCGATCTACAATGCACTGGATGTCTCAATAGATACAAACCTATTGAGGCACCTACTTTCCGATAGTACTCCAACAATTATTGTTGGAGACGTAAATGCGAAGGACACTGCTTGGACCTCTGCTAGACCAAACGAATCAGGTAAGATTCTCTCAAATTTTTTGACGGAACAAAAAATTAATCTGCTCTTTCCAGACGTTCCCACACACTACCCTCATAATTCAAACACTCCTAGTACTATTGACCTTTTATTAACTAACAACATCTCTATCATTAAAAATTTCACCACACTTTCCGAATCCCCATCCGATCACCTACCATTGTTTTTCTCCCTATTTGGCAGACAAACCTCACCAGAATCATCAAAAATTTTAAACTACGCGAAAACCGACTGGAATAAGTTCAAGGATATCTTAAATGATGAGATTTCTACACCAAACCCTACTTGTAACAACACTGAAGCAATAGATCAACGCATAACACATTTCACCCAAGTCATTCAAACGGCCCTGGATTCCTCCACTCCCATCCGCTCAACCAAATCCACCCACACTCGCATCCCACCCGAAATAGCCTCATTAATAAAGCTAAAAAATTACATTAGGTCAAGATGGCAAAAAA
The DNA here is from genome assembly GCA_026005395.1 of Asobara japonica. NCBI lineage: Eukaryota > Metazoa > Arthropoda > Insecta > Hymenoptera > Braconidae > Asobara > Asobara japonica. The sequence continues at coordinate 103,788 of BQMI01000052.1, forward strand.
CCCGAAATCGCTACCTTAAATCCGAACTCAATCAGCTGATAAAAGAAATCAGACTTAAATTAACCGAATGGAAACAATCATCTTGGGACAACAAACTCAGAAACATAAACTTAAAAGATCACTCTATTTGGCGCGTAGCAAAATATTTTAATAACACCGGTAAAAGAAAAATCCCCACACTAAAGTCAAACAACACACTCCACACAGAAGACAACGACAAGGCAAATACACTCTGCATACACTACGCAAAAATACACGAAATATCGGCCTCCCGAGGCAACAAATCTTTTGAACAACAAGTCACAGGTCATGTGAGAAAAACTATCCTCAAAACCCCTATCGAAACTCCCATTAAATTCCTTACGAATCCCCGTGAAATCACTTCCGCTATCAAAAAACTAAAAAATAAATCAGCCCCGGGTATGGATAGTATTCCCAATATAGCACTAAAAAACCTCCCAATTAAAGCAATAAGTTTACTAACAAAGATATACAATGCATGCCTCCTCAGACAATATTTCCCGGAACTCTGGAAAGGACCGGTGGTCATTCCGATTCTAAAGCCCGGTAAGCCCCCTTCTCATCCGGTGAGCTATAGGCCTATTAGCCTCCTACCGGTATTGGCTAAACTTTTTGAGCGAATAATTTTAGCTCGTCTCAAAACACCCTTAGAAGAGTTACAACTAATGCCTATCAATCAATTTGGTTTTCGATCAGAACACTCGACCTGCCACCAGCTGGTTAGAATTACGAATGATATAAAATCCGCGAAAGACCAGAAAGAAGATACCGTTCTTCTTCTCCTGGACAGCGAGAAGGCCTTTGATTCTGTTTGACCCACAGGCCTTATATATAAACTCGAAGGATTAAATGTCCCTAAATATCCATGTAAAATTTTACTATCATATCTCTCAAATAGATATATCCGAGTTCGAGTCGAAACTTCGCTTTCGGATAAAATAGAGATTGTCGCGGGAGTCCCACAAGGGTCTATTCTCTCGCCTGTTTTATTCAACTTGTACATTGCTGCTGTTTTTAGCAGAATTCCGAGAAATGTATCCATTGCAGGCTATGCTGATGACATTGCTTTGTACTCAGCTAGCAAATCGATAAACAAAGCTATTAGAAGAACAGAAAATGCTGCTTCTCTTACAATCAGTGAATTAACGAAATGGAAAATTAAAGTGAATGCTGCTAAAACAGAAGCAATCTCATTTACTAGCTCCAGGGCCAAGCCGACTTTAACTATTCGTAGCGATAAGATCACACCAACCGACTCTGTAAAGTATTTAGGCTTACACATCGATTCCAAACTCCTGTGGAAAAAGCATATATCTGAAATCAAGGTGAAGACTAAAGTTATCCTAGTAAGATTGTATAATTTGCTAAAATCACCCGCGCTCAGTCAATCCCTCAAGCTTACTCTCTACAAAGGGTTAATTAGGCCCATTATGATTATAAAAGAAGAACGACTATTGTGGAAATACACGAAACGCTCGGCATGACAACCATAGGCGAATTTATCGATAGAATAAATGAGACATTTAGATTGAAGCTACAATCCCATCCTAATCCCCAGCTCCAAAACATCAATATTGACATAAAATCCAATTGGTCCCGCTGACCACCTGTTTTGTCCCACCTTTCCATATATCCTTTTCTCTGCCGCCCCTCATGCACCCATTACTTATAAGGTTTTTAGAAGTCATTTTTCCTTATATCGAGTCATCATGTAAATAATCACAAATATCTGTAATAATGAAAAATTTGGTTACACTTCTTTCAAATTAGATATAAAGCCAACGGCTGGTGATCTTGAGCGTAGCACTTAAGATATTAATACTGTATATAGTATGTATATATGACAAATGTTAATAAACAATTTTCAAGTCAAGTCAAGACCCGGTAGCTCAGTTGGAAAAGTGCCCGGCGCGTAAGTGGGAGTCTCGGGTTCGAATCCCGACTGGAACTATCGGGATTTTTTTCTCTTAAATTTTCGATTTATCTTTAATTTAATTTTTTTTTTATTTATGTGAATTTATGGGTGCCATGGATTTATGTGAATGGCACCCATCATGGGCGCCATGGGTGCCATTCACAGGTCTCACTTATTCGCTGATTTGAACTATTGCCGCCACTGGCGATTTTCGTGGCGAGTTCCCCCTCCCCAACTGGCGAGATCTGGCGAGTTCCCCCTCCCGATTGACGAGAAAACCCTCTCTGAACCTGGCAACGCTGGTCTGCACCGTCAGTAAGGGGTGGCGTTTCGTTAATTTAGTGTGTGTGTGGGTGTATGTTGATAATAATGATGGATGATGATAATAATGATGGATGATGATAATATAAATAATGGATGATCATAATAATAATAATAATAATTAGTAGTGTGAATGTGTGCATCATACGGGACACAGAAACAACTTCCCGATTAGGCATTTATTAGCTAAAAATTTTTTTTTAAATATTTATAAAAAAATTTTAAGAAATATTTATAACAAATTTGTATAAATAAAGCGTCGGAGCTTTGGCGTAGTGATAGAGTGCCTGCCTACGCATGCATGCACGCACGCACACACACACACGCGCACGCGCGCAGCCACAAGCGTCGGAGGTGTGGCGTAGTGGTAGAGTATCTGCCTACTGCTTCCAAGGTCCTAGGCTCCCGCCCGCCCTCCGGAGAATATTTTTTCAAAATATTATCTCGTGGATTCCAACCGATGCAGGAACTTCCGTGTGTGCTATCGGCGGTACCCATAAAATGAGACCGCCCGGCCGAGCGGGAAGCTAACCCGACGCAGGGGGGAAGGGTGGATTTCATCATAGGCGCCGGCCATCGTAGCACAGGGGTTTCTGGAGGTTTCTCCTGTGTTTAGAAATACGGTGGCCTAAAAGATGGCGAAAAGTCGGCCCCAGCCGCATGTGTGAGTGTCCGGTACGCCCCCTGAAGGAATGCTTACCGGCCGCTACCGGGGGCGTACAAATGAGAGGGACGGAGAAAAAAAAACATACACATACACACACCAGCGTCAGGGCTTTGGCGTCATGGTAGAATATCTGCCCAGGCATGCGCGCACACTCGCGCGCACGCACACACACACAGCCACAAGTGTCGGGCCCTGGCGATCCAGTTCGCCCGTTGCAGCCTTTGCCGTTAAACATTGGCAATTGAAAACTGCTAATTGAAAATTGCCAATTGAAAATTACCAATTAAAAATTGCCAATTGAAAATTGCCAATTGAAAATTGCCCACTAAAAATTGCCAATTGAAAATTGCCAAATGAAAATTGCCAATTGAAAATTGCCAATTGAAAGTTGCCAATTGCCAATTGACAATTGCCAGTTGAAAAATTCCAATTGAAAGTTGGGAATAAAGTATTGCCAATTAAAAATGTTCAATTGAAAATTGCCAATGGGAAAGTTGTCAATGGCCAATTGAAAATTTCCGATTGAAAATTTCCCATTAAAAATTTCCAACTAAAAATTGCCAATAACGAATTGCTCATTAAAAATGGTCAATTAAAAATTGCCAATTAAAAATCTCTAATTAAAAATTGTCAATCAATAATTTGAAAGTAAAACTTGCCAATTGAAAGTTGCCAATTCAAAATTGCCAATTGAAAATTGCCAATTGAAAATAGCCAATTGAAAACTGCCAATTGAAAATTGCGAATTGAAAACTGCCAATTCAAAATTGTCAATGGGAAATTGCCAATTGACAATAGCCAATTGAAAATTGCCAATCGACAATTGACAATCGACAATCAACAATTGACAATTGACAATCGACAATTGCCAATTGAAAATTGCTAATTGAAAATTGCCAATTGAAAATTGCCAATTGAAGATTGCCAATTGAAAATTGCCAATTGAAAATTGCCAATTGAAAATTGCCAATTGAAAATTGCCAAATGAAAATGGCCAATTGAAAGTTGCCAATTGCCAATTGACAATTGCCAGTTGAAAATTTCCAATTGAAAGTTGGGAATAAAGTATTGCCAATTAAAAATGTTCAATTAAAAATTGCCAGTGGGAAAGTTGTCACTTGACAATTGCCAATTGAAAATTTCCGATTGAAAATTTCCAATTAAAAATTTCCAGCTAAAAATTGCCAATTGGAAATTGTCAATTGAAAATTTGCCAATAATGAATTGCTCATTAAAAATGGTCAATTAAAAATTGCCAATTAAAAATCTCGAATTAAAAATTGTCAATCAATAATTTGAAAGTAAAAATTGCCAATTGAAAGTTGCCAATTCAAAATTGGCAATTGAAAACTGCCAATTCAAAATAGCCAATTGAAAATTGCCAATTGAAAACTGCCAATTGAAAATTGCGAATTGAAAACTGCCAATTGAAAATTGCCAATTGAAAGTTTCCAGAAAAGAATTGCTCATTAAAAATGATCAATTAAAAATTTCCAATTAAGATTCTCTAATTTAAAATTGTGAATCAAGAATTTCAAAGTAAAAATTACCAATTGAAAATTGTCAATTAAAAATTGCCAATTCAAAATTGTCAATGGGAAATTGCCAATTGACAATCGCCATTGAAAATTGCCAATCGACAATTGACAATCGACAATTGGGAATTGAAAATTGCCAATTGAAGGTTCCCAATTGAAAATTGCTAATTGAAAGTGCCACGTGAAAGTTGGCAATTGACAATTGCCAATTGAAAATTGCCAATTGACAATTGCCAATTGACAATTGCCAATTGGAAATTGCCAATTGACAATTGCCAATTGACAATTGCCAATTGACAATTGACAATTGACAATTGCCAATTGTCAGTTGAAAATTGCCAATTGAAAATTGTCAATTAAAAATTGCTAATTCAAAATTGCCAATTCACAATTGACAATCGACAATTGACAATTTAAAATTGCCAATTGAAAGTTGCCAATTGAAAGTTGACAATTGACAATTGCCAATTGACAATTGCTAATTGAAAAGTTCCAATTGAAAATTTCCAATTAAGAATTTCCAACTAAAAATTGCCAATTGGAAATTGTCAATTGAAAATCTCTAATTAAAAATTCATTAAAAATGGTCAATTAAAAATTGCCAATTAAAAATCTCTAATTAAAAATTGTCAATCAAAAATTTGAAAGTAAAAATTACCAATTGAAAATTGCCCATTCAAAATAGCCAATTGAAAATGACCCTTTAAAAACTGCCAATTCAAAATTGACAATTGATGAATTGACAATTGGTGATTGCCAGTTAAAAATTGCTAATTGAAAAAGGCCAATTAAATATTGACAAATTGACAATTGACGATTGACAAATTGACAATTCACGATTGACAAATTGACAAATTGACAATTGACAAATTGACAATTGACAAATTGACAATTGACAAATTGACAATTGACAATTGACAATTGACAAATTGACAATTGACAAATTGACAATTTGACAATTGACGTTTGACAAATTGACAATTGACAATTGACAATTGACAATTGACAATTGACAATTGACAAATTGACAAATTGACAATTGACAAATTGACAATTGACAAATTGACAATTGACAAATTGACAATTGACAAATTGACAATTGACAAATTGACAATTGACAAATTGACAATTGACAAATTGACAATTGACAAATTGACAATTGACAAATTGACAATTGACAAATTGACAATTGACAAATTGACAATTGACAAATTGACAATTGACAAATTGACAATTGACAAATTGACAATTGACAAATTGACAATTGACAAATTGACAATTGACAAATTGACAATTGACAAATTGACAATTGACAAATTGACAATTGACAAATTGACAATTGACAAATTGACAATTGACAAATTGACAATTGACAAATTGACAATTGACAAATTGACAATTGACAAATTGACAATTGACAAATTGACAATTGACAAATTGACAATTGACAAATTGACAATTGACAAATTGACAATTGACAAATTGACAATTGACAAATTGACAATTGACAAATTGACAATTGACAAATTGACAATTGACAAATTGACAATTGACAAATTGACAATTGACAAATTGACAATTGACAAATTGACAATTGACAAATTGACAATTGACAAATTGACAATTGACAAATTGACAATTGACAAATTGACAATTGACAAATTGACAATTGACAAATTGACAATTGACAAATTGACAATTGACAAATTGACAATTGACAAATTGACAATTGACAAATTGACAATTGACAATTGACAATTGACAAATTGACAATTGACAAATTGACAATTGACAAATTGACAATTGACAAATTGACAATTGACAAATTGACAATTGACAAATTGACAATTGACAAATTGACAATTGACAAATTGACAATTGACAAATTGACAATTGACAAATTGACAATTGACAAATTGACAATTGACAATTGACAATTGACAATTGACAATTGACAAATTGACAATTGACAAATTGACAATTGACAAATTGACAATTGACAAATTGACAATTGACAAATTGACAATTGACAAATTGACAATTGACAAATTGACAATTGACAAATTGACAATTGACAAATTGACAATTGACAAATTGACAATTGACAAATTGACAATTGACAAATTGACAATTGACAAATTGACAATTGACAAATTGACAATTGACAAATTGACAATTGACAAATTGACAATTGACAAATTGACAATTGACAAATTGACAATTGACAAATTGACAATTGACAAATTGACAATTGACAAATTGACAATTGACAAATTGACAATTGACAATTGACAATTGACAATTGACAAATTGACAATTGACAATTGACAATTGACAAATTGACAATTGACAAATTGACAATTGACAAATTGACAATTGACAAATTGACAATTGACAAATTGACAATTGACAAATTGACAATTGACAAATTGACAATTGACAATTGACAAATTGACAATTGACAAATTGACAATTGACAAATTGACAATTGACAAATTGACAATTGACAAATTGACAATTGACAAATTGACAATTGACAAATTGACAATTGACAAATTGACAATTGACAAATTGACAATTGACAAATTGACAATTGACAAATTGACAATTGACAAATTGACAATTGACAAATTGACAATTGACAAATTGACAATTGACAAATTGACAATTGACAAATTGACAATTGACAAATTGACAATTGACAAATTGACAATTGACAAATTGACAATTGACAAATTGACAATTGACAAATTGACAATTGACAAATTGACAATTGACAAATTGACAATTGACAAATTGACAATTGACAAATTGACAATTGACAAATTGACAATTGACAAATTGACAATTGACAAATTGACAATTGACAATTGACAATTGACAAATTGACAATTGACAAATTGACAATTGACAAATTGACAATTGACAAATTGACAATTGACAAATTGACAATTGACAAATTGACAATTGACAAATTGACAATTGACAAATTGACAATTGACAAATTGACAATTGACAATTGACAATTGACAATTGACAAATTGACAATTGACAAATTGACAATTGACAAATTGACAATTGACAAATTGACAATTGACAAATTGACAATTGACAAATTGACAATTGACAAATTGACAATTGACAAATTGACAATTGACAAATTGACAATTGACAAATTGACAATTGACAAATTGACAATTGACAAATTGACAATTGACAAATTGACAATTGACAATTGACAAATTGACAATTGACAAATTGACAATTGACAAATTGACAATTGACAAATTGACAATTGACAAATTGACAATTGACAAATTGACAATTGACAAATTGACAATTGACAAATTGACAATTGACAAATTGACAATTGACAAATTGACAATTGACAAATTGACAATTGACAAATTGACAAATTGACAATTGACAAATTGACAATTGACAAATTGACAATTGACAAATTGACAATTGACAAATTGACAATTGACAAATTGACAATTGACAAATTGACAATTGACAAATTGACAATTGACAAATTGACAATTGACAAATTGACAATTGACAAATTGACAATTGACAAATTGACAATTGACAATTGACAATTGACAAATTGACAATTGACAAATTGACAATTGACAAATTGACAATTGACAAATTGACAATTGACAAATTGACAATTGACAAATTGACAATTGACAAATTGACAATTGACAAATTGACAATTGACAAATTGACAATTGACAAATTGACAATTGACAAATTGACAATTGACAAATTGACAATTGACAAATTGACAATTGACAAATTGACAATTGACAAATTGACAATTGACAAATTGACAATTGACAAATTGACAATTGACAAATTGACAATTGACAAATTGACAATTGACAAATTGACAATTGACAAATTGACAATTGACAAATTGACAATTGACAATTGACAATTGACAATTGACAAATTGACAATTGACAAATTGACAATTGACAAATTGACAATTGACAAATTGACAAATTGACAAATTGACAATTGACAAATTGACAATTGACAAATTGGCAATTGACAAATTGACAATTGACAATTGACAATTGACAAATTGACAATTGACAAATTGACAATTGACAAATTGACAATTGACAATTGACAAATTGACAATTGACAAATTGACAATTGACAAATTGACAATTGACAAATTGACAATTGACAAATTGACAATTGACAAATTGACAATTGACAAATTGACAATTGACAAATTGACAATTGACAAATTGACAATTGACAAATTGACAATTGACAAATTGACAATTGACAAATTGACAATTGACAAATTGACAATTGACAAATTGACAATTGACAAATTGACAATTGACAAATTGACAATTGACAAATTGACAATTGACAATTGACAAATTGACAATTGACAAATTGACAAATTGACAATTGACAATTGACAATTGACAATTGACAAATTGACAATTGACAAATTGACAATTGACAAATTGACAATTGACAAATTGACAATTGACAAATTGACAATTGACAAATTGACAATTGACAAATTGACAATTGACAAATTGACAATTGACAAATTGACAATTGACAAATTGACAATTGACAAATTGACAATTGACAAATTGACAATTGACAAATTGACAATTGACAAATTGACAATTGACAAATTGACAATTGACAATTGACAAATTGACAATTGACAAATTGACAATTGACAAATTGACAATTGACAAATTGACAATTGACAAATTGACAATTGACAAATTGACAATTGACAAATTGACAATTGACAAATTGACAATTGACAAATTGACAATTGACAAATTGACAATTGACAAATTGACAATTGACAAATTGACAATTGACAAATTGACAATTGACAAATTGACAATTGACAAATTGACAATTGACAAATTGACAATTGACAAATTGACAATTGACAAATTGACAATTGACAAATTGACAATTGACAATTGACAAATTGACAATTGACAAATTGACAATTGACAAATTGACAAATTGACAATTGACAAATTGACAATTGACAAATTGACAATTGACAATTGACAAATTGACAATTGACAAATTGACAATTGACAAATTGACAAATTGACAATTGACAAATTGACAATTGACAAATTGACAATTGACAAATTGACAATTGACAAATTGACAATTGACAAATTGACAATTGACAATTGACAATTGACAAATTGACAATTGACAAATTGACAATTGACAAATTGACAATTGACAAATTGACAATTGACAAATTGACAATTGACAAATTGACAATTGACAAATTGACAATTGACAAATTGACAAATTGACAATTGACAAATTGACAATTGACAAATTGACAATTGACAAATTGACAATTGACAAATTGACAATTGACAAATTGACAATTGACAAATTGACAATTGACAAATTGACAATTGACAAATTGACAATTGACAATTGACAAATTGACAATTGACAAATTGACAATTGACAAATTGACAATTGACAAATTGACAATTGACAAATTGACAATTGACAAATTGACAATTGACAAATTGACAATTGACAAATTGACAATTGACAAATTGACAATTGACAAATTGACAATTGACAAATTGACAATTGACAAATTGACAATTGACAAATTGACAATTGACAAATTGACAATTGACAAATTGACAATTGACAAATTGACAATTGACAAATTGACAATTGACAAATTGACAATTGACAAATTGACAATTGACAAATTCGTCAAAGTTTTACTGTCAATTTTCAATACTCAAGTTGCAATGCTCTATTTTCGATGCGCAATTTTCACATGTCATTGGTCAATTGTCAATTTTCAAATCTTAATTTTCAATCCGCAATTCTCAATGGGTAACTTTCACTTGTCAAGTTTTAATTGACAATTTTCAGCCCATAATCTTCATTTTTCAATTGGCAATTTTCAATGTGCAATTTTTATTTGTCAATAGTCAATTCTCCTTTGTCAATTTTCAATCGGCAATGTTAAATTGTCAATCCACAATTCTTAATTGGCAATTGCCCGTGGTTAACTGGAAATTTTTAATTGGAAATTTTAACTCGCCAACTGTTATTATTAGTCAATCGTCAATTCACACTTTCCAATTTTCAATCGGTAATTTTTATCTGGCAATTTTTAATTAGCAATTTTTTATTGGCAATTGTCAATTGGCAATTTTTAATTGGAAATTTTCAATTGTCAATTGTCATCTGGCAATTTCCCCTTGGAAATTTTTGATTGGCAATTTTTAATCGACAATTTGCAATTGGTAATGTTTACTTTGAAATTTTCGATTTATAATTGTTAATTAGTAATTCCTTATTGGCAATTTTCAAATGACAATTTCCAACTGGGAATTTTTAATTGGGAATTTTTAATTGGAAATTTTCAATTCGCAATTGTCAATTGGTAACTTTCAATTGGCAATTTTCAATTGTCAATTGTGGATTGTAAATTGGCAATTTCCCATTGGCAATTTTTAATTGACAATTTTCAATTGGTAATTTTTACTTTGAAATTTTTGATTGACAATTTTTAATTAGAGAATTTTTAATTGAACTTTTTTAATTAGCAATTTTTTATTGGCAACTTTTAATTGGCAATTTTCAATTGAAAATTTTCAACTGGCAATTTTCAATTGGCAATTTTTAATTGGCAATTTGCAATTGGCAATTTTCAATTGGCAATTTGCAATTGGCAATTTTCAATTGGCAATTTGCAATTGGCAATTTTCAATTGGCAATTTTCAATTGGCAATTTTCAATTGGCAATTTTCAATTGGCAATTTTCAATTGGCAATTTTCAATTGGCAATTTTCAATTGGCAATTTTCAATTGGCAATTTTCAATTGGCAATTTTCAATTGGCAATTTTCAATTGGCAATTTTCAATTGGCAATTTTCAATTGGCAATTTTCAATTGGCAATTTTCAATTGGCAATTTTCAATTGGCAATGTTCAATTGGCAATTTTCAATTGGCAATTTTCAATTGGCAATTTTCAATTGGCAATTTTCAATTGGCAATTTTCAATTGGCAATTTTCAATTGGCAATTTTCAATTGGCAATTTTCAATTGGCAATTTTCAATTGGCAATTTTCAATTGGCAATTTTCAATTGGCAATTTTCAATTGGCAATTTTCAATTGGCAATTTTCAATTGGCAATTTTCAATTGGCAATTTTCAATTGGCAATTTTCAATTGGCAATTTTCAATTGGCAATTTTCAATTGGCAATTTTCAATTGGCAATTTTCAATTGGCAATTTTCAATTGGCAATTTTCAATTGGCAATTTTCAATTAGCAGTTTTCAATTGCCAATTGTCAATATTTAACGGCAAAGGCTGCAACGGGGGAACTGGATCGCCAGGGCCCGACACTTGTGTTTGTTTGTGTGTGCGTGCGCGCGCGCGTAGGCAGATACTCTACCATCACGCCAAAGCCCTGACGCTGGTGTGTGTGTTTTTTTTTTTTCTACTCTTTCTCTATTCGTATTCACCCACGTAACCGCCGGTAGGCATTACTTTATGAGCAATACTACGGATCAGAGTACCCACCCATTGCGACTGGGGCCGACTTCGCCATTTCAGCTCATCGTATTTCTAATCACAGGGTAAACCTCCAGAAACCCCTGTGATACGATGGCGGGCGTCTACGATGGAACCCTCCCCCCCCCCGCGCGACGGGTCGCGTTCGGTCCCGGCTCACGGTCTCACTTCATGGATACCGCCGATAGCACACACGAAATGTTCCTGCCATCGGTCGGAGTCCGTGAGAAAATATTTTTCAGAAAAAATATTTGCAGTGAGCGGGAATCGAACGCGGGACCTTTAGAATAGTAGGCAGACACTCTACCCACTACATCAAAGCCCCGTCACAGTGTGTGTGTGTGTGTGTGTGTGTGTGTGTATGTTTTTTTTCTCCGTCCCTCTCATTTGTACGTCCGCGGTAGCGGCCGTTAAGCATTCCTTCAGGGGGCGTACCGGACACCGACCCATGCGGCTGGGGCCGACTTTTCGCCATCTTTTAGGGGACCCCTATTTCTATCAACAGGGTAAACCTCCAGAAACCCCTGTGCTACGATGGCCGACGCCTATGATGGAACCCACCCTCCCCCCTCTGCGCCGGGTTAGGTTCCCGCTCGGCCGGGCGGTCTCATTTTATGGGTACCGCCGATAGCACACACAGAAGTTCCTGCGCATCGGTCGGAATCCAGGTGAAAATATTTTTAAAAAATATTCTCCGGCGGCCGGGCGCGAACCTAGGACCTTCGAAGTAGTAGGCAGATACTCTACCACTACGCCAAAGCCCCGATGCTTGTGTGTGTGTGTGTGCGCGCGTGCGTGCGTAGGCAGGAACTCTATTAAAATTTTTTTATAAATATTTTTAAAAATTTTTTTATAAATATTTTTAAAAATTTTTTTATAAATATTTTTAAAATTTTTTTTATAAATATTTTTAAACAAAATTTTATAAATATTTTTTGAAATTTGTTTATAAATATTTTTAAAAAAAATTTAGCTAATAAATACCTAATCGAGAAGTTGTTTCTGTGTCCCGTATGGGGCACACATACATTCACACTACTAAGTATTATTATTATTATTGTCATCATCCATCATTATTATCAACACACACACACAGACACACACACACACTAAAATTAACGAAACGCCACCCCTTACTGACGCCGCAGGCCAGGGTTGCCAGATTCAGAGTGGGGTTTCTCGCCAATCGGGAGGGGGAACTCGCCAGATCTCGCCAGTTGGGGAGGGGGAACTCGCCACAAAAATCGCCAGTGGCGGCAATAGTTCAGATCAGCAAATAAGTGACACCTGTAAATGGCAGCCATGATGGCACCCATGGCACCCATGGCACCCATGATGGCATCCATGGCACCCATGACGGCACTCATGATGGCATCCTTGGCACCCATGATGGCACCCATGGCACCCATGATGGCATCCATGGCACCCATGATGGGACCCATGACGGCACCGATGACACCCATGATGGCACCCATGGCACCCATGGCACCCATGGTGGCATCCTTGGCACCCATGATGGCATCTTTGGCACCCATAATGGCACCCATGACACCCATAACTACGCCCATGGCACCCATGACACCTATGACACCTATGACACCCATGGCACCCATGACACCCATGATGGCACCCATGACACCCATGATGGCACCCATGGCAACGGTGTCAAAAACGAAATCAAAATTTTCCTCATATTTTTCTATGCTTTATACGTTTTTGCACCTTTTTTACGTAAAATACATACACTTAATATAGAGCTTAATGTATAAACTGTATATTACGTTTTTAACGTTTTTTACATAATATACATGTATTGTACGTATAAAGTACTCTGTTGAAGCTCTGCCTAAAAGTCAGCAACCGCTCTTAATTTTATCGACAGAGGTGGGAGATTAACACTACCGCCATCTCACACCATTTCCTCCGCGAACTTCTATTATAATTTTTCATTGTGATTCTTATTGTCTCAAATTAATAAAAAACAATACCATTATTGATCCCAACAACTATCAATGGATCATCTATCGATTTTTCTTTTATTTTCGTGGGTCATTCACCCCTATTTCAGCTTAAAATCTATGAAAAACCATCAGCGACGCAGCAACGACGTTACTAGCGTCCATCTTACGTCGCTGATGGATTGCTAGGGAAGCACTAAGGTTTACGAAAATATTGTTATGGTACGTACCTTACACAATAGTCGAGAAATCCGTACAATTTTGGAATGTCCCCGGCACCATTCTGTTCTGGTCTAAACGTCACGGGCGTTTCGACGGTCATTTGGGTTTCGCAGCAACAATTTTTTTTTGCACTTTGAATATTCGTTTTAAACAATATCATTACTACCGGAATATTCTAAATTGATGACTTTATTTAAATTCAAGTCGAAAATACTATTTTTTTTAAATATTTCTTGAATAATAATCAATGTGAGTAGGAGTTGTGCGAGTGCTGGGCGGATTTTTCATCGTGCGAGTATTGGTCGGGTCACCCTAGTTTCTCAAAATTTGAACCTTCCCTATTTCTTTATCGCTGGCGCATTTTGCTGCAACTTCTCTTGTTCCACGGTACCCATAACTCGGTTCAAGTATGGTGGGAAAGCACATAGTCCCTCGATAGGGTACTACCTACCATCAGTTGCACAGCTAGTTTTGATCGACAAGTTTGTACGAATGCTGAAAACGTTGAATGTGCTATTCGAGACATCACCTATTCAGCGCCTCAGTATCCAGGATGAAATTCGATCTGTACACCCGAGCGACTGTTATCGTGCTCATGTGCACCAGAGTAGGTATAGTGCAAAAATGTATAGCAGTGAAGGCTAGCGGTTACAAAATGCAGTACACCCATTAGATTTGTACGAGTGGTGTCTCAGCAAACTTGTAACTTTGCTTCAATAAAATCGTCTCCATTTTTTTGCTTCGTTTTGGAAATACAACATTTTGGCCATAAAACGCTTTTCATGATATTTTTGGCATAAAAAAATGACATGAAATTGAATATGCGTAGGGTTCTGAGAACAACTCATCGAAATGAACAATTTTCATCGGGGTGAAAAATGGGATTGCCATTTAAAAAAAAGCTGTTTGTGCTTGCAGCTTGCAAGCGCGAACTTGAAAGCTCGAAATAATGAGCAAATCGGATGTCCCCTTCAGAACCCTACAATTTTTGTTAAAAACATCTTTTTGTTACATGGCCCTGTTGAAAGATATTGAGGTGCAACTTTTCAAATGGGACACCCTGTATAATTTTGAGTACTTTCCAGGACCAGGTGCTTTTGATAAGACTGCTGTTTACGAAAGTGAGATCCACGATTGAAGTCGCCTCGTCTCGAGCGGATGTCGGCTCATTACCGGTATTTTGTAAGATCACATTCAGTCCGGACATAGCTGTCAGCAATGCTCTTTCCCGCTGGTTCGTATCCCTACTGCCCTAGCCAAGTGTCCAGGTATTGAATTCCCCAGAGATTGCAATGAGTGAGTGCTGCTTCGCATCTTGCACAAGGCTGTTCAGTATTTTCTCGAACTCTTCAAGAGTGATGCTGGGTGGTGCATCGCAACTGTAAAAATAACTGCCATTTGTCATTGACATTCTCTTGGAATGGAATTTTGCCGCAAGACCATATAAAAGCGTTGTTGCTTGTATCTGTCACCCAAAGTTAAGTGTCAAGGTGTTTAAACGGCTCAGAAACGACGGCCTACATTCAGCTCCCGCACAGTCTGTATTAGTAGATCGTGTGCGGCAGCGCAAAGAGCAAGGTTAAGCTATAGCACTCGCACTATGGGTTAGTGCGAGGCTTCTGAATTGCTTCCTGGTAGATGAGGCATGTACAACTACCAGCGCGATGGACACATTTCGTTATCTTTTGAGTTTCTGCGCTCAGAGCGCAATATTCTCTCGCAATCGGCGTCTTTATTTCCGAATTGTCCACACCTGTTGCAGCATTTCAATCAATTAAATTGGCTTGTTCACCTGACGGCAAGCTGTTCAAAGTGCCAACGCCTGAAACATTTGAGGGGTCTCGCCACTCTGACCATGCGGGCATTGTCCAATGCTTATTCGGATTTTGTTTTCTTTACTTATGGAATGAATATATGATGCCATCTAAAAGAGAATGTACAGCAGGACGTATCTGCATAAATTGCACCTCAAAAGGTATCGTATTGATTTGGCAGAATCCGTAGATTCACTATTTCTCCATACCGTATAAGGTACTGTATACGGCACCGTAAATATATGTGTAGGTATTATTAAATACTGTCACGAGATTTTGCTGGCTTTCCACACTTGGACGGAGAGTCGTACCATATGACGCATATTCTAAAGGGAATGCGACTTTGTTAGAATAAGTTAGCTCGCGGATATGAGCCGTATAGAGGAGAGTTTAGTACACTGGGGATTGGCAAAAGACCTGCTTGGCTAGACGTCGAATGCGTAAATAAACAACTGAATACCAAACAACCATGAGGGAAAGGGTAAGTTTATTATTCATCGAGGCAGTGCTATTGACATGTTACTACTGTTTTCTGCTCCTCTGGGATGTTCTCCTTCTGGTATATAATATTTGCGTGTTCTTCACTGACCCTCATCTTGCATTTACGTCGCTTCGGTATGTATATCCATCTGGAAACGTAAATAAATGGAAATAATGATTATTACTTCAAGATTGTTATTAAATTTTTCTCTCATCGCTACAGGTTTTTTTTCGGGGAACATAAGTCGACGGACATAAGTTCTAGACATTAAACTATGTATTAGAAGGTAGTATCGATAGGGAAAAATTGTCACAATAAATTGGAGATATTCGTCACAAAACTGAGTTTTCAAGGATCTTAAAAACAATTTTGCTTCCTTAATTTTTTTTTTCGTAATTTATGTGACAGCTGATGTTACGCATTTGGTCTCGACAATAACATAATCAGTGTGATAAGTAAAATCGTGTACGTACGCTAATATATCGTGAATGATGTCTCACGAATCAATTATACGATTGAGATCCAGACAATTGGCTCTATTGTTTTACTTAGTTTTCACGTCAGGCGCGTGAAGCTCTCGTACACGCGATGTGCAACTAAGCAACACGAAATGTGTCTTATCAGATCGTTACATGCAATGCGTTAGATTTACCCTGCTCTTGGCCGCTCACGACAGACAAGAAGGGACATGCACGTGCCTGTGATTGGTCCACCTTTTTCTCTGGAGTTTTCTATTTCTCCGGAAGAGGACAACCGATTGTAGAAATATTAGTAGAGTATTTCGCTACTTTCGTACTAAGAGAAACAAATAATAACAGTGCCATCCAGTGAAGTAGAATATGAAACACGCAACGTGGAACAAACCATAGGAAATCGGTATGGGCAGTCGATCTGACGACAAAGATAACTCTAATTTCACAAAAAAAAAGTCTATGATACCAGTGAACTATCATCTCCTTACGATAGCGTAACAATAGTAAAATCTGTCAACGTCGATCTTTTGTCATACATACAACATATGTGAGAACGCATAAACCGATGCAAACGCATAAGCTATGAACGCATAAATACTAGGATAGGTTCAAACATGAAATAAGTAAAATTTTATTGCTTCTGTTCTTCGTTCATTCACATAGATTTTCATATTCAGGGTCTTTGAAAAATACTCTCCGATCCCAAAGGGCTGGGTTAAGAGGGTGATTCTGAACAAAAAATTCCTGTTCCACCTGTTGATCAGAAGCACCCCTGAGGAGTTCTGGGGGTGACAGTGATAGCCAATGACTACAGCGTTGAACCACTCTTCACGTCTGGCACCGTGATTCATACACGCATATACACATGATTTCATATGATGAAATATTGTTCCATGGATTTCGACCGATAGCAGGAATTTTGGTCTCTTATATCATCTTATTTCTAAACATAGAGTAAACCTCCATGGTACTACGACGAGCACGTATGATGGAATCCGCCCCCCCCCCCCCCTCCTGCGTCCGGTTGAATATCCTCCAGTCCTTGCCTCATTTTATGGGTATCGCCGATAGGATACATGGAGTCGTCCGTCTATCGATGAAAATCCATGAGAAAATATTTCATCATGTGAGACATTCTCCGGAGGCCGGACGCGAATCTACTACCGTTAACCGCGCTAGGCAGATACTCTATGTACAACCCCACATACTGCCCATACCACACTACTACATCGAAGCCCCGGTGTGTGTGTGTCGAAGGCTGCTGAAGAGTTGCACCGTTTATGTAAGTGTGCGTCAGGATCACTGATGCGCAGTACTTGGACGCAGTAGCGTCAGTGGTTGTCCTTCGCAACCCCAGAACTCCCGTAGGCTGCTTCCGATGAAAAAGTAGAGATGAAACGTTCTGTTCATGCCATAAACCCACCCCTTCTGGACCGGAGATTTTTTGTGAGACATCCTATATAACTATAATTAGTCCTTCTTTTGAGCAATGAGTAGAGAGCGTCACTCTACGTGGGCGTCAAAATGATCCCCGACCAATTCTGAGGTAGCGTCTGTATGTCTGTATGTGTGCAACATTTTGTTCACAGTTATGGAAGTTATTAAGGTCAGACTTGCAGCGTTTTCAGGCAAATTCGAGCGAAGTACATTTTGGATGGCATTTGTGCAGTATATGCAATGTTATTAACAATTGCAATTACTGGTCCAGTGAGTAAAACTGCAAAGTTATCAGGAAACTTATTTAACCCCTCAAATACGGAATTTATACCACATATAGACCATAGAGCTTGTCCTATCGGCCGGGGTCTATATGTCATATAGACCCTTCCCGTGATTCATAAAAATCAATTTTCTCCCTTACTGTGATAGATATTGGAATACTGAAAATTATCCCATGAAGTACATGAGTTCGTCAATACAATGCAACTTGATTTTTTTTTTCAAATCATTTTTTGTAAAAAAAATTTTTCTCTTTCTCGTATACCCTTTCGGGGCTTTACGATTTGTTCCCATCCCAACCCCTTTTCCGCCTCCAAACCCCCCTGTACCGCATTCGCCGAGGGACGAGGAATAGTCTGCCCAGGTACAGTCGTCTCTTTTACGAAACTACCGCTCGACAGTCAATCTGTGAGATTAGAGTACGATAAATTTTGACCGCCGATACGCAGGATTAAGCCCGGGACACTTGACATGCTAGTCTGGCACTCAAAGCGCACGGTCACTCCCGTCGGTTAATCATTTTTTATATTTTTTTCTAATATAATTAATATTCCAGAATTAAATTTCATATCCGATGCATTGGAAGCTCTCGTTTGTCGGAAAAAATTTCATGAAAAATTATGAATTTATTACCAAACATACTTTGTAAGTCCCTCCGTCAGATGACCTGAATCAAATTTCTCGGTAACCCGTTGGAGTATTTAATTAAAATAGGTCTTAGAAATTCTAGAAAAATATGAGTGAGAAAATACCGTACTTGAAACAATTTGTTATGTATAAAAGTTATCGTGTATTGAACAGCGCATTCGAGTCAACCGGAGGCCGCCGGCCGATGCGGACACATTGCACGGTATAGGCGCCGTACTTGAGGGGCTAAAGAAAATGATTCCCGATACAAAAATACCGGTTTTATGTGGATTGACTTCTTTCGATACTTTGTATAATTAAGGAGATATGGCCGTCTCAACAATTAGGTATGCAATGAGTGAACGAATGAACCCAGCGCTGTCATGAAGGTCCCGCTCGAAGCATTTCCGTGCAGAATCGAGCGGATTACATTTTGGATGGCGCTCGTGCAGTATATGCAATGTTATTAACATTTGCAATGGTTTATACTGTTCCACTAAGTAAAATATTGAAGTTATCGGAAAACTTATCCGAAGAAAATTATCTCTTATATAAAAATACACATTTTATATGGAAGTCCTTTTTTCATAATTTGCATAATTAAGGAGGTATGGACGTTTGAACAATCATTATTGTAATAACGAATGAATTCGCGGTTGTCATTGAGATTGCAATTGCAAAGTGGAATGACTTTTCCTTATAATTTACACCATTCACTAGGTGTGAGTTAAAGAGAACAAGAATTGAGTGACTTCAAGAAAAAACGCCACCGCGGAGATGCGAATCAAATACGCCCCTGAGCCATCCAATCATTTTTATCCTCCCGATTCTTCGAAATGTATGGGTATGTTTGTGTGTGGAATTGGAATCTTTGTTTAACAATTCCTCACGAGCGGGTCGAACGATCTGGTTAATCGAGGTTCGTCTTCATGGAACTTAGATCGGATGAGTTTCTGGTTTAAATTGACGGAACAGTTTTTTTTGCTATTAGGAATTGAATTGTTTACAACGCTCTATTGCAAAAATGGCAAGGGAGATAGCAAAAAGTATTCAGCAAAACTTGCTCTGTAAGCAGAAATGCATATTTAATTTACGGTGGGAAAAATATATAGGACAGGATTAAATCCGATAGGGAAGTTATTGTAATCACCCCGAAATCGAACTTTTTCATTTCGACCTGTAACTGGTGTCTTAAGGCTATCAAAACGATCCCCGGAAAATTTTGAATCAATGTCTGTGTGTATGTGTGTTTATATCCATGTGCTCTAAATTTTGGTCACCGATTTCTCATGAACGGATACACCAATCGAAACCATCAAGGTCTCAATCGACGCATCTTCATGTAACTCAGCCCTCATTAGTTTTTGATCGATATTGGTTCAGAATATATATTGATGTTAACAATTTCAATTGTTCATAACGCTATATCTCGTACACGGTTGAAATTAGGGACAAGAATTTGTTGACATAATTTGTTCCTAATACAAAGATCCACATTTAATGTCTATTGACTTTTTTCCATAATGTGCATAATGAAGGTGGTAGCGTCGTTAGAAAAAAATAATTCATGTAATAAGTGCATGAATGGAGACTAGATGGCGTCGGCGATCGCAAACATTGGTCTCTACAGTGAACAAGGACCGACTCAGAATATAATACTTGTATATCATTTTTGTGTATCAATGCTGCCATCAGAAACGTGAAGTCGAGTGAAGTCGGAGATACGGACTTATTGAACTTCTACAACGTAGTTGTTGTATATTCGTGGTTTTAAAATGCTTCAAGGAGACTCAAAGGTTTCAATGAGAAGTAAATGGCCTTCACGTGGAAAAGGGAGTTATCTCTGGATTATGAAAAAAATCACAAAAGGGAGCGACAAATAGAGAAATGAAAAAAAAAGTCAGTAAATACTGAAGTGAAAAGTCTCGTAATTTTTTGAAATAGACATGATCTCGACAACTCGAGTTGTTGGAAATCTTGGAATGACAAACAGAAATTACAAATCGAGAAATTTTGTTTGGGTTCATAACACATTTTTATCCCTCTAGTTGACAAAACAATCGAATGTAAGTGGGGGAATGTAAGTTCCCCCGGCTCTGGGATAAATTAAACCATTATAGAGCAATTTCAGCGAGTGATATGTTTCCGGTCATTGTTTTCGAGTCTAGAAAATTGTCGTATTTATCCGATGACCGATAAGTTGGTGTGACGTCTACTAAAAGTTTATAATTTTATTGCAAATGAATTAATAATAAAAATGATGGACATAATAGAAACAATAAGATTTTGACATTAGTCGATATCTTTAATGAGCATTCTACAACAATGACATCGCGTCGACCACTGTAATGATTGCGCTAATGAGCGTTTACAACTATCATATAAAGGAATGCATTAGAAACTCAAAAAGTATTCACTGTCAAAAACATAAATGATGTAATTAAAGAATTTGAAAACCTCTGAAACTTATTAATATAAAATTACCAAAAGGTTTTGAAAACTCTGTTTTGTTTCGAAACACACTGACATGCATGTACAAACATAGACTAAAGAACTTTATCAGATAGATAAGGAATCATGTGGAGGGAATGGAGAAAACCCGAAGCATGGAGAGTTGAAAGTGAAATCTTCCACCTCATAAGCTTTATCTTGAGGAGACGCCCAAAATGCAGAGTGTAAAACCTGACATTTTGAGTTTTCCTCAGTTGAACTCAGTTGAGTTCAGTGCAGTTCAGTTATTTAGTTGCACGGTTCAACTACGATTCCAAAAATGTAATCCAGAAGGTTCAGTCTTTGACTGTCTTCAAGTGGCGGTCATTCGCGACTTCCATTATTAATAGTCTGTTACGACTTCTGAGGGTATTTTACACAATCCCTAACGATATCTCACCAAATTATACGATGACACGCATCAGTAAATTTACGAAACACGACAATTGTAAGATACTTGTAAGTTACTTTTGTATTCATATATTTTCGAATCAAATATTGAAAATTATTATTATTGTTATTTATTTGGAATTTTACAAATCCATACAAAGAAGTTCAACCCTTTGTCCAATTTAAATACACCACTTTTTCCAAAAATTTTCTAACACATTTCTTATACAATTATAAACCTAAAAATGCAGTTAAACATTCAGAATATAAATTTCACACAAAAAAAGAAACACGAACGTTGAAAAATTAAAAAAATGATTTTAAAAACATCAGTAATAAAATTGGCAATTCTTCTGATGGCCGCCGGGTCTCTTACACTAATTAGTTTGAGCCAAGTCTCCCTAACTACATTTGTATCTCTGGAGGTTGAAATATATTGTTTTCTTAATTCCTGAAAAGAGTTACATTAAACAAACATATGGTAAAGATCGCTAACTGGCTTTTGTTCCTCACATTTACATTTTTCTTTGGTAGGGATTTTATAACATTTACCCTTTATTATAATTCTTGAATTAAATTCATTTAACAATCTAATCTGAGATACAATTATAATAGAAGAGAGACTAATCTTGGTGCATCGATATGGTTGCGGACCATTGTATAATGGTAACCGAGGATATATTTTGAGAGATGAAGAAATCTGGAGCTTCCGAATGTCGTTCAAACAAAAAACGATTATATTTCAGTAAAATATCTTCCTTATTTTCGCGAAGAGAGCTTAGAGTCAAATTATTCTAGGTTTCCTCCTCGTCAATATCAATAAATAGATTTCTGACCTGAAGGGCCCAGTTGTATTTCATTTTGTTTGGGTTTCTAAGAGAGAGAGATTTTAACTTTTCGAAACAGATCCTCGCATACCGGTTATTTTCCATTCCCGGAATTCTCTCAGGCCAATTCAAAGTCATCTTCAATATAAGCGCTAGATATGGATTACCCGTTTCTAGGCATATTGCATAGTTCGGGGTATTTTGTGGAACGCCTAGTACAGACTTACAATATTTTGTGTGTATTTTTTCAATACTGTCCAGATAACGCAAACTCCAAACCTGTGCAACGTATAGCCCATTACTTTCTACTAGACTCTCGAACAATTTATCTAGGGTGTTCCACGATTCAGGGTTCAATTTATAAAGTAACGAGGTTGTAGTCCCAATGGCCAAGTTAGCTTTGCTCGTGAATGAATTAACAGCAGATACAAAAAGTGCAGACTCAGCAAAAGGAATCCCCAAATAAACGTAATTATCAGTTATCTGTATTATATCTTTTCCAAGATGGACTGTGGGATATCCCTTGCTATGTCTATGACCTCCCCTTCGAAATGCTACGACCTTCGGTTTCTCAGCGTTAACCGTGAGTTGATTGTGCCGCGTGTACTCAAAAAGGTGTTTTAACACTTTCATCATATCTGCAATATTGTCCGTCATAATTGCCAAATCGTCTGCATATGCCAATAATAAAATTTCAGTGTCGTGGTTAATTGACACCCCCCTTATTCCTCTACCAATTAAAAACTTCTCAATGTCGGCAGTAAACAAGTTAAAAATAGTGGGACTCAATGTCTCCCCTTGTAGCACCCCCCTGGTCACTTCAATTGGTTCAGTAAGACCCTCCGGCCCCTTCACCGAGACTTTTGCTTTTGAATACAAACTTATTAGAATTTTGATCACCTTTGATCCACTTCCCATTTTATACAATTTTACCCATAGAAGTTTGTGTGAAAGGGAGAGAAAAGCCGTTTTATAATCTACGAATAGAACAAAAAGTTTGCTTTTATCCGTATTTAATCAATTCTGGATCATCGAATTAAGTGTAAAGACGTGATCTATACATCCTCTGTTTGCCCTAAAGCCAGCTTGGGACTCCGGAATGAGTCCCTCAATTTCAGTCCAATTAGTAAGTCTACAAGCTAAAACCTGAGTAAAAATTTTGAGGATACAATTCAATAGAGCAATGGGTCTGTAGTTAGAGTGAAGTGACTTTTTTATAATCTTCTTTTTTATAAATCATTACAGTATTGCAGATCTTACAGATCATGCTTGAGGTATTTTTTCAGAGTGCATTATTGCATTGAAAAGATTCGCCAAATAAGTCATCCAATTTTCTGGGGGATTCTTGAAGAACTCATAAGAAATCTCATCCGGTCCTGGGGATTTATTGATTTTGGATTTTACAAGTGCCTTT
The DNA here is from genome assembly GCA_026005395.1 of Asobara japonica. Taxonomy (NCBI): domain Eukaryota; kingdom Metazoa; phylum Arthropoda; class Insecta; order Hymenoptera; family Braconidae; genus Asobara; species Asobara japonica. The sequence goes on from BQMI01000052.1 coordinate 128,251, forward strand.
ATTATCTCCTCCTTCGAGATGCGTTCATCCAGATAACTATTTCTCGATTCAAAATAGAGAAAATCCGTTTCGTGAAAACTTTGCACACGAGCAGGAAAAAATATACTGAAAAATTCATACCACGAACCCAGGTCCAGCACATTTGGCAAAAATGGTTTGCGACGGAATCTATTAACCGATCTGCAGAAGGCTGCAGGATTTTTCGTTATTGTTAACATATCTAACATTTTTTAACTTCCCGATAGGGGAGTTATTGTAATCACCCTGAAAATCAAGAGTGTCGTAGACATGAAATTGTCACGGTTCTCGGCGTTTGGCATTATCCTGACACGTTTCCAATGAGATGTTCGTGTGTGTGTGTGTGTGTACGTATGTGAGCAAATCTTTGGCGAACGGTTTCTCGTAAACGGCTGGACCGATTTGAATTTTTTTTTTTCAAAAATTACGTCTCACCGAGGCGGTGTTCTGAAAGGAGTTTTTTTTTTAATCGGCTAGGTAGTTTTTTAGTAATTAACAAAAAAACACGATTGTAATTGTTTATAACCCTCTATTACATGAACGGTAAGAGTTATAGGAAAAAGTTCTACATGAAAGTTGTTCCTTATGTAAAAACAAACATTTTGTATTGTATGATTTTTGCGTAACCCGCATAATTAATACGATAGCGGTTAATTAATTCGATATGCTGAACGATATGATATCACGCTATAACATAGACACACACAAATATCGGGAAGTTATAGGTTCGGCCCGTAGAGGGTCAGACCCACATCCCGTTTATTTTATTATATTCTACCTTTTTTTCGTTTAATGATTTGCTCATGTGCCTTTTTACACTCAATGTAGTCCGTTAGTTCATTTGAGGAAAAATCCCCGAGTCTACACAACCTTAATTTTTCTCTTAAAAGATGTTTACTCTCTAGACATTCACTATCAAACCAAACTTTTGACTGGCGAAGATTTACATTAGGTGTTGTTTTCATATCCAGATTGCTAGCCACATTGTTTTATTGTATTTATTGAATTGTCCGCAAGAAAATCAACATCATCTGTATTAGTTTCGAAATTTAGGCTCGAGGACATATCTTTTAAGTAGTTATCAGCTAAACTCTCTTTCCATTTAAATCTAGATTCCACAAAATTTACCCTTTTTGGAGTATCTAATGAGAGCACCACGGGGAAGTGATCAGATCCAGAAATCAAATCTATTATTTTTAAACTTTTTATAATATGTGTAGAGTTCAGTCCAATACAAATTAAATCTATAAGAGATCTACCGCCAACTGCGTTCAAAAAGGTAAATTTAGCTGGTATGTCCCCGTTAGTCCTCCCATTTAATAAAATAAAGCCTTGCATTTCCATATCTTCAATTAAAGTATTCCCTATTCAAACTATCTGTTATGTTTACAATTGGATTGAAGTAAAGCAACCCCACTATAAATTTCAAATTAAATTTTTCAACTTTAATCAAAATAATCATACTCAGTTTAAATAAAAGTTCTACCTTGGAAATTTTTGATTTAAACAAAATCATTAAACCTCCCTTTGGTCTACCTCTTCCTTCTTCCTTTGACGCCGGTGAAAAAATAATTTCATTCTGGAGAAACTCCAGTGACATGACAAGTCTTGGAACAGACACGGCCCAAGTCTCCGAAATACAAATTATGTTATTCTTCGTAGCTGTTTCCAGTAAATCCGGGAGATCCCTGGTACCCCTTGAATTCCAAAAAATTATCCTCGTTGAAATCACAGGGTTAATTTGTCACGGCTTACTGCTCTTTGAGTTCTCTCTCAAGATGAAATCCTTAAGGGGGCCTGAAGATTGGCTCCTTGTAGGTTTTTTAGTAATCTTAGGGGATTTTTGTGAGCCTGTCGGTCTGCCTCTTTTTCGGGTGGGAGTTGAAATAATAGATATAGTTGAATCGTTATTCTCTGTCTCATCTTCTCCGTTCTTCTCCTTGTTTACAGTCATATTCAAACTCTGGATGTATTCGTGAGCAGTATATGAATCATACAGCTTACCTTCACATAGCAGGTTTGTGCTCTTGACAGTGACAGGTTTCCCAATTTTCTCTAGCTTCTATTTATAAACGAAAAGTTTATTTCTAATCTCACTGCATTCAAGTCGTTGTTCTTTTGAGAGGTCGTTGGTGACAATCAAATTGTGTTGCTTGAATTAGAGACGTTTTGGGAAACCAAAGATTTAAAGTGAACATTACTAAAGGATATTAAAATGGGTCTTGTTTTTTTATTATCAAAACCCAGTCTTTTAACAAACTGAATATCCTCTTTTTTAATGTTCAATTCTGTATTTGAGAAAATTTCAAGTGCTTTATTCAACACATTTTCCTGCGCCAGTTCCGCTGCTCCAAAAACAACAATATTTTTTGCTCTCTCAGATTTTTGCAAAAGAATAATTGCGCGCTCTGCTCGTTCTAATCTATTGTTTAGTTGAGTATTATCGCGTATTAATTTTTGGCACCTTTTTCACAATCTTCCAAGTTCTTTATAATGTTTTAATTGGCTAGTTTTACACGTGCTAAGTCCGTTACTACAATATCTAGCTTTTTGTTGCTATTGCTAACCTCAGATTTGATATCTAGTAATGAGTTTTTTAGTTCGTTATTAGTGGTCATATGATCCATAATTACATATTACACTATCACGATCACAGTCTAACAAACACAGACAAAGCTTGACGGAGCGAACGAAAACACGTCTGATCAGTATGAAGGCCAAAGGCGAACTCCCAAATAATGGAAATAAGAAATTGTTATTTTACTTTTACTAAACTTTATTTGCTATACTTAGTAATTTGTTCCAACAATTCACTCATCCTCAAATAGTTATTGGTTTCAATACTAGACCAAAGGGGTCTGGATAAGATTGAATCCGAGGTTCATTCTTCGATAAATTATTTTGTTGTTTAAATGATAAACTAATATTTGAAAATCAACAATAGAATCTCACTTCTATTTTTGTTGCTTAAAATAGAAAATTTTTACCATTTCTGGCATAACATCGGATTTCAGATTATTTCGACAAAGGCAAACATATTAGCAAAAATCGAACTTGGAGATAGAATCGGGCATTCGACGCCAAATTCACCAATTTGAAACTTGACCTATTCTAATTCAGTTAACTTATTGTCTTCTCGATGCTAGATAATGAAAAAAGCATCCCAGATTTTTTTGTTAATTAACATTTTTTAACCAATTTTTCAAAGTCAATTTCCAATTACCTAAATGTAAAATCCTGAAAAAAAAATCAGGAAAATAGGGGATTTAAAACCAAAATTTTTAAGCCGTATAAAAAAATGTTGATTTGTTACGCTCGAAAAAGCGTTGTTTAAATATTTGGTGACAAGAACTGTTATGCACATCATCAAGTTCATACTACGACATGATATTTTTTGATTATCTGATGACGAATCTCTGACACAGTTCTGCGAAAGAACGATTTCATTTTTGCTCAGCACTTGTTAACTTCCCGATCTAGGGAAAGCTATTGTAATCACCCTGAAAATCAAAAGTAAAATTTTCACTTTTCTTGATGTTTGATACCATGCTGACATTTTTTCTGAAACATGTTCGTGTGTGTGTGTGTATGTGTCTGTGGACATGAAAACTTTGTCGAATGCTTCCGGAAGAACCAATGGACCATTTGGCTTTTTTTTTATCGATGCGTCTCGATGGTGACCAGGCCGGAAAGGAATGTCAAAGTGCAATAACAATTATAGTAAGTAAGTAATTTATTCAATGCGTATAGGGTACATAGCCCCGTTGCATGGGGAGAGCGCTTACATAACATTTGATAAACATTGATTCTTGCTTCATGTTTCTCAGAATCATACCGTGTAAACTTAATGTAAGATTGGAGCGATTACAAGAAAAAACTGACCGCCGATTTTCAGGATCGCATGGAGACATTTTGTAGGTCTATCAATCGTCTTGTTTTCAGACAATTTAACACAAAAATATATATCGCTTTATTTTCTATGGAGTTTGCATTAAACAGAATAGAACTAAAACATAAGTTAGAAAAATGCGGATTTTTGGCGAAAAGACCGCTCCGTTGAGTCTTTGTTGCCTTACATTTCATAAGGAAATGATCAAGCGTATCATAGGAATTCAGGTCACAGTATTTACAGATTTTACTGGGGTGAAAATCAACCCTTCGCTGGTCAATGTAAAAATAGCAATTGTAGCAGTTCGCCAGACGTACTTGAGCAATCAGCCTTTTAGTATGCATAGTATGATTCTCTGTAAGATACTGAGAACGCCATGAGTAGGAGTCATAGGTGGGTATACGGTGACATGATGATGGCTTCCATCGTTCTAGATCTTGTGACCTGAGAAGGCCTTCAATTTTGACAAACAACTCAACCGTTTTGGAGGCTAGAATGTTATGTTGCAAATCACCCATTAGATCATCGCATGGCAGCTCCACAAGCAAAGCCTTGATGGAGTGGACCCAGTTATAGTCACTATGAGCCACGCATGGAGACTGGCATAGCTTGAAAAATCTTTTCACACAAATCTTAGGCAGTAAACTGTCATGTTGTTGCAGTGTTTTCAAGAGAAAGTCCCATAAGAGTTTAAAAACACGTAATTTAATTTGGGGAATGTTGGTTTCCAGCCTGAGCGCCCATCCAGGAGTACACTTCGGCAGATTAAGTACTCCCTTGAAGAAGTCCACCTGGGCTCTCTCAAGCACTTCATTCTGCGTGAGCCCCCATGCAGGGACCGCATAGAGAAGTGTTGACGAAACCAGTGCGTTATATAATGTGACGAAGGAACTCCAGGAGTTAAGACCCAGGCTCATCACTCCCTTCAGGGCACAACCCGATGCCAGTTTTGCCTTTGATATTGCGTACAGAGCGGCTTCTTTACCCGAACCACTTCTTGCTAGAGATATTCCCTGATACACATAAGATTTAACAATCTCAATTTCAGTTCCCTTGTACAATCTTAGACGGCCAGGGAAACTTTTTATTCGGCCATGTTCTTTGAAAACTATGATCTTAGTCTTGGAAACGTTTACAGATAGCCCATTAAGATCACAGTATTCCGAAAGGAGTACTAGTGATCCTTGTAACTTTATGTGCGAATCGACAAGTATAGCAGTATCGTCCGTATACAAAATCATTAGGACATCGGTCATGCCATCAATACTAAGACCATTTAGATTAGCATCCCTGAAAAACTTCTCGAAATCATGAATATAAAGAATAAACAAGAGTGCACTGAGTGTTTCTCCCCGGAGAACACCCTCAGTGACCTCAAATTCATTCAAAATTGGCCAATCGATTTAACTTGTACTCTTGCTTTCTCATACAGGGACTTTAGAATTCTAATTAACTTTGAGCTGATTCCCAGATTGCTCAGTTTGGCCCAGAGACGGTCATGTGGAATTGAGTCGAAAGCCCGTTTAAAGTCAACGAAAACACCAATGACTTCACGCTTGGGTAATCGTAGCCGCAATTGTATAGCTGATACTAACGTAAAAATCGCTTCCGTACAGCCTCTCCCCTCCCTAAAACCAAACTGAGATTGCGGCAAAATAATGTGCTCTTCTACCCATTTTTCGAGCCTACTTTTGATAGCTCGTGTAAAGGTTTTTGTAACATGATTAACAAGCGCGATACCACGATAATTACAGGAGTCAATTTTATCACATTTTTTGTGGATCATAGTTATAAGTACCTGTCCCCACGACTCCGGACAGCATTCAGTGTTAATTGCAGAGTTGCAAAGATCAGTTAGAAGCTGTACACCACTAGGGGGTAAAGCAGAATAAAATTCATTGCTGGCTGCATCCGGCCCCGTGGATTCTTGTGATTTTAATTTTTTCAGTATCGCATACAATTCATCATAGGTTACTGCCTTTTCTAGCTCATAGACAGAGCACACTGTCGGTTTAAAGACGGGGATACCTCTAGCAGGATAAATTTTGTCGTAGAAGTTATTCCAGCCTTCAATTGAAACTTCACATCGCGTAAAAGGTTTAGGATTAATTTGTTTAATAGCTTTCCAAAACGATTTAGAGTCCATTACTTTGTTTAGTGTTTGTGTCAGGCTATTTCTAATTTCTTTTTTTTTTAGGTTTATGAGGGCTTTGTACTGTCTACGGGCAATAGAGTCATTATATCGATTAACAATACTTTCTTTGTTGCCTTTAAAAATTTTACAGTCTCGCAACTTCTCTTTTCTTACTTTTCACTAGCGGGTCTCTAATCCATGTAGGGTTAAAGCTGGGTGAAGAGTTAGGAATAAGTAGGGGAACTGAAATTAATCCTGCTTGATTGGTTGCAATAGTGATTGTTTCGTGTAGGATTTTGTTCAGTTGATTCGGGTTACGGGTTGAAGACGATGGAGAGGATCTCAAAATCAAGTCAACGCAGCATTTGTAATTTATGTGTGCATCATTATTGCGTGGATTCCATTTGGGGACTGGGGTCGGTTCAATATTATTGTATGCTTCAGGCATGGTTACATGAGAGAGAGAGAGGGGTCTCGTGCGTTGAGGGGTTGAAGAGAGACACATAGAGAGGAAAATAATCAGAAAAAGGCATTGACCAATGAACAGTTGAATTATCAATAAGGTGAAGGTGCTAGGCTCTGACAAATACAAGGTCAATTACACTACTTTTATTACCATCGAGGTACGTCCACTTTGCGGGTCTATCATCTGCACTTCTTCCGTTTATGAGAACAAACCGTTTTTTTTCATAAAATTAATTAAGTGCGTTCCTCGACGGCATAATTTTGTATAAGAACTGATTGCATCAGAAAAGAATGAAGTATCTGTGACTAAACCGGAAGGTACGGTGTCATACGCACCAACATGAGCGTTAAAGTCACCATCTATAATAATTAAATCATCTTCAAAAGCAATTTCAAACTTATCTAAGAGTCTTTGTAGTTTATCAAGGAAATTAGGGAAGTCAGCAGATGGTTTAACGTAGATATTTTCCAAAACTATATTCACCATATGTGTCTCAGTTCTTGTAAAAATCCACTCTTCACGCTTACACAATAATGCCGCTCCAAATTTAGATAAGGTACCCAGACCACCACTAGGACGGCCAGCAGCAGGCGGTTTACTTGCGTTCTTCCAAAAACAAATATAGTTTTTCATGGCCAGGCCGTGGTTTGATTCATTGTTAGCCACGTTTCCGATACACATAAAATATCTATCTTAGAGGAAAGAACCCCACTCAATAATAATTTGTCGAATCCATGTGAGTTCCAAAAACTACACTCAGCTTATCTTGCACTATCAGTTTTTTGGTGGTTGTTGCTGTCTGCACTGTTTTGTGGCTGCTACTATTTCCATATTATGAGTGGGCTGAGTTGGCAGAAGCTCTTGTTTATGCCGATCCCAACGAAACTCATTGTTGTCGATAACAAGTTTCGTGTTAGTGTAAGTAACGCGTTTTCCATTCTTCTTGGCCTCAAACGCAGCGTTTTTAATTTTTTTTTTGCTACGGCACTTTCCTGTGAAGTTAAGTCACGATCAATATAGACAAGGCGATATCTCATGTCATTGGCCAGTTTTTTTTGTCTCTGAGTATAGTACTTCTGGCTTCTATTGAATTTAGTTGGACAAATATTATATTTGGTCTTTGACCCTTCTGTGGGATGTAGCGGACATAATTTACCACATCGAATAATTGAAAAACTGACTCAAAAAGAGATTTGGCATCCTGAGTAGCTGCCACTGGGGATGGTTGCATACCTTTAATTACTAAGTTAGATATTTTATTCTCTTTTTCTAATTGTTCAATGCGTTTTTGCATGGTTGAAAAGACATCAGTAGTTTGTAGCGCAGTTTGTGGGTTACTTGTTAATCTTTCCAATTGTGTGACTCTAGCATTTATATTTTCTTTCAATTCATCGTGCTGTTTTTGTATTATCTCAAAATTATTATCTACTTTTTCATCTAGACAATTATATTTCTCATCTAATTCTACTCTTAGCATTGTCAAATCCACACTTACTTTTTTTGTGGATTCAATAGCATTTTTCATTAGATTCGATAGCACTTCGAATTGCTTTTGGGCAGTTTGTTCTATTCTGTCCAATCTCTCATCAATGGCAACCACATGACTTTGTTGTAAATTGACAGGGGAAGATAGACTGGTTCCTTTATTTGTCTTGTCAAAGGGCATGTTGTCAGTTCTATGCGGAAACTCTTTTTGAAATGAGGTAAAATTTTCTGATGAATAATTATCAAAATAAGAAGAATTATTTGATTTACTTAGCGATTTGTTTCGTTTGTAGAAAAAATCCTCTAGCTTCAATTGTTTTGCAGATGCGTACTCCCTATGCGTAGTGGACCTTGGCTTACGTTTGCGTTTGATGTTTTTGAGTGGGCTTGAGGTGGCAACCGGTGTATTTTTTGAAACTGAAAATTCAGATTTTTTGGTCCACTGCAAGCGATTCTTTCACTATTGGCGAGCTCATTTGTGATTACGTATCCCATTGATGTTGTGTAAAGTACACATAACCTCTTCTAGTCCATAACAAAAGTGAGTACAAAGGAAAAACTGCGCATTCCCATGGGCACTTCCTTAATCTCAATAAAAAGCCATCAAAAATCACTTTCAACTCTGTTCATTCGTTATTGTAATCAGATAATATTGTGCGGTAGAAAAAATATTATAATACAGCGACTTCAAAATAACGTGTATACCGAGCCAACAGTGGCGCTCATCCTCTCAATAAGAATTATTTCTTTTGTTATTAACAATTCCAATTGATTCTAACGCTGTATCTCAGGAAATATTATAGATACGCAAAAAATGTGCCCAATAAATGTTCCCGAGTGGAAATTGCCTCAGGCGACCCTCAAGTCGGATCAGTATCTGAACAGGCGGGAGTCCAGTTTCTCTGATCAGGTCATTCTTGGTCAAAAAATGGACAAGATACGATCCGGAATCCCTGATCCCGAATACTTAAGGCAGATTTGATCAGGGTCGGATGTGGATGGCATTAGACATGGGACAAACAAATTAGTGAATCTCGTGATATTAAGGAGAATGAACCTGACCATGATGAGGTGACGGTCAGGGAGAATGAAGAGAATAATTTCCTTTGCCATGATGATACCGAGTCAACGGATGAAAAATTGATCGAAAGCAGTGATTTGCAGTAAATAGCGCAGCTTCGGCAATGGGCACTCAGCGCAAAAAGCCTCACTCACGCCGATTTAGATGGTCTCCTGAAATGGTGTTCGAAAAATAAGTATCCAACGACCCCAATAACAGCAAAATCGTTTCTCAGAACCACTTCAGCGAAGTATGACATTAAAACAGTTGACAACATCAATGACAGTGAGTACGTCTGCTACAGGGTCAAGGAGCATCTGAAAAAAATCATCAATGCAAAATTGCACCTTGATCGAAAAATTTAATTGCTAATTCATGTTGATGGTTTCGTCCCCTACAAATCCAGCAATAAATAATTCTAGCCAATCCTAGATAAAGTTTATCTCCAGCCAGACTTGTATCAAGTATTCCCCATTGCTCTCTATTGCGGTATTGGAAAACCGAAAATTATCCATCAATTTTTGGAGGGTTTTGTTAGGGAAATTAACATTTTGATGAACAACGGCGTTCTGATTGGAGGACAAATATTTGACGTCACCATCAAAGCTTTTGTTTGCGATAGGCCTGCGCGGTCTTTCGTAAAATGCGTCAAAAATGACGGAGCAAAATGAGCGTGTGAGCGCTGTAACGTTCAGGGGAAAAGAGGGGAAGGTCGCACGGTGTATCTTTCTCCAGAAGCTCCAGAGCGAACCAATGAGACATTTCGAAGTCAGGAAGATCCTCTGCATCATGATGGTATTTCGCCTTTGACTTTTTCGCATTGACCCACCGATAGATTTAGTGAAATATTTCGCTTTGGATGTAATGCATTTGCTGTGGATGGGGGTATGAAGAAATTCCTGATTGACATCTGTATCAACGGGAATCGCACGACAAGATTCAGTCAGATGCAGAAAAGTCTGTTTTATTCATATTTGCTGATGATAAAGTCTGAAGTGCCTCAAGAATTCCAACGTTCTACAGCATCATTGGCTGATGTGGGGAAATGGAAATCAACTCAATTCCGGTTTCTAACATTGTACGCAGGGCCAATAATCTTAAAAAAATGTTTAAATGAAAAATTGTACAAACATTTTTTATTATTCCACGTGGCCTGCAGAATCTTGAGTTGCAAAGACGTGGCACTGACATTCAATGCCAAGGCAAAGAAGTTTCTGCGAATATTTGTCCCATTATGTATACCATTATATGGAGAATTCACCTTGGTATTGAATGTCCATACTTTGCTTCATGTAGCTGACGAAGCTGTCAACTTCCAATGTTCATTGAGTGAAATTAATGCGTTTCCTCTTGAGAGTGCATTGGGGAAAATAAAACCAATGCTGAGAACTGGATACCGTCTACTGCCACGAATTTGTCGTCGAATCTATGAACAGTTTTTTGCTAATACTCCAAAACCCGAACCACCACCTGTTCTTCGAATCTTATCTCAGTTGCGCCCAAAGGCATCAGGAGAAATAACACCCATGATAATTGCATTGAACAATATAATTCTCACGGGAAAAATGCCAAACAATATAATTCTATTAAAATCTGGTGAGATAATTGAAATTGGTGATATGTTCATTGCATCAATCGATCTGGAAATCATAATAATATCTGGAAAATCATTGCAGATAAAAAAACCCCTGTTTGATTATCCCTGCGATTCTGGAACCCTGAAAATGTTTCGTGTATCAAGGAGACGAACGAGAGAAATTCATTGCATACTGTAGGACATCCGTTATAAAATGGTGACTCTAGACATGAGCACAGATGAGAAAGAAGAGATTTATACCATGCCACTGCTTCATTCAAGAGTTTAATGATTTAGTGTCGTAACATGACGAATAACAGACGAAGGCGGGCTGCTACATTCCCACATGATTGTCGCATGCATTGTGATTTACTATTTCATCGAATTATTTTTTGGCTTGTTATGCAAATCGATAATGTTTCATATTGTCCCTAAAATCGCTAAACAAGCCGACCCAGTCTCTTATAGGCCTACCCATCGATGACAATGTTGCAGACATGAACGAGCCTGACGAAGGTCTCCAGTACTGATCTTCAGGGCATTGAATTCCTTGTTTTGATCGCACACAAGATTTATTTTCAATTTTTTCTCTTCAGGAATTTGGAAATAGATGGAAAAGCTAAAATCTAAAAAAAAAAATGCTAATTATTCAGTTATTGTTAAAACCATCATGTATTTTTGATAATTTGTTTAATTGATGTTTCAAATTGCAAATATCTACTCATTTCATCGAAACAAAAAGATAAATTGAAAAATTCTATACGTTTTTTATTTCCGAATGGATTGGTCAATTTTCACATCTCTTAACTCCATGTGGAAATGATCTAGAATGGTTTGAAACGTAAAAATACAAAAATTTGAGCCCGCCGTCTATCTGTGAACAGGTCATTTTTGGAACCTCGATTTACTAATTTGAATGCTTACACGGGTAAAATTGATTTATGAAATCTCAAATTTTCTCCAATAATTGGTGTTGAGGCCCTCTTACACCATCCCAAATTTCAGCTCGATCGAAGTATAAGTTTTTGAGAAAACTTCATTCATTTTTTTTTTTGGTTTTTGCTCAAGATCTCCTTCAATATTGAACCGATACATTTCTTTTTTTTTAAATCTTCCTCATCACGCCATCTGTAAGAGGGAACCGAAAAACACATATGCGTCCATAGACGGTTTTCGAGTTATTTCAACTTTTATGTTTTTCACTTAAAATTTTTGTTCGCGCCTCTCCATCTACAGTTGTTGTCATAGAGACTTGAAATTTTACACAAATGTTCCATTTGGTATCGATATGTGCAAGTGGTTGGCATTTTTGAAAATTCCATTATTTTCTGAAATATTCAATTATTACTAGAAATTCATTTCATTCAATATTACAGAAACTAATGAAAGGATTCAGATTTTTTTCTTTTCAAAACATTGGCCTCAATGGTATCTATGGAAGGCAATTGAAAAATATGAAGCTGGACTCAAAAACATTCGAGTTATTTCAATTTTTCTGGTTAATATGCAAAATTTTTGTTCCCGCATCTCCTCCTACAGTTGTTATCATAGAGACTTGAAATTTTACACAAATGTTCCATTTGGTACCATTCCAAAGCCGCTACCATTCGGAAGCATACCACCAATGAAATTGGTGGAAATAAAAAGGCAACGTTAAACGAAATAAAAACTAGTGATGTGTCCATGTGTGTGCCCCACTCGGGGCACAAACAAAACTTCCCGATTTGGTTTTTCAGCACAACCTACTAAATTTATTCTTCTCCAATATACCACGGTTAATCAGTGTGACCCCTGTTATTATCATAACAAAAACATTACCGAGTGGAACAGTATAAACAATTGCAATTGCTAATAACATTGCATATACTGCACAAATGCCATCCAAAATGTGATCCTCTCGATTTTGCCATTCGTTCCATTCGTTCACTTATTACATACATAATAGTGGAGACTGCTATACCTCCTTAATTATGCAAATTATCGAAAAAAGGCATTCTGCATTGATTAAAGTTGAAATTAATTTTCATGCCAAAAGTCAAAAATGTATAACCAACGCATTTCGGCAATATTCGGATTTGCTCGGGCTGAGCCGAGGTGACTAACGCCGAGGCATTAGCTCGGTTTGTGCCGTTTCAAAAGTCAACGTGTTCACATCACCTTTTTTTGAGTTTCAACCGTTTACCAACGCCAACCAACTTCGGTTCAAGTTACTAAATTCTATCTTTTCACTGTGTTCGAGATTCGAGTTCTGAATTTACGCCTCAGGGCTTGAATTGTCTGATAATAGTTTTCAACGCGATTCAATGTAGTGTTCAATCGATTATTAAATTCGACCAAGCTAAATTCACCGTTACACATGATTATTTCGCGATCGTCGCCTTCTCATAGTACACCAACGCGACACAAACCGTATCCCACCTTATTTCACCAGACAATTACCGTGTTTAATTCATCGCATACAAGCACCGATTAATTTTGTAGAAAGTGTAAATAATTTAGACAAGGGATTTATCTCAATATATTAACGGTTTGCCGTGCGGCTTAATTTATTCATCCCCGTCCATCCACCCTACAAAACTCAACGGACAAAAATCAGAAAATCAACATCCAACTTTATAACATACATAAAATACGTATTTTGATATGGCTACAAAACTCAACGGACAAAAATCAGAAAATCAACATCCGACTTTATAACATACATAAAATACATATTTTTATATGGCAAGCAACTTTTCTTATATGAATTTCGCGCTAACTCTAATAGTTTATGCAGTAGAACATTATGAACAATTGACATTGTTAATAAGAATATAAGTACTGGACCACTTTTACTCGAAATTTAATCAGTTATAAAATATGCTTATATCTTTCACGTGTGACCTTGAGTACCTGGATTACAACATTTTTGTGTGAATGAACCTTCATTATCCTTATTTTCGATTTTCGCTCAACATGAATTTGTCAAAAACAGGGGAACTACTCAATGGATTCGATCAAAAATCTAATCAGCTCTAAGTACGCCGAGACGCAACGATTGAAAACAAGCAGGCGGTCATCGAATGCCCACATTCGAATGCATGACAGTTATTTTTATTTCGTTGAACGTTGCCTTTTTATTTCCACCAATTTCATTGGTGGTATGCTTCCGAATGGTACCGGCTTTGTCATAGCAGATTTAGGGGAAACATTTCATATCTCTGTTTATTATGAACCACTGAATATTATTGAATGGAACAAATTATGCATTGCATTCTTATTAACCCAGTGTCTGGAACCGCCATTAAGAACGTCTTCGTGAGGAAGAAGAATCTGGGAACGGTTAATTTTAACACTATATGCAATAAGTTGGATGCTCATTGATTTATATTGAATCAATATCATGCCTTCCGGATATAGGGAAATATACAACTCATTTGAAAAAGATTCCTCATTACAATTGAAGTCCTATTTCTTCAATTGTTGTTTTCCATTCAGTACTCAACTTCACAATATTGAGCGTTGATCTTTGTCAAACATAGGTTATTTCATACAGGTAAGCTGAAATACAGTAACTATGTATTTACCGTAAGTGTCATCATTTCATATTTCCATGTTAATTCATATATTTCTCAAATGGTCATCGATACATAATTTACATAATACGTAATTGTGAAGATAACATCGTTTTAGTATTTTGAAGTAACTCGAATCTTTTTGGGTACCGGAAGATAGTTCCCAATTACATTCCATAGATACTATTGAGCTGAATCTTTTGAAAAAAAAAATCAAAATCCGTTCATTAGTTTTTGAGATATTGAATAAAATGAATTTCTAGTAAAAATTCAATATCTGAGAAAATAATGAAAATTCTCAAAAATCCAAACCACTTGCACATATACATACCAAATGGAACATTTGTGTAAAATTTCAAGTCTCTATGACAACAACTGTAGGAGGAGATGCGCGAACAAAAATTTTAAGTGAAAAACATAAAAGTTGAAATACCTCGAAAACTTTCTACGAGCGCATATGTGTTTTTTGATTGCCTCTTATAGATGGTGTGATGGGGAAGATGAAAAAAAAAATGAATCGGTTCAATATTGAAGGAGATATGGAGCAAAAACCCAAAAAAATGAATCAAGGTAGGATTAAGAGAGGAGGTTATGTACTGACCACGTGTTTTGGTGGAGCTCTGTGGAAATTATTAACATTTCAACTCAATTACTGTTATTTGTGACAACTCAGTAGTTGGTGTTTATTCCAGAGACTGTGTTGCTGTATTTAGAAGTAAAGTCTGATGTCCCCAAAGTTCTAAAAAACAGTATTTTTTTCAAAATGCCTACTTCCTCCCATGTGTGTGGAGTTTGTGAGACAAATATCACCTCAAATAAATCAAGTATACTGTACGGATATGGATAAACGTGAATTCAGTAAAGTTGCAAACGAAATTAAGAAAAACAAATTGAAATGGAAATGTAATGGGTGTAAAAGTGAGGTTAGTGTGATTCTTCGAGACGAAATTTCAGATCGGGATGGCATACTGGTTGAGAAAATGGAAGCGATGATTGAAAAGTTTTTCGTGCCTTTCAAGAGGGACGTGGAAACAAGCCTGGGGTCTATTAAATGTGATATAGCTAATATGGTAAAGCAGTACTCATCTATGAACAGAAGGCATGAACAACTTGATGGTAGGATTAAAGTTATTGAAGGCAAACTGGATAACCTTATGAGTGCACCGGTGAATTTGGAGGAAATCGTTACGGAGATTTCTGAGCGTAAAAAAAGGGCTACCAGGGTTGTTGCCTTCAATGTCCCAGAGTCCAACAAGCCTGAGGGGGCTGAACGTTTGAGGGATGACAAAGCGGAAATTGCAGCTGTGCTCCCTCAGGGGCTAAGGATGGGTTAGCAAACCTAAAATTTCGCAGGATTGTGCACCCTGATACCGGGAAAAATCGTCCTCTACTAATTGACACTCTTTCTGAGGACAATGCTAGAAATATACTCAAATGAAAACCTGCCAATAACTCGGATATCCTGTTCAAGTCTGATCTAACCCCTGCACAACAATCGCATATAAAAAAGTTGCGCCTAGAGCTTGACAATCTCGTAAAAAAGGGTATAAATGACAGAACAATCAAATACGTCAACGGGGTCCCGAACATAGTGAAAAACCGACATTTCGCGGGCCCCAAGAGAACCGTGAGACCGCGGAGAACTCTTCAAATCTACTACCAGAATACCAGAGGCCTTAGAACCAAGCTCACTAAATTCCTTACTGCCTCTGCCTGCTGCGACTGTGAGATAATCTGCGTTTGTGAATCATGGCTCCACACACCAATCTCTCACGGCGAATTTATCGATAACTCGTTTACTATTTATAGAAAAGATAGAGATACGACTACTAGTAAATTGGATAGGGGTGGTGGCGTTTTCATTGCTGTGAAGCGGGACATCCCTGTAGAGCTGATTCCCCTGAATGAAAATAGGACGGAACAGGTTTTTATTAGAATTAAAAGTCATAATTCCGACTTTCGGTTGTGTGTATATTCCCCCGTTATCACCGCCTGATCGATTTCAAAACCACATATCAGCTTTAATTAATGTTAGTAGTAGATATCCTGAGTTTAAACTTATAGTCATTGGAGATTATAACCTCCCAAGTAGTCAGTCTCCGGAAGTCTGTACGGCACTTCTTTATGATAATATTTACCTCATTGGTTGTGAACAATTCAATAACATCCCGAATGAACATGGACGGTTTTTGGACCTCTGTTTTTGCAATGTTGATGTTAGGATTGAAAAAGCATCTCCACTCATTAAGGAGGACAGCCATCATGCAGCGTTGAGTATGTCTGTGGATTTTCAGCCTTGTCTCACTCATAAACCTGAGGCTTCGTATAAGTTCACCAAGGGAGATTATCGTTCCCTAAATTCGTTTTTTCTTAGAACCAACTGGACTGATCTGTATAAATTAGACACTATAGAAGACAAGCTCGAGTGGTTTTATACCAAAAGTATTTGAAGCAATAATGCAATTTGTACCTCGTCATAAGTTGGTTAATAATACCTACCCGACTTGGTTCTCCGCTGAACTAATTCACAGTATTAAGCTTAAGGAAGCAGCCCACCGAAAATTCAAAGAGACCAAAACTGGCGTGGATTATAATTACTTTCGTCGTCACAGGGATGTGTGCAAAAACCTAAGTAACCAGTGCTACAACAATTATGTGTCTAGGATGGAGAATGCTATACAAAACGAACGCTAGTAATTTCTGGAAATTCGTAAAAAACAATAGGCGGAATGATACGGATATTCCATCAACTACGTCCTGGGGAAATCGGGTGGCAAATGGAGGCAAAAGCATTAGTAATTTGTTCGCGTGTTTCTTTCAAAGTTCATACCATGACACTGATTTTGAAATTCCTGAGGCTGGAGATGAGATAAGTAGTATAGGGTCTGACGCAAACTTGACTTCATTCGAGGTGAACTTCGATGGGGTGTTCAAGGCCTTATCAACCCTGAACGTCAGGAAAGGTGCGGGACCAGATGGCCTACCAAACATTTTTTTGAGGAACTGTGCGATTGGGCTTTGTGAGCCGATTACACACATATTTAGCAAATCTCTGCAGTGGGGTCATTTGCCAGCAATATGGAAGATTTCCTTCATTAGTCCCATTCATAAGAAAGGTCCCAGAAATGAAGTTTCGAATTATCGACCTATTTGTTTACAATCAGCCCTTGCGAAGCTCTTTGAAAAATTACTGTGTCCGCAGCTGCTTTCAACTTTTAGCAATATCCTGGTTTCTAACCAACATGGGTTTCTGACCGGCAAATCAACCGCAACCAACCTGTTTCTGTACTCTAACCACATCCTGAATTCTTTCAGCAAGGGCGAAAATGTTCACATCATATACACAGACTTCAGCAAGGCATTTGACACTGTCGACCATAGAATCTTAGTTAGTAAGCTTGAACGATATGGTGTTCGTGGCATGGCACTGAAATGGATTGACTTGTATTTGTCTGGCAGACGCCTCCAAGTACCACTAAATGGGCTGAGTTTGGAGCAAGCTCTGGTGTGCCTCAGGGTTCGCATCTTGGGCCGATCTTATTCAACATTTTCATCAATGACATTGGCGACAATATCAAGTCTGACTTTCTCCTTTATGCCGATGATGTGAAGATCTTTCGGACAATCTCCAGCGAAACAGACATTGAACTCCTCCAATCAGACCTTTCTGCACTAGAAAGCTGGTGTTTGACAAACAGACTTACTCTCTACGTAAAAAAGTGTGCTTCAATGTCTTTTTCTCGTGGCAAAACCCCTGCTCCGGCTACGTATTGGTTGGGTGGTCAATCGCTTCAACACTTAACTACGATAAAGGATTTGGGGGTTACCATTGATAGTAAACTGACCTTTGTCAACCACGTGGAAGACATCATACTTCGTGCCTACCGACTGATGGGCTACATTTTCCGATCAGGACGATATTTTGGCGTATCCGGAACACTGGTTCACTTATATGTAACTATGATGAGGCCTATTTTAGAATACTGCGCGATTATATGGTCCCCGCATATGGAATCTCTGAAGAGTAAAATTGAAAGCGTACAGCATAAATTTTGCAAACTAATATGCTGGTTTGAATCACGCAAAGGTTATGTGGTGGCTGCCCAGTCTGTCCGTAAGAGGTTTCGACTCGATAGTCTTTCCTGTCGGCGTCAGCATATGGACCTATCATTTATCTACAAAGTAATCAATGGAATCATTATCTCGCCAGAGATCCTCGAAAGCCTAAAGTTTGTCTGCCGTAGGGTAGGACTACGACACACTCGTTTGCTGCAAAAAAAACGTCCAAGAAATATGTATTGCACGCTCCTTTAAACAGAATGGCCAGGGAGGTCAATGACCACTGCTCACACCTAAATCTATTCGGAGGATCAAACACATCTTTCATCACATCTGTTAGAAGTTTGATCACCGATTACTAAATGATGCAATGTTATGTGATTCTATTTCGAGTTATTGCAAATACTTATTTACCTCTTTTCTTTTTGCATTATATATATATATATTTATCTTTTCTATTTCCTTTATCAATCATGTATCACAATGTACTATCATAATGTGTACGTATAAAGCGGATTATAAAATAAAAAAAAATTAAAAAAAAAAGTTTTCTCAAAAACTTATGCTTCGATCGAGCTGAAATTTGGTATGGTGCAAGAGGGACTCAATACCTATTATTGGAGAAAATTTGAGATTTTTTAAATAAATTTTACCCGTTTAAATGTTCAAATTAGTAAATCGAGGTGCCAAAAATGCTCAAATTTTGTATTTCTACGTTTCAGACCATTCCAGATCATTTCCACATGGAATTAGAAAATGTGAAAATTGGCCCTTGACAAAGCCTTAAAAAATTATTTTCCCATGATGTAAAGCGAATAGAACAAAACCGATACTTAACTTAGTTCTTTGGAGTATGACGAACATTTTGGAAAAACAAATTAAAATCGTACGAAAACATGAAAAACAATGTTTCTCATGGGTATATGGGGCAAAATGGGGTGGGTCCGGTATTTTCCTTACTTTTTTGAGTATCTCTTTATATATCAAAACCCGATTGGTGGTTTTAAGATATTGTTTAATGATGGCTTCTGCTAAAAACGTCAGTTTTGCAAAATATTTTATTCAATAATAACTAATTGCTTCTATATTGCAATTATTGTCTCCTACAATGGACCAAATTACCGCCTAAATATTTAAAAACAAAAAGTGAGAAAATCGAAAAAAAAACTGGTGTGTCAGGGCGACACACAATAGAGGTGAAACCTGATGGTTATATTACAATACATACAAACTAGTGGTGTGAGCATGTGTGTGCCTCATTCGAGGCACAATAAAAATGTTCTGATTGGGTATTTCAGCACAGCGTACTAAATTTATTCTCCTCCAATATATCCTGGTTAATCAGTGTGACCCCTATTGGTGTCATAATGAACACTTGCAGATTTGAGAATTCTCAACTGACTCATTTACGAACCAGATAATTATGAATATTTGAGTAGACGCATGGTGAGCATGAGGATGCGACTTATGCGCGTGACTTGAGTGGGAGTGAGACGCCAATAGGGGTACGGCCGTTGGAGGCTTGAATCCATCATACCTCCGTGATTATGATAATCCTCTGGTAAAAAGGAGAAAGGAAAGAAACCTATCGAAAAATCACTATATTATATCGATATTAGCGTAAGAGACCGATATCGATATTGGCGTCAGAAACCGATATCGGTATGACCGTAAGGCTGAAACCAACGCGCCACCAGTTAGTGCGGCGGAAGAAGGAAATGCGCGTACGAAGCACGCGCCGCCGAACTTGTCATGGAAAAAAGCCTGTCGGAAATTAAATGTGCATTTCCACTGACAGAACAAATTCCATTGACACCTTCTGTCGTATCTCTCACCGGTTCTGCTATAGACCGTTATGAACAATTGAATTTGTTGATAACATTGTGTATAGTGCTCCAGTTTTATTTAACATTTTGGATCCTCCATTCTCCATGGAAATACTGCGATTGCAATCTTAATGACGACCGTGATAGTACACCTGAATCACTCCTAAAATAAGGGGTAAATAAAAAAATGTTTCATATTAAAGATGAAGGGTTCTGAGGGGGACATCTGATAGGAGCTTCACTTTGAGCTTGCAAGCTCAAAAAAACAAAACTTGGTCCTCATGCATGTCGATTCTTCTGATTTTAGTGTTGCAAGACAGTAAAAACTAATTCCGTAGATCAATGAAAAATCCACCTGTCTAATACGTCTTCAAATCATGCCTCTAAAACGCGCACAGAATCAAGACATTTCAAGATAGATTTTCAATGGTCCCAATCTACTGCTTTATGTTGAGCTTGCAAGCTTCAAGCACAACGTGCACCAACAGGAGCATTCATGAACGCCATAGTAAGCGTGGTAATGACGCGAGGATTTTCAAGACCGACAGGAAGAAAAATGTAGTGGCCATAAAACAAGTGAACTTTGTGCTTGCAGCTTGCTAGAATAAGCTTGCAAGCTCTGGATAAAGTCGTTGATGGTCAAAACATGTAGTCAGCCTTGAAATATCGCAAGCTCTGACTTGCAATCCGCAAGCACAAAGCGCATTGTTTCAAATGGCAACCATATTTTTCACTCCCATGAAGCTTGTTCGCCAAATCAGACGTATCAAGCAACTGATAATTTTATCCCTACACAGGTTATTTCTTTTGATGAGACGAATTCAGACGTACCATACTCTATTGTCTGTGGATTCATGTTTCGGCGAAATTTACCGGCGTAAACATTCGATTGTTACACAGTTACCTGATGTACCTCAAGTTTGATTATTTTCCAGTCAGTAGGAATTCAATCCTTATTCAGTTCAGACAATTTTTGAAATGATCTCACGTAACATGGTTTACTCAGCAAGTAAAGTAGTGGATATTTTCCTGATTTTGGGAGAATGTCGTGGTGGATATCGACTTGCTGCTCGATTGTATCGTGAACAGTATCGCAACTGATTGAATTTTCCGTCAGCTTCAGTCATTAGGAGTATCGAGAGAAATTGCCGAAGAGACATAGTTTTGCGACGACGTCAACAACAGCAGGTTCATCCTGACAATTCTCGCACACTCGCAATCTTAGCCATGGCTCAGATGAATCCTCAAGTCTCCCTAAGAGAAAATGAGCGAGATTGCGGTATACCACAGAGCACGGTTCATAGGATTTTGCAGTCTAATCGTTACCACCCCTACCATATTACATTGACTCAATCACTATCTCCGCAAGACAGGCAGAACCGTATAGCGTTTTGTCACTGGGCCTTGAGGAAATTAAATGAAAATCCGGGTTTTTTCACTATCTACTTTCTAGTGATGAAGCAACTTTCCAAAGCACTGGCGCCTTGAACCGCCATAACTGCCATTACTGCATAGGAGGAGTGTGAATGTGTGGTGTGGTATTGTTGATGGTCAAGATGTTTACTTATCGGGATACATGAAAGATGTAGTCTACAAGAATCGGCCAACAACTGCACAAAATTTGAAAGCACGTATCAGAGACGCAATTACGAATATTCCTCAACATGTGCTTCGCAACGTAGTGGGAAATTTTCGACGTCGACTTGAGTTGTGTCTCGATGTAAATGGCGGTAACATCGAACATTTGCTCTAAAATTTCTCCGACAAAGCACAATCCACTGGCGCCTTTTTCTTCCTTTTTTTGCACACGGGATGCGAAACAGTTCACCTCCACGTGGCGCATCCTGGGTAACGCTAAGAAAGTCTGAATAAAGTAGTCCGGGGGTGAAAAATATGGTTGCTATTTTTAAAAATGCGCTTTGTACTTGCACATTGCAAGTCTGAACTTGCGATACTTCAAGTCAGATTTTAAATGTTTTCAACTACTTTTTCCAGAGCTTGCAAGCTTATTCTAGTCAGTTGCAAGCACCAAGTTCGCTTCTTTTCAATGACAACCATATTTTTCCTCCTGTTGGTCCTGAAGATCCTCGCATCATTACCGTGCTTGCTATGCTGCATGTGAATCCTCATGTCAGTTTACTTTATGCTTGCAGATTACAAGCTCAACATAAAGAAATAGATTCTGAAAACATTGAAAATGTATCTTGAAATATCTTGGTTTTGTGCGTGACTTGATTTAAAGCTGTTTGAGATAATACGTAAATTGTGAATTCAACTACGAAACTCGTTTTTACTGTTTTGTAACAGTAAAATCAGAGGAATTGGTACATAACCATATGACTGGAAACGCGTCGTCAAGAGGAACAAGTTTTGTAGGACAAAGAATTGTGATTGGCATTTAAACAAACGTCACTTTGTGCTTACAGCTTGCAAGCTCAAAGTGAAGCTTGTATCAGATGTCCGCCTCACAACCCTACAACCTTCGTATGAAACATTTTTCCATTTACCCCTTATTTTAGGAGTTATTCAGGTGTACTCTTTTAAATGGGACACCCTGTATATACTTCCTTAATAATGCAAATGATGGAAAAAACTAATTCCCCCTAAAATGTGAATTTCCATATAAGGAATAGTTTTCTTCAGATAAGTTTCCCGATAACTTTAATATTTTACGGAGCGGAATAATATGAACAATTGCAATTGTTCATAACATTCCCTATACTGCACGAATACCATCCAAAATGTAATCCGCTCGATTCCTCACGGAAATGCTTCGATTGGGACCTTCATGACACTGCTGGGTTCATTCGTTTACTTGTTACATACATAATTGTTGAGACGGCTATACCTGACTAATTATGCAAATTAACGGAAAAAGTAATTCTACATAAAGTACGTATTTTTAGAACATTATAAACACTTGAAATTATTAATAACAATATATGGACTCGACCAATTCCATCCAAAATTTAATCAGATCTAAGTTACGTGAAGACTCCTCGGTTGAATCATTCAGAACCTCGATGGCATAATTCAGCCGCGAGAAATTGTGAGCGAAAAATTTGAATCACATGCATACCTAGCTACACACACACGAAGACAAAAATTTTGATTAAAATAATCCAGAAATGTTAGGAAAACCTTGAAGCGTATGACGCGGAAGTTAACAGGCGAATTATAGCAAACGAAGTTGAAGATTATGCCTAACGTGAACAGTGTGAAGAGGGGCGTGCGTGGGGTGAACCTCATGGATGATATGGCCATGGGGGCTCAATAGATGGCGCTACAGTGC
Source organism: Asobara japonica (assembly GCA_026005395.1). NCBI lineage: Eukaryota > Metazoa > Arthropoda > Insecta > Hymenoptera > Braconidae > Asobara > Asobara japonica. The sequence goes on from BQMI01000052.1 coordinate 151,610, forward strand.
TGACTGCAAGGCAAGCGAGGGGAAAGATTAATACCAAGTAGAGCGTAATCATTTTTTTAATTTAAAACGACTCATTATGTCGCCATTTTCGAGGTTCCTCTCACGGCCAAATGTTAGCTCATAAGTTCATTAATTTCCTCCCTCATAAGCTCAAGGGGGTTTTCGGCAATTTCGGGATTTAATAAAGAATATTTCAACAAATGACGTCACCATTTTGGGGTTCTCGGTGGATTCCCTCACCCGGCTTCGATCTCTACCAAATTTCAGATCTCCCTAACTGGTTCAAAGGAGTGACAGGTTTTTTTTAACCAATTTTTGAACATCAGTCCTGACTTAACCAAGGAGAAATTAATTAAAAAATATTTCCACAAATGACGTTACCGTTTTGGGATTCCTCGAGGTTCCCCTCAACCCACCCTTCATATTTACCAAATTTCAGGTCCCCCTGATTGGTTCAAAGGGGTGAAAGGGGGCTTTGGTTGATGTTGGAATTTGGCCTGGGACGGATCCTACACAAAATTGATAAATGACCTTTTCAATAAATAACGTCACCAATATTCCAACATCGACGATGGAAATTTCCTGCCATCTGCTTTCGTGTTTCCCCGAAAAAAGATGAATAATTCCTTATTAAGTGGAATTCCTTAGAGTGTGAGTCTTGCAACGATTGGGCCCATGCTTCATGTACAAATATTTCAGTTGATGAAGAAACCCCCGACTTTATCTGCAAGAAGTGCCTCTAACTGGGTATTACAAATTGGAATCTTCTGACTTCAATGACTTAAGATTCAAAATGTCCTTAAATTAACATCTCCAAAAAATTTATAGTTGTGCCGCTGAAGAGAATCTGTAATTGTTATCAGTATTCTTTCAATTATTTTGTTGTTCTCCTACATATTGAAACGAATAAACCGTTTGATAAATTATTGGAGTTGTACTTAATTGCCTTACCTGTTTCAGATTCAACAATGGAAATATTCTCGTTACTGTAAAATTGGATAAGACATTAGTCCATCGACACTACTTGACAGCAAGACGGGGCTTTGGTGTAGCAGTATTTGTTTTGAGCCGGTGTCGTGCGGACGCATGTCTACCGCTGTCTACAAAATATAAATTCCAAACGTTCCGCGCTTACAGTACAGTGAATTTATAAATCTTGTCAAAGTTCTGGCACTAAAGTGTCAAACTTCAAAAATCTCAAACTTTCTCTGGCTCCCAAAAGGAAAGCCAAAATGACTCCTCCTGTGGAAGACCCAAAAAAAACTAAAAAAACCGTTATGAAACCGTCAACTAGTGTGAGCTGTGAACCCGCTCGCCTCAACAAACCTTCGAACACTCCTGTCGGGCCACAACAGGCTCAAAAACAAACATCAGTGCCCCCAATAGTTATTCAAAATGACAAATTGGAGACCAAAAAATTAATCAACTTTCTGCAAGTTAACGCTTCGGACAAAAACTTCAGGATGAAATTCAATGGTAGTACCACCATCTACAATCGACGGAGGATTATAATAAAATCGCAAGTATCCTGAAAAGGCAAAATTTACATTTTTACACCTTCGGTCTAAAAAGTGAGCGTCCGAAGAAATTTATCATAAAAGGTCTTCCCGCCAGTTTTACTGAGCACGAGATTGAAGCGGAAATATCCAAACACGGCATAAAGGTATTGTCAGTCCGGCAGTTTGTGAAAACAAACAAGGACGGAGACAGCAAAGAGAGTAGGCCACTACCGGTGTTTGCAATTACGGTTGGGCCTGATGTAATCTTGAGCAGCCTCGCTGCTATTAAAACCATTTTCTATCATACATTCAGGATAGAAAAATACATCAAAACTCAACAACCAACACAGTGCTACCGGTGCCAAAAATTTGGACACGCCAGTCAGCACTGTAATTTAAATCCCAGATGTGTGAAATGCGCAGGCAATCACGACATCAAAACCTGCACCAGTAACTCCCTGAAGTGCGCACATGGTGGTTTAGCTCACACTGCGAGCTATCGTGAGTGCGCCTCACGAACCAAATTTGTGGAGACTCATGAAAAAAGAGTCCAACCACCAGCACCAAAAGGAGCAGAGCGGGAACTGCCCGCTACCCCACACTCGGCTACGATGCAAAACCTGGAGAGCAACATCCATTTTCTCCAGTCTCCTCCAGTCCTCGAGCCTACGCCAATCTCTACTGCCACGAAGATGTCCAGGCCATCCTACGCTTCTTGTTTTCCAACGATGGAAACCTTAAGAACGAATCTTGACGCACCCACCGCTGAACCTAGGACCATTCCGATGGAGACTGATGATCCGGAATTACATTTAAGTACAACTAAAAACTTTATTAATACAGTGAAACAAGTCCTTGATGACCTAAAATCCCTTAGAATTCTCGAAAACCTCTCAGAGATTAAGAACATGATCTCTAAAATCCAAAGAGCTGACACCCCCCTTGATAGAATCACAATCATCGCATCCTATGCATACCTGTTCGAATCCACGGCTGAACCACCCACGATCCTCCTACAAACATAATAAATATCTTAGCCATCACTCTGATACCGGTACCCGCAAAACACTTTGAGCGAATAATTCTAATACGTTTCATAAAATCTATCGATGAGTTACACTTAATACCTACAAACCAATTCGGTTTCCGTTCAGAACACCCGACCCGCCACGAATTGGTCAGAATCAAAAATGACAGAAAATCCGCGAAAGACCGGATAGAAGATACCGTTGTTATCCTGGACAGCGAGAAGGCCTTCAACTCTGTATGGCCCACAGGCCTTATATATAAACTCGACAGCTCAATGTACCTAAATATTTATGTAAAATTCTACTATCATATCTTGCAAATAGATATATTCAAGTTAGAGTCAAATCACTACTTTCCGTTAAAACTCAAATTGTCGCGGGAGTCCCGCAAGGGGATATCCTCTCCCGTGTACTATTCAACCTATACATCGCTTCTGTTTTTAACAGAATACCTAGAAATGTATTTGATATATAAGTACAGAGCTGATCACATTGCTCTGTACTTACCTAGCGAATCGATCAATAAAGCTGTTAGAAGAATAGAAAATTCTGCTTCTCTTACAATCAGCGATTTAAATAAACGGAAAATTTAAGTGAATGCTGCTAAATCAGTAGCAACCTTATTTACTAGCTCCAAGGCCAAACCGACTTTAACTTTGCGTAGCAATAAGATTACCCCAACCGTTATTGTGAAATATTTAGGTTTACACCTTGATCCCAACCTCCTGTGGAAAAAACAAATTCGAAATAATTTGCTGAAATCTCCAACGCTCAGTCAATCTCTGAAACTTACTTTATACAAAGGGTTAATCCCTTATGGTTGTCCTGCCTGGCACGATGCAGCACAAACCCACTTAAATCATCCTCAATTTGCCCAAAATAAATTTTTATGAATAATAAAATGGTCGGCATGCACAATACGTTGGGCATGGCAACCATAGGTAAATTTATCGATAGAATAAATTAGACATTTAAATTTAAACTACAATCCGATCCTAATCCCCAGCTCCAAAACATCAATATTGACATAAAATCCAATTGGTCCCGCTGACCACCTATTTTGTCCCACCTTTCCATATATCCCTTTCTCTCCCGCCCCTCATGCACCCATTACTTATAAGGTTTTTTAGAAGTAATTTTTCCTTATATCGAGTCATCATGTAAATAATCACAAATATCTGTAATAATGAAAAATTACGTTACACTTCTTTCAAATTAGATATAAAGCCAACGGGTCCATATCAAAATATCGACAAAAATAATCTCGACCCTCATAATCTCGAAACGCAAAATCTCGAAAATCAAAATCTCGACAGCTCAAAATATCGACACTACGTAATCTCGAAAACTCAAAACATCGAAACCTCAAGTGACCGACATTCAAAAACATTAAACATAGGGGAAAAAAAAACAAAAATTAAAATTGAAAAAAAAACAAATTATTAAGGGGAAACACGAAAACAATTTAATACTTTAACATAGAACGAAAAGCAAATTCGATTTCAAAAACAATTCACGCACAGGCTGAATGGCTTAGAGCAGCCAAAATAATAACAACACCTGATGCGAAAGCAAAACAAAATCACAGTGATAAATTAGAAGCGAGGGCGTACAAAAATTTCAAGGGCGCTCGTTGTTTATATCCTCCAATGACCGCTTGCAGTCGTGCCTCACGCTCCACATCTTTCTTCCTCTTCTTTACGGGGGGCTCTCCACGCACCACCAGATCAATTTCATGAGCAACAGATGTCTCCTCTTTTTGCAAAAACTCCAGCATAGAATAAATACGCACGTGTGATTTTCCCAAAATCGTCTTGACCCGACGGTGCCACGATTCAACTTTATTCTGCGTCCGAGGAATACCACACTCATTCAAATCAGCAATTGACCATAAATCAGGGGTGAAACGAGGATCACGTTGAACTTGCTGCTTTTTCTTGTTCACCACAACACAACCAGAAACATAATTCTCATCAAACCAGTCTACAAGAGGCTCCGCTTCCACTGGCATCTTCTTCTTCAACTTTAAAAAAGCCGCATGAATGTTGTTCGCAGGCAGAAAAGCTAATGCCATTAGGTGACGAACCATCAGGCTGAAGTGCCCATCATTACCGTATAACACGGCTAGTCCCAGTGCTTGTACACGGCGCCAAATAATTTGACCAAAATGAAATAAACACAGTTTGTTCAAGACTTTCAAAACTTCATAAGTGGCATTAATAGCACCAATTTCCAAATCACTAATGATATATTTCACTTTGATAGAACCTGTAGTTTCGATAATAACATCCTTCAATACCCCAAAAAACTTCTTATAACATAATTTATGTTTCGAAGTCATCAATACGTAAACAAGTGGCAAAATTCGACAGTTAGCGTCGCCAACCGGAGCATGAATGCTGTACAACTGCGAAAACAACCCGGGCACAGTGTCAAATGTACCGTCCATGATCCAGTATTCACTAGCAGCAAGATTTTCAATTGCAACATCAGAGCTAAAAATAAGCAATCGATTTAACTTCATTTTCACATCTGCCAATAAAAAACGTTCACCACTCAATGTCTTTAAATATTCCTCAGGTAGAACAAAATCCTTCAAATCAACTGGTTCGCGATGAAGTTTGTCGGGCTTTTGTTGACGTCGAATAGTTTGCAATATTGCCTCTTTTTTCGGCATCACACCACGAGATTCAGCAGGAACATTCACCAATGCATCATGATAGATTTGAATAGGCAACTGACGCGAATGCGACGCCGTTTCTTTGATACTTGCAATTGCCTGACGAACAATCACCGTGTGAGCATCTGATGAGTGGTTGTGACTTTTTCCTCGACGATAAACATGCTTCCCATTGTAAAATAATTTGGATTTCCCTTTTTGCGACAAAACCACACTACATGTAGCCATCATGGACATTACTGGCAGACTGACGCAATAAACCAACGACAATTCAATATTAATGAATTTCAAAGGTATTCGGATATAGAAGAAAATTCCGGGAAAGCGAGGTATTGTCGGGTCAATCAAGCCAGTATACAATGTAAATAAATTTACTACGGCAATGTACAATTTGCCCGCAAGAGTACGGAAATTAAAAGATACAAGATTAAAACACAAAACAAAAAAAAGTATATCTGCAAGGATGTTTCAATCTTAAGATTAATTTTTTCGACATTATTTACTGTCGAAATTAAGACAAATCGACATTCTCAAATGTCGAGATTTTTTTTGTCATTATTATGTAATGTCGAAATTTTGAGGTCGACAATTTGATTGTCGAGATTTTGTAATGCCGACATTATGCCCGGGTCCCAAAGCCAACGGCTGGTGATCTAGAGCGTAGCACTTAAGATATTAATACTGTATATAGTATGTATATATGACAAATGTCAATAAACAATTTTCAAGTCAAGTCAAGCTTTCAGTATTTGTTTTGTGTCGGTGTCGTGCGGACGCATGTCTACCGCTCTCTGCGAAATATAAATTTCTAACGTACAGCTTACAGTACAGTGAAATTTTAAATCGAGTAAACGTTTTGGCACAAACGTGTCAAACTTAAAAAACCTCAAAATTCCCTTGGCTCTAAAAAGGAAAGCCAAAATGAGTCCTCCGATGGAAGACCCAAAAAACACGAAAAAAGCCGTCACGAAACCTTCGACTAGTGCGAGTTCAGTTCCCGCTCGCCTCGCCAAACCCTCCGACACTTCTGATGGACCTCAAGAGACTCCAAAACAAACTTCTGTCCCTCCATTCATCATCGAGAATGAAAAACTGGAGACAAAAAAATTAATCAATTTTCTGCAGAGCAACGCCGCAGATAAAAATTTCAAGATGAAATTTAATGGAAGTACTACGATCGTCCATCTACGAACGCTCGAGGACTACAACAAAATCGCAAGTATCCTGAAAAGGCAAGACATCAATTTTTTCACTTTCGGTCTTAAAAGTGAGCGACCGAAAAAATATATTCTGAAAGCTCTTCCAAGCAGTTTTTCACAAGACGAAATTCAAGCCGAGTTATCAAAACACGGCATCAACGTACTTTCCCTTCGCCAGTTCGTGAAAGTAAACAAAGACGGAGACACCAAAGAAAACAAGCCACTACCGATCTTCGCTATCACGGTTGGCCCGGAGACAACCTTGAGCAGCTTCGCTGAAATCAAAACGATTTTCTACCATACATATAAGGTAGAAAAATATGTTAAATCCCAGCAACCTACCCAATGCTTCAGGTACCAGAGATTTGGCCACGCAAGCCAACATTGCAACCTGAACCTGAGATGCGTCAAGTGTGCGTCAAACCACGACGTAAAAGCCTGCACTTCCAAAACCCTGAAGTGTGCAAACTGCGGACTCGCCCACACAGCCAGCTATAGAGTGTGTTCCATGCACCAAAAATACATGGAAACTCAACAAAGACGAGCTCAGTCCACCAGACCCAGGCTTGAACCAATCGATTTGCCCGCTACACCTCACTCAGCCACGATCCAGAATCTGGAAAGGAAGACCCACTTCCTCCAGTCTCCTGCAATCCTGCAGCCAACCCCGACTTCTACGACCAACCTGTCTAGGCCCACTTACGCTTCGTTCTTCCCATCGGTGGAAACCGCGAGAAGGAACGTTGCCGCACCCACTGCTGAACCTGGGACCATCCTAATGGAAACACTTGTCCCGGAGTCTTATTTAAGTACCACTAAAAACTATATAATTACAGCGAAGCAAGTCCTTGATGAGCCAACAACCCTTAGAATTCCCGAAATCCTTTCAGAGCTTAAAGAGATGAGCTCTAAACTCCAAACAGCCCTTACACCAATTGATAGGATCACAATCATCGCATGCTATGTCCACCTGTTCCCACCCTCCTCAAACACACCTCCGATTCCCCAGCAAACATAACCAACGTATTAGCAATTAATATTTTTGCGCTTAAGCCTAATCTGGACGAGTTATTACACATCGTCCATGGAAATAACATCAAAATTTGACTGATTTAAAAACTAAGTTAAACAGCAAAACGAAGAAAATTAACTTCCCAGACTTTTCGCTGATCAGAGAAGACAGAACGGCCAAAGCAGGTGGTAGTGTTGCGGTGGCGATCCACAAAACCTTGTCACATAGAACTCTTCCGCATGATTTCCTGTCGCTCACCGAATACGTGGGAGTAGAGGTCCAAGTAAACAATAAAAAAACGAAGATCTACTCGATCTACAATCCACCGGATGTGTCAATAGATACAAACCTATTGAGGCACCTACTTTCCGATAGTACTCCAACAATTATTGTTGGAGACGTAAATGCGAAGGACACTGCTTGGACCTCTGCTAGGCCAAACGAATCAGGTAAGATTCTCTCAAATTTTTTGACGGAACAAAACATTAATCTGCTCTTTCCAGACGTTCCCACACACTACCCTCATAATTCAAACACTCCTAGTACTATTGACCTTTTATTAACTAACAACATCTCTATCATTAATAAATTCACCACACTTTCCGAATCCCCATCCGATCACCTACCATTGTCTTTCTCCGTATTTGGCAGACCAACCTCACCAGAATCATCAAAAATTTTAAACTACGCAAAAACCGACTGGAATAAGTTCAAGGATATCTTAAATGATGAGATTTCCACACCAAACCCTACTTGTAACAACACTGAAGCAATAGACCAACACATAACACATTTCACCCAAGTCATTCAAACAGCCCTGGATTCCTCCACTCCCATCCGCTCAACCAACTCCACCCACACTCCTATCCCACCCGAAGTAGCATCATTAATAAAGCTAAAACATTACATTAGGTCAAGATGGCAAAAAACCCGAAATCGCTACCTCAAATCCGAACTCAATCAGCTGATAAAAGAAGCAAGACTTAAATTAACCGAATGGAAACAATCATCTTGGGACAACAAACTCAGAAACATAAACTTAAAAGATCACTCTATTTGACGCGTAGCAAAATATTTTACTAACACCGGTAATAGAAAAATCCCCACACTAAAGTCAAACAACACACTCCACACAGAAGACCATGATAAGGCAAATACACTTTGCAAACACTACGCAAAAATACACGAATTATCGGCCTCCCGAGGTAACAAATCTTTTGAACAACAAGTCACAGGTCATGTGAGAAAAACTATCCTCAAAGCCCCTATAACTCCCATTAAATTCCTTACAAATCCCCGTGAAATGACTTCCGCTATCAAAAAACTAAAAAATAAATCAGTCCCGGGTGTGGATAATATTCCCAATATAGCACTAAAAAACCTCCCAATTAAAGCAATAAGTTTACTAACAATACTTGCCTCCTCAGACAATATTTCCCGGAACTCTGGAAAGGAGCGGTGGTCATTGCGATTCTAAAGCCCGGTAAGCCCCCTTCGCATCCGGTGAGCTATAGGCCTATTAGCCTCCTACCGGTATTGGCTAAACTTTTTGAGCGAATAATTTCAGCTCGTCTCAAAAAACCCATAGAAGACTTACGACTAATGCCTATCAATCACTTTGGTTTTCGATCAGAGCACTCGACCTGCCACCAGCTGGTTAGAATTACGAATGACATAAAATCCGCGAAAGACCGGAAACAAGTAACCGTTCTTCTTCTCCTGGACAGCGAGAAGGCCTTTGATTCTGTTTGGCCCACAGGCCTTATATATAAACTCGAAGGATTAAATGTCCCTAAATATCCATGTGAAATTTTACTATCATATCTCTCAAATAGATATATCCGAGTTCGAGTCGAAACTTCGCTTTCGGATAAAATAGAGATTGTCGCGGGAGTCCCACAAAGGTCTATTCTCTCGCCTGTTTTATTCAACTTGTACATTGCTTCTGTTTTTAGCAGAATTCCGAGAAATGTATCCATTGCAGGCTATGCTGATGACATTGCTTTGTACTCAGCTAGCAAATCGATCAACAAAGCTATTAGAAGAATAGAAAATGCTGCTTCTCTCACAATCAGTGAATTAACGAAATGGAAAATTAAAGTGAATGCTGCTAAAACAGAAGCAATCTTATTTACTAGCTCCAAGGCTAAGCCGACTTTAACTATTCGTAGCGATAAGATCAAACCAACCGACTCTGTAAAGTATTTAGGCTTACACATCGATTCCAAACTCCTGTGGAAAAAGCACATATCTGAAATCAAGGTGAAGACTAAAGTTATCCTAGTAAGATTGTATAATTTGCTAAAATCACCCGCGCTCAGTCAATCCCTCAAACTTACTCTCTACAAAGGGTTAATTAGGCCCCTTATCACCTATGGCTGTCCTGCCTGGCACAATGCAGCGAAAATGCACTTGAATCATCTTCAAGTGATTTAAAATAAATTCCTACGAATAATAGGAAATTTTAAAAGAAGAACGACTATTGTGGAAATACACGAAACGCTCGGCATGGCAACCATAGGTAAATTTATCGATAGAATAAATTTGACATTTAAATTTAAACTACAATCCGATCCTAATCCCCAGCTCCAAAACATCAACATTGATAAGAAAGCAAATTGGTCTCACTGACCACTTGTTTTTGTCCCACCTTTCCATATATCCCTTTCTCCCCCGCCCCTCATGCGCCCATTACTTATAAGGTTTTTTAGAAGTCATTTTTCCTTATATCGAGTCATCATGTAAAAATTGACAAACATTATAAAAATGAAAAATTAGGTTAAACTTTAATCATATTAGATATAAAGCCAATGGCTGGTGATCTAGAGCGTAGCACTTAAGATATTAATACTGTATATAGTATGTATATATGACAAATTTTGATAAACAATTTTCAAGTCAAGTCAAGTCAAGTCAAGCTTTGGTGTAGTGGGTAGAGTGTCTGCCTACTATTCTAGAGGTCCCGCGTTCGATTCCCGCTCACTGCAAATATTTTTTCTGAAAAATATTTTCTCACGGACTCCGACCGATGGCAGGAACATTCCGTGTGTGCTGTCGGCGGTATCCATGAAGTGAGACCGTGAGCCGGGACCGAACGCGACCCGTCGCGCGGGGGGAGGGAGGGAGGGTTCCATCGTAGATGCCCGCCATCGCATCACAGGGGTTTCTGGAGGTTTACCCTGTGATTAGAAATACGATGAGCTGAAATGGCGAAGTCGGCCCCAGCCGCAATGGGTCGGTACTCTGATCCGTAGTATTGCCCATGAAGTTATGCCTAACAGCGGTTACGTGGGTGAATACGAATAGAGAAAGAGTAGAAAAAAAAATGGTGTGTCATGAAGACACGCGATAGAAGTGAAACTGAATGATTGGATCGGCAAGGATTATTTAATTTTCTATGTTTAGAGGGAGAGGAATCATTTTAATCACGTGTCAAACATTTCTTGATAGTAAATATTAAATTATTCATCATAATAATTATATTTTCTTCAAGATATAATAATATTAGTATGAATATGATGAATTAAATCTCCATCAGCTTCACCTTCATTCTCTGGTAGACTCTTCATGAACGAAATGATAGGTTTGTGGTAACTAAAATAGGTAATGAAGACTCTTGACTCCAAATTTTCGATGTAACGTGAGAAAACTGCATCGATCGTGGTACCATGGCGTGTAGTCGATTCAATTGGTGAATTGTTCATTTCCAATGACAATTTCTGTTACAAGAACTGAATTAATGGCTTGGAATCCTCTGAAGCAAAATTAACATTAAAATCTCCACCTAGAATCATAGGTATTTTATCCAGCTCTACTCCAATTTCTGCAGCCCCCACTGGAGTATACGGCAGCAAGTGAAGGTGAATAAACTCTATTATTTTCGCCATCTTCTGATTTGGTGAAATATAGAGTCCTATAAGCATAATCCGCTGTCCGCTTTCTGTGCGACATTCAGCTGCACACATTTCTCCAACAGATGACAACCCAATTGAAAGCGATTCTAGTTGTTTCAACTTCAGGTCCATATTGGGTGTCATGATGTTCGTTCCATGAGCAGTATTGCAAAGTATTGCGACACCCCCTGCTCTCACATTATGTCTTTTGAACTGTACGACACAATTAAAATTGGGAACATCAATTTCTTGATCGTTTTCCTTCCACGTCTCTGAAAGTATCAATATATTAGACCGTAGAATCACCGGATCATTGAAATCTCCGCTATGAGCTGCTAAGCTTTGGCAATTGAGGGTTGTTATTGATAAGCCTGGTCTGCTGATGAACTCTCGGAGAATGTCAGTCAAAGTTATCAATGGATTTGTTGATAATCTTCTAAATTCTGATTGTAGCTTGTCCATTGATTGAGCTTTTTTCCGTCCATGATAAAATTTGTTCTTTCCATCCTTCGCAACGATGTACAATCCCTGTATACTTGTGACACGGGACAAGGCTACGTAAAGGAGTTGTTGTGAATGTGTCTTTTCGTATTCATAGACGATTTGATTAAACGTACCACCTTGAGACTTGTGGATAGTAATAGCACACGCTGATACCAATGACAGATGATTTCTTTCGTTTACAGCATTATTTGTCAAATATAGCCGAATTCCGTGTGGACAAAGACGATCTGCTTCCTCTCTTGTATAAAAACGAGATTCGATTAGGTGTATCTGTTCTTGATCCAATTCTTCGCCATTTCCAATTTTAGTTAATAAAGAGGAGAAATCAGCATTCGCTTGTCTCATGATTTTATCCAATTCATAGAACTTCAAGTCACGCCAAAGTGTTGGTGCTGCTATGCGTCGTTTTGTTGCTTGATAGATGGGTGTAGCACGCACTGGAGGTAACTGACGCAAATCACCTATGAAAATGATATCCATTCCTCCAAAATTATCTTGGAAATTTCCTGTTATTTGTTTTAACCGTGCGTCAATTAGAGACAGCAATGCCGCTCCTACCATACTGACCCCATCGATGAGTATAACTTGGACGTATTTGAAGAGCATTCTGTACTGTTGAGCCACTTCAATTGATAATGGTAATAGTTTGGAAAGGGATATTTTCAATGCAGTGTGGATTGTCGTACCATCCATTGCTATTGCAGCCTTTCCTGTTGATGCACATGCGATGTAAGCATTGCAAAAACCATCATTATCTGTGAAGCGGTTGTAAATTTCCATGAGGAGTCTAATGAGGAATGTCTTCCCACATCCTGCTGGCCCAGTGAAGAAAACTTGGAGTGGTGATCGGTTTGATGAGAGGAGATTAGCAATCACATGCATCAGGAGTGCTTTCTGCCTCTGATTGGCCATTCTCATTAGTTCATAAAATTGTTCATTAGACATTAAATTATCCCTCTTCTTTGCGATAGCACCCAGTTTGTTAAGTGTTGCTAACCGCAGATCGTCGTTCATTATGTGGTCAGCGTTATACAATTCTTGAAAAGGATTTGCTTCAGGAAAAAGGCGACGTACGTTGTCTCCTTCATCATCATCATCTTGGTTTAATTCATCTTCACGACACAACTCTCGGCATATCTCGATGGTTTTCTGGATATCTAAATTCGATGAGAATTCTTTATGTCGCTCCAATCCTTTCTGCATTGGTGTCAGTATAGTTGTGTATCTGCATGGCATGAATGGAGCTTCAAATCTGCATTTTTGATGAGCGTTCGCAGCTATTTTTTTGTAACATGTGAACGTGTGCTTATGTGTCTGTAGTATGATGTTCCCCGACGATTCGGAAGTGGCCACTGATATCAATGTATCAACTAGTTCAATAGCTTTTAGTCGGTCAGCACCTAGTGGATCCGCTGGAGCATTCTCAAGCCATAGCAGAAAATAAATAAAATAGCATAAAGCCATAGCATAAAATAATGGACAACACGATATTTCCCGAAGGGAGAAGACTTTTTGGACTGAAGTATGTTCATTATAACATTGATGAGCTTATTAAAATAGATGGCACATGTTACAGCATCTTCATTGATGAGTGTGCTCTTTTCAATATAAGGGAGTTCCTGAACATCTTGTTCTGTAATTTCTGCTCCATTATTCTTCAATTTATACAATAATTGTAATAATGAGGGCCAACCAACTTCATTAGCACTCATAGTTAGGAATAACGTGGGTTTTCCGAGTTGTCTGATCATTGCGAATAAGTCTCTCTTTCTTTCAGCCCAATACCAAGTCGAGTTAGGGATACAACGTAGAAAAGCCAAGTTGCTTTCCATACAATGATTTATATACTCCTCTGATTGAATTTGTTGACGTGTAATTTTTGTGTCTTCACCTACGTGTTTAAAAGCAATGGATAGACTGTCACGGACTCTAAACCTCATAATTTTCATTGCCATATAGAGTAAATGATGAGGTGTAACCCCACGTCGATCAAATCTCCTTAGCTCACTGGTAACCATCATGAATGGAGTCACATTGAGATCTTCACTAAAGCGCCGGAATTGTCCGAGATAGATAGTAGGGAAAGATAACTCTTCTGCATGCTCATCAAATAATAGACTGTGAGGGACATTCATTTCTCCAGGAGCAATCCTCAAATATTTATGGTCATTCCAGAGTAATGTGTATTGCTGAGCGAACAGGCTCTCCTCCATGGGATGTCTTCACTCAGTTCATCTATAGGTGTCTGATGAACGATACAATCCTCATTAAAGAAAGATTCATCAACTTTGATGTCGTACAGTTGATACAATGGACTCGGTACTAAGCATCTTAGCCATATTTTAATATTTCTCTTGTTTATTAAACCTGTCAAGTTTTGATCGATGATTTTTTTTTCTCTTGATATGAACGTAAACATAGTGATCGTCGTCAATGTTCCTGGGTAAGTAATTGACCATTGTATTGACATCCACTGGAACATTGATCACCTGCCCCAAAATTCCAAATTGTCCATGCACATGACGCAATCTGCAAATTTGCATAAATGGAATTCTAGGAGAAATGAGTCTCTCGGACACTAAATCTAACTTCGGAAGATGTGCAGGGATGGGGGGATATACAAAGCCATTCAAATTCGACAATGTTGGAATTTTGTCTCTCCTCAAAGCCTGGCGACAGCTGGTGCATGCCAGCTGATTATTACTTCTGAATTCTGGAAATTTTTGTTGAATACGAATTTCATTTTCAACGGATAGAGTCTTCAAGTCATTTTTAAACCATAATCTATCACATACACAACACGTAAAACCGAATGGATTATTTATAAACTCATTTTTAAACTCATTAAAGTCTGAATATTGTAATCGATCACCACTATGTACATCACAATCAGGAGGAGGATGAGTCGAAGTCGTTGCTAATAGTTCATTCTCTGGATTATTTACACTATCGTCCACACTGTCACGTAAGAAGTTAGAACATGTTTGCCTCCGTTCCCTGCTATCTCGTTCAATTTCAGTTCTACTTTTTTTCCGTTTTCTATTCTGATCAATTCCTTCACTCGCCCGTTTTTTTTCCCGCCACGTTTTTGTCCTTTCTGCACCCGACTTCGGCATATTTGCACAAAACTCTCGATTTAAGTAATGAAGACACGCACAAAAACAAAATACGTTGCTTATAATCACTGTGTTAGAAACCAACAGCTGTTTCCCGCGATCGCGACGCCGCCTGAACGCAGAGAATGACATGAAAGACAGAAAGTCTTCCGTCTCATTCTCGCACGATACACGAAGGCCTCTCACTCTCGCCCGACAGACGAGACGTAAGGTAGTCCGTCTCACTCTCGCTCGATTCCCGGAGGCCTCTCACTCTTACTTACTACGTTAGAGCGAGCGTCACGAAAAAGGTTGCCGATCGAGATTTCAAAACCCTCCCATAAGAAGTTTCACTTCAAGAAAAAAAAACTCCTTGACAGCAAACATATTCCGGTAACAATCGGCTTTAGTTAAAAAGGTTTTGAAATGCGTTTACTCCAGATTCTAATTCCTTCAATAAAAAATCCAATTCTCAATTTCAAATTTTCAGAACTAACTACTCAAACTCAAGTTCTCGATTCCAAATTTTCCAAATCAAGTTTTGAAATTCAAATTCTCGCAATAAAGTTTTCAAATTTAAATTCTCATATTGAATTTGCAAAATTGACTTGTCGAATTCCAATACATATATAGAGTCAAACTCACGGGCGAATTCGGAAATTCAATGATCCGATTTGAATCTTTAGAAGTAACGCTATTACCGCCATTGACAACCTCCTAAAACGAATGAATCCTATTCATATTAAAAAATCGTGCAAGATGTCAGTATTATGTTAATCTTTCGTCACATTTGTAAGGTGTCCATCTTGCCCCACATGTCCATATGGCCCCGCCCTCCCCTACACATTTCATGTTTCATGACGTTTTTTTACGAACACCTATAGTTAAGTGTTAATGACAAATTGCATTGTTTATCTAACTCGATCGCGGGAAAGGTTATAGTTTTTAAAAATCTTTACATTTTAAAAATTATAAAAATTTTTAATGTTCCGAAATTTTGAAAAGTTTAAAAAGTTCATAAATCGAGACATGAACCGAAATTGTGGATGTGATATATATGGAGGAACGATCGGGACGTTATGGGTTCGACTCGTACAGGGTTATACTCACATCCCGTTTATTTTTTTTTCAATTTTTCTGTGGAGTTCTGGATCGCCCCCTCAGTTTGCCGGTCAGTGAAAAAAAATTTGCTCTTACCGTGCAGTAAGGGTTAATTGGTCTTCAATTAACATTATTTATTGACAAAATTATTTTTCATTTTTCTGTGGAGTTGTGGATATTCCCCTGAATTTTCCGTCCAGTGAAAAAAAAACTTAGAGCCGTCGTAGGACGGCCCAAAGAAGCGAAGCTTTTACGTATTGGTTCGTGTCACGTGGCGGCCTTTTTAAATTGATTTTAATTTTTCATAGTGCACTGTGATTCAATTAATCTCCCTGTTCCTCTCTCGCTATATATATAGATACATATAGATACATATTAATTTGGAAAGTCAGGTGTAATCTTCTGTTTTTTTTATTTTTCACCACGATATATACGTTAGCAAACGTTTCTTGGCGTGCAACGCATATAACGCTTCTACGCTGAGCGACAGAGAAAGAGAGAGCAAGATCAACGACTGAGAGAGATTTCTGTTGCGCACGCGTCTACGACGCTGTCTGCAGCGTCACTTGGGTCTAATGGAGGGGGGAGTTAACGGCACGGTGAGGGTACCGATTCCACTTTTTCTCGGTTCATTCCCCATGTTCTTGAATAAGTTTTATACGTGACCCACTGACCGTCCGTAAAAAAGCTTCGCTTCAAAAAATTGCTCTCACCGTGCCCGAAGAGGGTACGTAGATTTTAATGTCTACTAATGATTGAGAAAATGATTCATTGTTTCCCAATTTTTTTGAGTTCTGGATAGCCCCCTGAGTTTGCCGTTCAGTGAAGAAAAATTGCCCTTACCGTGCACTACGGGTTAAATAGTCTTCAATTAACCTTATTCATTGAAAAAAATATTTTCCATTTTTTTGTGGAGTTCTAGATAGCCCACTGAATTTTCCGTTCAGTGAAAAAAAAAATGGTCTGACCGTGCCCGAGGGGGTACTTAGATTTTAATCGCCACTAATTATTGAAAAAATGATTCATTTCTTTCCATTTTTATGTGGAGTTCTAGATTGCTCCCGAGTTTGCGGTTCAGTGAAAAGAAAAAATTACGTTTTGGGATACAATTTGACACAAGGGTGTCTCCGTCAATCGGCGCTCCTGATTTGCCGCTGTATTGCGCTCGGGATTGGCCCACTTGAAGCCTCATTATGTCCGTAATAATGAATTTAATTAAAAAATGATACAAGACATTCTGATTTCTATTTTGATCCCTCACCTCCCTGCAAAAGAGATGTCTTCATTACTGGAACACCCTGTATTATACCCTAATCTATATGTTGGCATATGCAATATGTACGCGTATGCACACACACTTGCTTAAATGATCAAGAAACGACAATTACTCTCAAACAATGAGCATTCTAATGGTTATTGTTGAAATTGGATTGAAATTCGGTTGATATTAAAATGATTTTACAAAAAATTCTGTCGGCTAACTTCATAGTTTTTAAAATCATTATTTCAAACAGCTCATTAACTCTCAAACGTTGGAAAGGGATGTACGATAAGCTGGTAACGAATTACAATCGTTCGCAGATAATTTATTTATCAAATAATTAGATAAGATTTCTTACAGTTCATCGTAAGACTTCGAAAACAGGTATTCTCCATAAAGAATCAACTTTTAAAAAACAATCAGCATAGATTCAGAATCTACAAACAATTTGCAGTCGATTAGAAAAAAAAACAAAATCCAATGGTTTTTCAAAAAATTGTCGTCTAGCTTAATGAAATTTCTTAAATAATTAAAAATCATCCATTAACTTTCAAACGTTAAAAACCTTAAAAACCAATGTACAATGACCCGGTAGCTAAGTACAAGCAGGTCTGAATGTTAATTTATGTAAAAATTATTTTTTGTCGGCTAATTGTATACTGGTGTAGTGTATATGTATATCCATGGTCAATTCCAAACAGGCGGCTCCGAATAGTTGACACCTCATAATTAACAATAAATTAATTAAAAAACCTCTATCGATTGCTAATGTTTTGCGAGTCATTGCAACTGAACAAATTCGATTTAATATTTAATAATTCCATTTTTTATTAATTTTTCAAAAATTACAATGGAAGTTAGCACCCCAGTAAATCATAAATTGATTAAGAAGTCTCTATCAATTGTTAATGTTTTGCCATTCATTGCTACAGAATCAATTCCATTTAATAGTTAATATCTGCATTTATTTATTAATTTTTTCAAAAATTACAATGGAACTTTGTACAATAATTTGAACTACAATGAGTGAAGGTATAGAATGGTTTACTTAATTAATTAAAATCTATTAAACGGTCAATTCATGAAAATGCGCCTTCGGAAGGTGTTGAAAACGTCGCCATATTGTGATACTGATCTGACTTTTGGCTATTTTTATCATGTTTCTTTCCTACGTAATCAGTCGAAATCAAATCGATCGGAGCAATAATTTAAAATAAGTCGCTAAAAAATCTAAACAACCAGGCGGTCCGCGGGTCCCCCCATTCGAATGTGTCAAGTATGTCATCGTTTATTGCATTTCCCCCAATTTCATTGGTGGTAAGCTTCCGAATGCTCCGATAGCATACAAAATGAATATGGTACAGTATTGAAAAACCTTCTTCCAATTTCGCCCTTACAAACCACTATTTTCTCTTTTGTTCACATATACGAACGAGCGGACATATACACACGCTTAGTCGGGGCTTTGGCGTAGCGGTAGAGTATCTGCCTACTACTCCGAAGGTCCTAGGTTCGCGCCCGGCCGCCGGAGAATATTTTTTCAAAATATTTTCTCATAGATTCCGACCGATGCAGGAACTTCCGTGTGTGCTATCGGCGGTACCCATAAAATGAGACCGCTCGGCCGAGCGAGAACCTAACCCGACGCAGGGGGGGGGGGGGTGGGTTCCATCATAGGCGCCGGCCATCGTAGCGCAGGGGTTTCTGGAGGTTTACCCTGTGTTTAGAAATACGATGGCCTAAAAATGGCGAAAGTCGGCCCCAGCCGCATGGGTGGGTGTCCGGTACGCCCCCTGAAGGAATGCTTACACGGCCGCTACCGGGGGCGTACAAATGAGAGGGACGGAGGAAAGAAAAAAAACATATACACACGCACACACTGAGTTGAATTTAATATCATTAATCTCGTTTTTTGTAAAGAGTTTTTAGGGTAATTATTCAATTTAGTAAAATCCTTATATATTATATTGATTTTATATCATTTGATCACTTCATTTTACAATTTTCTTCATGATTGAATTCAATTTACATTTATTAGCACAATGGATCTTTTTATTTTTTACCGAAAATTATCTCATGATTTGTTGAATGTTTATTTTTAATCAATGCTTCAACGTGTAATCAAATACATTTATTGACATAAACCTTTGAATCATCGTAATCAAGTTTTTATTAATCTGGAGTCCTTTCGAAGTATGTTATAAATAAATAAGATACTTTTTATGGAATTATTGTTATTAAGTTCTTCTAAGTAATATCTTATTTTCAATCATTTTTTTAATCCTATTTCTAAATGAATACGGTTCTTAATTATGAGAAAAGGAAACTCTGTTCCAAATTTCAAGTTTTTGTCTGAATTTTTGCGGCGAACGGAAGCTAAAACAGGAATATCTCATATTACCCAAAGTAATTGACTCAATGTTTTTGAACTATTTCATAGATCTCGGTAAGGCACACATTTTGAAAAAAAATAAAATCGTGAAGACCACAACAAGAGGAATCTTTGTTCCAAATTTCAAGTTTTTATCACAATTTTTGCGGACGCTAGAGTGCGTACAAAAGCAAGAAGCAGAGAAAACTGTAAAAAACAGAAAAATTGAAATATCTCCAATTTTTTGTGACCATGGCGATTGAACTTCCACGCAACATCTACGCTACCATGCACTGTGGGATAAACGAATCCTTATACTGCATGATAAATGAGTGACTAATGGCTATGAATTACTCAAATAGTTCATTTGCAAATGTTTAGTAAATACTAAAAGTTTATTTTTTACCTATTTTTAACAGAAAATAGACATACACGCAATATCGTGGATCCCAAATCGTCAGGGGAGCAACCTACTAGATGTTCTTCAACCATTCCCTGGATCTCGTTGAGACACACATTTTGATGAAAAAAAAATTAAAAATATCCATTAGTTTCTGAGATATGAACGATCGAAGAAAAAAAAATATCGATTTCTAAGAAACTTACCGACAGATTTCACTCGAATTGCGCTCACAGCTATATGTACTCAATACGAATAATTCATCATTTTTTTTTCAGATTTTATTCTCAAAATTTAATCCGTTTTATGTTAAATTTTGTGAGTGAAGATTTCCGAAAAAAAATTGGTACATACAGACACTATGCTCAAACTTCGTATTTTTACGATTCAAACCATTATATATCGTTTACAAGCATAATTAGCGGAAGTGAAAATTGAACGATTGCAATGCTGCCATTCGGAAGTAAAAAGAAAGATAGGTCGAGAACACCCTTAACCTTGTTTGCAACTATTATTTCTCTGTTCCCAAATTGCTCCTTCAGAAAATAGGACAGATGTCCTAGGGGCAAAATGGACTCCTTAACGAAAGAATAGAGATATGTTTATGGTATTACACGAGGATTTCAAATTGAGAACATGCCAATTTTTTTTAAAAAGCGCCAAGTAACCATGTTATTGGGTTGCTGATTATCTTTCAGGTATCTGGAAAAAATAATGAAATGTAACAGAAGCGCCAAGTGAAATATACTTATGAGCAGAAAAATTAGTACAGGCAAGACCAAGATACTTGACGCGACCGTTTTTGGTTTATCAATCATCAGTGCTGACTCAGCACTGCTGAGTATCACTTGGTAATAGCGAGCAAACAGAGTCTAGCTACACAAAGTAGTCCTTACGCCCATGACCATCCTTCTTTTTCTTCTTCTTAAGTAGCTCTTGCTCAAATGGCAACTTCGCCGTTATCCCTATAGAGGGACAACTCTCTCTATAGGTACGTTGCTGTGGTTGGCTGATAATATTGTCATCAGCCGATATGGTAGATAGATGACGGCATATGACGCTAATAGTAACCGGTAGATTGTTGGAGACCGACGGCAATTGTTCAAAATTACTACTTTTTGTAAGAACTTATTGACAGAAAGATCCATTGTGCTAATAGTTGTAAATTGAATCCAATCATGAGGGAAATTGTAAAATAAAGTAATCAAATAAGTGAACGATTTAACATGCTGAGTCTGGGAGAGCGAAGGACTATTGCATCGATACTTTTCACAAGCAAATTGCTGAAAGGCGATATAGACTGTCCTGAGTTCTTAGAGAGACTACCCCTCAGGGTGCCAGCTGGAACATCGCGTTATCAGGTACCATTTTAGCTACCTATGTCAAACTCATTGATTATGTACTCGTCTCCATTGTATCGGACTTGTAACTCGATAAACCAGCTGGTAATCTTTTCTGAGGGCGGTATCGATGTATTTTCCTCATCCATGAATCATATAGTAAGAATGTCGAGTCTGTATGTTAAGTCTTTAGGACCAGGTTAGTAGTAACGTGAGTCTGTACTAATTTGTGATATATGTCAAGTCCTTGAGACCTGATTAGTGGTAATGCGAGTGTATGCTAATTTGTGATATGTATATATGTATACATGTGTATGTGTGTGTGTTTACATGTGTATATATGTATATAGATAAGCGTTTGATTCAGATACAATGATTGGTTGATTGCTGCCTAATGAAGTATTGTCTAAATTTTTAACCTCTAATATGCCTCTACATTGATTCAATATTTTATATTACAATCATTAACAAACCATCTTTAACTACATATTTATATTATAAAAAAAAAATGATTATGAACTTTATATGTATTAATATATTTATTGCTATGTGAGAGTAATTTCTCGATAATTTGATCCTGTAATTGGCCTGTGCTGTTGGATCTATCAATAAACGAAATGAAATGAAATAGACATTAACTCAATAGAGAACTGGCGCTGAGTATTAGTATCCACTCAGTAACTCGTTGTCTTCATGTTGGCCCGTTCTGCCAACCGCGCCAAGTATCTTAGTCTTGTCTGTAGTCATTTTTTCGCTCATAAGTATATTTCAGTTTGCGTTTCTTTCACATTTCATTATTTTTTCCAGATACCCGAAAGATAAGCAGCAATACAATAAAATGGTTACTTGGGGTTGACCGACGGTTGTGGCCGACCGTCAGTATTTGTTTTGAGTCGGTGTCGTGCGGACGCATGTCTACCGCTCTCTGCGAAATATAAATTTCTAACGTACAGCGCTTATAGTACAGTGAAATTCTAAATCGAGTAAAAGTTTTGGCACAAAAGTGTCAAACTTAAAAAACCTCAAAATTCCCTTGGCTCCAAAAAGAAAAGCCAAAATGAGTCCTCCGATGGAAGACCCAAAAAAAACGAAAAAAGCCGTTTCGAAACCTTCGACTAGCGCTAGTTCAGTTCCCGCTCGCCTCGCCAAACCCTCCGACACTTCTGATGGACCTCAAGAGGCTCCAAAACAAACTTCTGTCCCTCCATTAATCATCGAGAATGAAAAAATGGAGACAAAAAAATTAATCAATTTTCTGCAGAGCAACGCCACAGATAAAAATTTCAAGATAAAATCTAATGGAAGTACCACGATCGTCCATCTACGAACGCTCGAGGATTACAACAAAATCGCAAGTATCCTGAAAAGGCAAGATATCAATTTCTTCACTTTCGGTCGTAAAAGTGAGCGACCGAAAAAATATATTCTGAAAGGGCTTCCAAGCAGTTTTTCACAAGACGAAATTCAAGCCGAGTTATCAAAACACGGCATCAACGTACTTTCCGTTCGCCAGTTCGTGAAAGTAAACAAAGACGGAGACACCAAAGAAAACAGGCCATTACCGATCTTCGCTATCACGGTTGGCCCGGAAACAACCTTGAGCAGCTTCGCTGAAATCAAAACGATTTTCTACCACACATATAAGGTAGAAAAATATGTAAAATCCCAGCAACCTACCCAATGCTTCAGGTGCCAGAGATTTGGCCACGCAAGCCAACATTGCAACTTGAACCTGAGATGCGTCAAGTGTGCGTCAAACCATGACGTAAAAGTCGGCACTTCCAAAACCCTGAAGTGTGCAAACTGCGGACTCGCCCACACAGCCAGCTATAGAGAGTGTTCCATGCGCCTAAAATTCATGGAAACTCAGAAAAAACGAGCTCAATCGGCCAGGCCCAGCATAGCGCAATTGGAACTGCCCACTACACCTCACTCGGCCACGATCCAGAATCTGGAAAGGAACATCCAGTCTCCTGCAGCCCCAGTGCCAATTCCGAGTTCTACTGCCAATACGTCCAGGCCCACCTACGCTTCCTTCTTCCCGACGGTGGAAACCTCGAGAAGAAATCTTATCGCACCCACTGCTGAACCTAGGACCATCCCAATGGAAACACATGTTCCCGAATCTCATTTAAGTAGAACTATAAACTATGTAATTACAGCAAAGCAAGTCCTTGACGAGCTAACAACCCTTAGAATTCCCGAAATCCTTTCAGAGCTAAAAGAGATGAGCTCTAAACTCCAAACAGACCTTACACCACTTGATAGGATCACAATCATCGCATCTTATGTCCACCTGTTCTTACCCTCCTCAAACACACCTACGATTCCCCAGCAAACATAACCAACATATTAGCAATTAATATTTTTGCGCTCAAACCTAATCTGGACGAGTTATTACACATCGTCCACAGAAATAACAGAAGAGACTTCTCGCTGATCAGGGAAGACAGAACGACCAAAGCAGGTGGTGGTGTTGCGGTGGCGATCCACAAAACCTTGTCACATAGAACTCTTCCGCATGATCTCCTGTCGCTCACCGAATACGTGGGAGTAGAGGTCCAAGTAAACAATAAAAAAACGAAGATCTACTCGATCTACAATCCACCGGGTGTCTCAATAGATACAAACCTATTGAGGCACCTACTTTCCGATAGTACTCCAACAATTATTGTTGGAGACCTAAATGCGAAGGACACTGCTTGGACCTCTGCTAGGCCAAACGAATCAGGTAAGATTCTCTCAAATTTTTTGACGGAACAAAAAATTAATCTGATCTTTCCAGACGTTCCCACACACTACCCTCATAATTCAAACACTCCTAGTACTATTGACCTTTTATTAACTAACAACATCTCTATCATTAAAAATTTCACCACACTTTCCGAATCCCCATCCGATCACCTACCATTGTTTTTCTCCCTATTTGGCAGACCAACCTCACCAGAATCATCAAAAATTTTAAACTACGCAAAAACCGACTGGAATAAGTTCAAGGATATCTTAAATGATGAGATTTCTACACCAAACCCTACTTGTAACAACACTGAAGCAATAGACCAACACATAACACATTTCACCCAAGTCATTCAAACAGCCCTGGATTCCTCCACTCCCAAACGCTCAACCAAATCCACCCACACTCCTATCCCACCCGAAATAGCCTCATTAATAAAGCTAAAAAATTACATTAGGTCAAGATGGCAAAAAACCCGAAATCGCTACCTTAAATCCGAACTCAATCAGCTGATAAACGAAATCAGACTTAAATTAACCGAATGGAAACAATCATCTTCGGACAACAAACTCAGAAACATAAACTTAAAAGATCACTCTATTTGGCGCGTAGCAAAATATTTTAATAACACCGCTAAAACAAAAATCCCCACACTAACGTCAAACAACACACTCCACACAGAAGACCACGACAAGGCGAATACACTCTGCATACACTATGCAGCAATACACGAAATATCGGCCTCCCGAGGCAACAAATCTTTTGAACAACAAGTCACAGGTCATGTGAGAACAACTATCCTCAAAGCCCGCATCGAAACTCCCATTAAATCCCTGACAAATCCCCGTGAAATCTCTTCCGCTATCAAAAAATTAAAAAATAAATCTGCCCCGGGTGTGGATAATATTCCCAATATAGCACTAAAAAACCTTCCAATTAAAGCAATAAGTTTACTAACAAAGATATACAATGCATGCCTCCTCAGACAATATTTCCCGGAACTCTGGAAAGGAGCGGTGGTCATTCCGTTTCTAAAGCCCGGTAAGCCCCCTTCGCATCCGGTGAGCTATAGGCCTATTAGCCTCCTACCGGTATTGGCTAAACTCTTTGAGCGAATAATTTTAGCTCGTCTCAAAAAACCCATAGAAGAGTTACAACTAATGCCTATCAATCAATTTGGTTTTCGATCAGAACACTCGACCTGCCACCAGCTGGTTAGAATTACGAATGATATAAAATCCGCGAAAGACCGGAAAGAAGATACCGTTCTTCTTCTCCTGGACAGCGAGAAGGCCTTTGATTCTGTTTGGCCCACAGGCCTTATATACAAACTCGAAGGATTAAATGTCCCTAAATATATATGTAAAATTTTATTATCATATCTCTCAAATAGATATATCCGAGTTCGAGTCGAAACTTCGCTTTCGGATAAAATAGAAATTGTCGCGGGAGTCCCACAAGGGTCTATTCTCTCGCCTGTTTTATTCAACTTGTACATTGCTTCTGTTTTTAGCAGAATTCCGAGAAATGTATCCATTGCAGGCTATGCTGATGACATTATTTTTTAGGCTTACGCATCGATTCCGAACTCCTGTGGAAAAAGCATATATCTGAAATCAAGGTCAAGACTAAAGTTATCCTAGTAAGATTATATAATTTGCTAAAATCACCCGCGCTCAGTCAATCCCTCAAACTTACTCTCTACAAAGGGTTAATTAGGCCCATTATCACCTATGGTTGTCCTGCCTGGCACAATGCTGCGAAAATGCACTTGAATCATCTTCAAGTGATTCAAAATAAATTCCTACGAATAATAGGAAATTTTAAAAGAAGAACGACTATTGTGGAAATTCACGAAACGCTCGGCATGACAACCATAGGCGAATTTATCGATAGATTAAATGAGACATTTAAATTTAAGCTACAATCCCATCCTAATCCCCAGCTCCAAAACATCAATATTGACATAAAATCCAATTGGTCCCGCTGACCACCTGTTTTGTCCCACCTTTCCATATATCCTTTTCTCTCCTGCCCCTCATGCACCCATTACTTGTAAGGTTTTTTAGAAGTTATTTTTCCTTATATCGAGTCATCATGTAAATAATCACAAATATCTGTAATAATGAAAAATTAGTTTACACTTCTTTCAAATTAGATATAAAGCCAACGGCTGGTGATCTAGAACGTAGCACTTAAGATATTAATACTGTATATAGTATGTATATATGACAAATGTTAATAAACAATTTTCAAGTCAAGTCAAGCCCGGTAGCTTAGTTGGAAAAGTGCCCGGCGCGTAACTGGGAGTCTCGGGTTCGAATCCCGACTGGGACTATCGGGATTTTTTTCTCTTAAATTTTCGATCTATCTTTAATTTAATTTAATAAATGCCTAGAGACGGGGAGGTGGTGGTTACTGATCGAATTTGAGAATGGAAAGTCTCTATATGCCCGGTAGCTTAGTTGGAAAAGTGCCCGGCGCGTAACTGGGAGTCTCGGGTTCGAATCCCGACTGGGACTATCGGGATTTTTTTCTCTTAAATTTTCGATCTATCTTTAATTTAATTTAATAAATGCCTTCAGACGGGGAGGTGGTGGTTACTGATCGAATTTGAGAATGGAAAGTCTCTATATGCCCGGTAGCTTAGTTGGAAAAGTGCCCGGCGCGTAACTGGGAGTCTCGGGTTCGAATCCCGACTGGGACTATCGGGATTTTTTTCTCTTAAATTTTCGATCTATCTTTAATTTAATTTATCTTTAATTTAAGAGTATAGGTTGAATAGTACACGGGAGAGGATATCCCCTTGCGGGACCCCCGCGACAATTTGAGTTTTAACGGAAAGTAGTGATTTGACTCCAACTTGAATATATCTATTTGAATTTCTGATTCTGACCAATTCGTGGCGGGTCGAGTGTTCTGAACGGAAACCGAATTGGTTTGTAGGTATTAAGTGTAGCTCATCGATAGATTTTATGAGACGTAATAGAATTATTCGCTCAAAGTGTTTTGCGGGTACCGGTATCAGACTGAGTTTGAGCGCAAAAATGGTAATGGCTAAGATATTTATTATGCTTGTAGGAGGATCGTGGGTGGTTCAGCGGTGAATTCGAACAGGTATGCATAGGATGCGATGATTGTGATTTTATCAAGGGGGGTGTCAGCTCTTTGGATTTTAGAGATCATGATCTTAATCTCTGAGAGGTTTTCGACAATTCTAAGGGATTTTAGGTCATCAAGGGCTTGTGTCACTGTATTAATAAAGTTTTTACTTGTACTTAAATGTAATGGCGGATCGTCAGTCTCCATCGAAATGGTCCTAGGTTCAGCGGTGGGTGCGTCAACATTCGTTCTTAAGGTTTCCATCGTTGGAAAACAAGAAGCGTAGGATGGCCTGGACATCTTCGTGGCAGTAGAGATTGGCGTAGGCTCGAGGACTGGAGGAGACTGGAGAAAATGGATGTTGCTTTCCAGGTTTTGCATCGTAGCCGAGTGTGGGGTAGCGGGCAGTTCCCGCTCTGCTCTTTTTGGTGCTGGTGGTTGGACTCTTTTTTCATGAGTCTCCACAAATTTGGTTCGTGAGGCGCACTCACGATAGCTCGCTGTGAGCTAGACCACAATTTGCGCACTTCAGGGAGTTACTGGTGCAGGTTTTGATGTGATTGCCTGCGCATTTCACACATCTGGGATTTAAATTACAGTGCTGACTTGCGTATCCAAATTTTTGGCACCGGTAGCACTGTGTTGGTTGTTGGGTTTTGATGTATTTTTCTATCTTAAATGTATGATAGAAAATGGTTTTAATAGCAGCGAGGCTGCTCAAGGTTACATCAGGCCCAACCGTAATTGCAAACACCGGTAGCTTACTCTCTTTGCTGTCTCCGTCCTTGTTTGTTTTCACAAACTGCCGGACTGATAATACCTTTATGCCGTGTTTGGATATTTCCGCTTCAATCTCGTGCTCAGTAAAACTGGCGGGAAGACCTTTTATGATAAATTTCTTCGGACGCTCACTTTTTAGACCGAAGGTGTAAAAATGTAAATTTTGCCTTTTCAGGATACTTGCGATTTTATTATAATCCTCCGTCGATTGTAGATGGACGATGGTGGTACTACCATTGAATTTCATCCTGAAGTTTTTGTCTGAGGCGTTGACTTGCAGGAAGTTGATTAATTTTTTGGTCTCCAATTTGTCATTTTCAATAACTATTGGAGGTACTGATGTTTGTTTTTGAGCCTGTTGTGGCCCGACAGGAGTGTTTGAAGGTTTGTTGAGGCGAGCGGGTTTACAGCTCGCACTAGTTGACGGTTTAATAACGGTTTTTTTAGTTATTTTTGGGTCTTCCACAGGAGGAGTCATTTTGGCTTTCCTTTTGGGAGCCAGAGGAAGTTTGAGATTTTTGAAGTTTGACACTTTAGTGCCAAAACTTTGACAAGATTTATAAATTCACTGTACTGTAAGCTCGGTACGTTTGGAATTTATATTTTGTAGAGAGCGGTAGACATGCGTCCGCACGACACCGACTCAAAACAAATACTCGCCACCGGGTGACTTGACTTGAAAATTGTTTATTAACATTTGTCATATATACATACTATATACAGTATTAATATCTTAAGTGCTACGTTCGAGATCACCAGCCGTTGGCTTTATATCTAATTTGAAAGAAGTGTAACCTAATTTTTCATTATTACAGATATTTGTGATTATTTACATGATGACTCGATATAAGGAAAAATGACTTCTAAAAAACCTTATAAGTAATGGGTGCATGAGGGGCGGGAGAGAAAAGGATATATGGAAAGGTGGGACAAAACAGGTGGTCAGCGGGACCAATTGGATTTTATGTCAATATTGATGTTTTGGAGCTGGGGATTAGGATGGGATTGTAGCTTAAATTTAAATGTCTCATTTATTCTATCGATAAATTCGCCTATGGTTGTCATGCCGAGCGTTTCGTGTATTTCCACAATAGTCGTTCTTCTTTTAAAATTTCCTATTATTCGTAGGAATTTATTTTGAATCACTTGAAGATGATTCAAGTGCATTTTCGCTGCATTGTGCCAGGCAGGACAACCATAGGTGCTAAACGGCCTAATTAACCCTTTGTAGAGAGTAAGTTTGAGGGATTGACTGAGCGCGGGTGATTTTAGCAAATTATACAATCTTACTAGGATAACTTTAGTCTTGACCTTGATTTCAGATATATGCTTTTTCCACAGGAGTTTGGAATCGATGTGTAAGCCTAAATACTTTACAGAGTCGGTTGGTGTGATCTTATCGCTACGAATAGTTAAAGTCAGCTTGGCCTTCGAGCTAGTAAATAAGATTGCTTCTGTTTTAGCAGCATTCACTTGAATTTTCCATTTCGTTAATTCACTGATTGTGAGAGAAGCAGCATTTTCTATTCTTCTAATAGCTTTGTTGATCGATTTGCTAGCTGAGTACAAAGCAATGTCATCAGCATAGCCTGCAATGGATACATTTCTCGGAATTCTGCTAAAAACAGAAGCAATGTACAAGTTGAATAAAACAGGCGAGAGAATAGACCCTTGTGGGACTCCCGCGACAATCTCTATTTTATCCGAAAGCGAAGTTTCGACTCGAACTCGGATATATCTACTTGAGAGATATGATAGTAAAATTTTATATAGATATTTAGGGACATTTAATCCTTCGAGTTTGTATATAAGGCCTGTGGGCCAAACAGAATCAAAGGCCTTCTCGCTGTCCAGGAGAAGAAGAACGGTATCTTCTTTCCGGTCCTTCGCGGATTTTATATCATTCGTAATTCTAACCAGCTGGTGGCAGGTCGAGTGTTCTGATCGAAAACCAAATTGATTGATAGGCATTAGTTGTAACTCTTCTATGGGTTTTTTGAGACGAGCTAAAATTATTCGCTCAAAGAGTTTAGCCAATACCGGTAGGAGGCTAATAGGCCTATAGCTCACCGGATGCGAAGGGGGCTTACCGGGCTTCAGAATCGGAATGACCACCGCTCCTTTCCAGAGTTCCGGGAAATATTGTCTGAGGAGGCATGCATTGTATATCTTTGTTAGTAAACTTATTGCTTTAATTGGGAGGTTTTTTAGTGCTATTTTGGGAATATTATCCACACCCGGGGCAGATTTATTTTTTAGTTTTTTGATAGCGGAAGTGATTTCACGGGGATTCGTAAGGAATGTAATGGGAGTTTCGATAGGGGTTTGGAGGATAGTTTTTCTCACATGACCTGCGACTTGTTGTTCAAAAGATTTGTTGCCTCGGGAAGCCGATATTTCGTGTATTTTTGCGTAGTGTATGCAGAATGTATTTGCCTTGTCGTGGCCTTCTGTGTGGAATGTGTTGTTTGACTTTAGTGTGGGGATTTTTCTTTTACCGGTGTTATTAAAATAATTTGCTACGCGCCAAATAGAGTAATCTTTTTAGTTTATGTTTCTGAGTTTGTTGTCCCAAGATGATTGTTTCCATTCGGTTAATTTAAGTCTGATTTCTTTTATCAGCTGATTGAGTTCGGATTTAAGGTAGCGATTTCGCGTTTTTTGCCATCTTGACCTAATGTAATTTTTTAGCTTTATTAATGATGCTACTTCGGGTGGGATAGGAGTGTGGGTGGAGTTGGTTGAGCGGATGGGAGTGGAGGAATCCAGGGCTGTTTGAATGACTTGGGTGAAATGTGTTATGTGTTGATCTATTGCTTCAGTGTTGTTACAAGTAGGGTTTGGTGTAGAAATCTCATCATTTAAGATATCCTTGAACTTATTCCAGTCGGTTTTTGCGTAGTTTAAAATTTTTGATGATTCTGGTGAGGTTGGTCTGCCAAATAGGGAGAAAAACAATGGTAGGTGATCGGATGGGGATTCGGAAAGTGTGGTGAAATTTTTAATGATAGAGATGTTGTTTGTTAATAAAAGGTCAATAGTACTAGGAGTGTTTGAATTATGAGGGTAGTGTGTGGGAACGTCTGGAAAGAGCAGATTAATTTTTTGTTCCGTCAAAAAATTTGAGAGAATCTTACCTGATTCGTTTCGCCTAGCAGAGGTCCAAGCAGTGTCCTTCGCATTTAAGTCTCCAACAATAATTGTTGGAGTACTATCGGAAAGTAGGTGCCTCAATAGGTTTGTATCTATTGAGACATCCGGTGGATTGTAGATCGAGTAGATCTTGGTTTTTTGATTGTTCACTTGGACCTCTACTCCCACGTACTCAGTGAGCGACAGGAGATCATGCGGAAGAGTTCTATGTGACAAGGTTTTGTGGATCGCCACCGCAACACCACCACCTGCTTTGGCCGTTCTGTCTTCCCTGATCAGCGAGAAGTCTGGGAAGTTAATTTTCTTCGTTTTGCTGTTTAACTTAGTCTCTGAAATGAGACAAATTTTTATGTCATTTCTGTGGACGATGTGTAATAACTCGTCCAGATTAGGCTTGAGCGCAAAAATATTAATTGCTAATATGTTGGTTATGTTTGCTGGGGAATCGTAGGTGTGTTTGAGGAGGGTAAGAACAGGTGGACATAAGATGCGATGATTGTGATCCTATCAAGTGGTGTAAGGTCTGTTTGGAGTTTAGAGCTCATCTCTTTTAGCTCTGAAAGGATTTCGGGAATTCTAAGGGTTGTTAGCTCGTCAAGGACTTGCTTTGCTGTAATTACATAGTTTATAGTTCTACTTAAATGAGATTCGGGAACATGTGTTTCCATTGGGATGGTCCTAGGTTCAGCAGTGGGTGCGATAAGATTTCTTCTCGAGGTTTCCACCGTCGGGAAGAAGGAAGCGTAGGTGGGCCTGGACGTATTGGCAGTAGAACTCGGAATTGGCACTGGGGCTGCAGGAGACTGGATGTTCCTTTCCAGATTCTGGATCGTGGCCGAGTGAGGTGTAGTGGGCAATTCCAATGGCGCTATGCTGGGCCTGGCCGATTGAGCTCGTTTTTTCTGAGTTTCCATGAATTTTAGGCGCATGGAACACTCTCTATAGCTGGGCGTGTGGGCTAGTCCGCAGTTCGCGCACTTGCGAGTTTTCGAAGTGCAGGCTTTGACGTCATGATTGGACGCACACTTTACACATCTGGGGTTCAGGTTGCAGTGTTAGCTTGTATGGCCGAACCGTTGGCACCTGAAACACTGGGTCGGTTGCTCGGATTTCACAAATTTTTCTATCTTGTATGTGTGATAGAAAATAGTTTTAATAGCAGCAAAGCTGCTCAAGGTTACTTCAGGGCCAACCGTGATTGCGAAGATCGGGAGAGGCCTGTTTTCTTTAATATGTCCGTCTTTATTTACTTTCACGAACTGGCGAACGGAAAGTACGTTAATGCCTTGATTTGATAATTCGGCTTGAATTTCGGCTTCCGAGAAACTGCTGGGAAGCCCTTTCAAAATAAATTTCTTCGCTCTTTCACTTTTAAGGCCGTAGGTGAAAAAATTAAGGTTTTGCCTTTTCAGGATACTTGCGATTTTGTTGTAATCCTCGGTCGTTTGTAGGTGGACGATCATGGTACTTCCATTAAACTTCATCCTGAAGTTTTTATCCGAGGCGTTGACTTGCAGGAAATTTATTAACTTTTTGGTCTCCAATTTGTCGTTTTCAACGATGATTGGAGGCACTGAGGTTTTTTTTTTGAGCGTCTTGAGGCCCATCAGAAGAGTTCGGAGGATTGTTGGGGCGAGCTGGTTCAGAGCTCGCGCTGTTTGACCGTTTCATAACGGTTTTGTTTGGGTCTTCCATCGGAGGACTTGTTTTGGCTTTCCTTTTGGGAGCCAAGGGAATTTTGAGGTTTTTTAGATTTGACACTTTTGTGCCAAAACTTTTACTCGATTTAAAATTTCAATGTACTAGGAGCACGGTACGTTTGAAATTTGTAGTTCGTAGGGAGCGGTAGACATGCGTCCGCACGACACCGACTCAAAACAAATACTCGCCATAGCCGTCGGTTAATTTCAACTCCTGATTAACCGCGGTAAACTTGCCCGAGATGAAAAATTGCCAATTGAAAATCACCAATAGAAAATTGCCAATGGAAAATTGCCAATTGAAAATTGACAATTGAAAATTGAAAATTGACAATTGACAATTGAAAATTGGAAATTGACAATTGAAAATTGCTCATTAAAAAAGGCCAATTAAAAATTGTCAATTGGAGATTGGTATTAAAAATTCGCAATTCAAAATCGCAAATTAAAAATTGCTAATTAAAAATGGCCAATTAAAAATCTCGAATTAAAAACATTGCCAATTGAAAATTGTGAATTAAAAATTGCCAATTGACAATTGGCAATTAAGAATTGCTAATTGAAAATGGCCAATTAAAAATCTCTAATTAAAAATTGCCAATTGAAAATTGCAAATTGAAAACTGCCAATTAAAAATTGTCAATTAAAAATTGCCAATTGAAAATTGCCAATGAAAATTTGCTAATGGAAAGTTGCCGATGGAAAACTGCCAATGGAAAATCGCCAATGGAAAATTGACAATTGAAAATTGACAACTGAAAATTGACAATTGAAAATTGCCAATTAAAAATTGCTCATGTAAAATGGCCAATTAAAAGTCTCTTATTAAAAATTGCCAATTGAAAATTTCCAAGTAAAAATTGCCAATTGGAAATTGCCAATAAAAAATTGCAAATTGGAAATGGCCAATTAAAAATTGCCAATTAAAAATTGTCAATTGAAAATTTCCAAGTAAAAATTGCCAATTGGAAATTGCCAATTAAAAATTGCAAATTGAAAACTGCCAATTAAGAATGGTGAATTAAAAATTGCCAATCGAAAATTGCCAATTGAAAATTGCGAATGGAAAACTGCCAATGGAAACTTGCCAATTTAAAATTGACAATTGAAAATTGACAATTGAAAATTGACAATTGAAAATTGACAATTGAAAATTGACAATTGACAATTGAAAATTGACAATTGAAAATTGACAATTGAAAATTGACAATTGAAAATTGACAATTGAAAATTGACAATTGAAAATTGACAATTGAAAATTGACAATTGAAAATTGACAATTGAAAATTGACAATTGAAAATTGACAATTGAAAATTGACAATTGAAAATTGACAATTGAAAATTGACAATTGAAAATTGACAATTGAAAATTGACAATTGAAAATTGACAATTGAAAATTGACAATTGAAAATTGACAATTGAAAATTGACAATTGAAAATTGACAATTGAAAATTGACAATTGAAAATTGACAATTGAAAATTGACAATTGAAAATTGACAATTGAAAATTGACAATTGAAAATTGACAATTGAAAATTGACAATTGAAAATTGACAATTGAAAATTGACAATTGAAAATTGACAATTGAAAATTGACAATTGAAAATTGACAATTGAAAATTGACAATTGAAAATTGACAATTGAAAATTGACAATTGAAAATTGACAATTGAAAATTGACAATTGAAAATTGACAATTGAAAATTGACAATTGAAAATTGACAATTGAAAATTGACAATTGAAAATTGACAATTGAAAATTGACAATTGAAAATTGACAATTGAAAATTGACAATTGAAAATTGACAATTGAAAATTGACAATTGAAAATTGACAATTGAAAATTGACAATTGAAAATTGACAATTGAAAATTGACAATTGAAAATTGACAATTGAAAATTGACAATTGACAATTGAAAATTGACAATTGAAAATTGACAATTGAAAATTGACAATTGAAAATTGACAATTGAAAATTGACAATTGAAAATTGACAATTGAAAATTGAAAATTGACAATTGAAAATTGACAATTGAAAATTGACAATTGAAAATTGACAATTGAAAATTGACAATTGAAAATTGACAATTGAAAATTGACAATTGAAAATTGACAATTGAAAATTGACAATTGAAAATTGACAATTGAAAATTGACAATTGAAAATTGACAATTGAAAATTGACAATTGAAAATTGACAATTGAAAATTGACAATTGAAAATTGACAATTGAAAATTGACAATTGAAAATTGACAATTGAAAATTGACAATTGAAAATTGACAATTGAAAATTGACAATTGAAAATTGACAATTGAAAATTGACAATTGAAAATTGACAATTGAAAATTGACAATTGAAAATTGACAATTGAAAATTGACAATTGAAAATTGACAATTGAAAATTGACAATTGAAAATTGACAATTGAAAATTGACAATTGAAAATTGACAATTGAAAATTGACAATTGAAAATTGACAATTGAAAATTGACAATTGAAAATTGACAATTGAAAATTGACAATTGAAAATTGACAATTGAAAA
Source organism: Asobara japonica (assembly GCA_026005395.1). Lineage (NCBI taxonomy): Eukaryota > Metazoa > Arthropoda > Insecta > Hymenoptera > Braconidae > Asobara > Asobara japonica. The sequence goes on from BQMI01000052.1 coordinate 187,012, forward strand.
TTGACAATTGAAAATTGACAATTGAAAATTGACAATTGAAAATTGACAATTGAAAATTGACAATTGAAAATTGACAATTGAAAATTGACAATTGAAAATTGACAATTGAAAATTGACAATTGAAAATTGACAATTGAAAATTGACAATTGAAAATTGACAATTGAAAATTGACAATTGAAAATTGACAATTGAAAATTGACAATTGAAAATTGACAATTGAAAATTGACAATTGAAAATTGACAATTGAAAATTGACAATTGAAAATTGACAATTGAAAATTGACAATTGAAAATTGACAATTGAAAATTGACAATTGAAAATTGACAATTGAAAATTGACAATTGAAAATTGACAATTGAAAATTGACAATTGAAAATTGACAATTGAAAATTGACAATTGAAAATTGACAATTGAAAATTGACAATTGAAAATTGACAATTGAAAATTGACAATTGAAAATTGACAATTGAAAATTGACAATTGAAAATTGACAATTGAAAATTGACAATTGAAAATTGACAATTGAAAATTGACAATTGAAAATTGACAATTGAAAATTGACAATTGAAAATTGACAATTGAAAATTGACAATTGAAAATTGACAATTGAAAATTGACAATTGAAAATTGACAATTGAAAATTGACAATTGAAAATTGACAATTGAAAATTGACAATTGAAAATTGACAATTGAAAATTGACAATTGAAAATTGACAATTGAAAATTGACAATTGAAAATTGACAATTGAAAATTGACAATTGAAAATTGACAATTGAAAATTGACAATTGAAAATTGACAATTGAAAATTGACAATTGACAATTGAAAATTGACAATTGAAAATTGACAATTGAAAATTGACAATTGACAATTGAAAATTGACAATTGAAAATTGACAATTGAAAATTGACAATTGAAAATTGACAATTGAAAATTGACAATTGAAAATTGACAATTGAAAATTGACAATTGAAAATTGACAATTGAAAATTGACAATTGAAAATTGACAATTGAAAATTGACAATTGAAAATTGACAATTGAAAATTGACAATTGACAATTGAAAATTGACAATTGAAAATTGACAATTGAAAATTGACAATTGAAAATTGACAATTGAAAATTGACAATTGAAAATTGACAATTGAAAATTGACAATTGAAAATTGACAATTGAAAATTGACAATTGAAAATTGACAATTGAAAATTGACAATTGAAAATTGACAATTGAAAATTGACAATTGAAAATTGACAATTGAAAATTGACAATTGAAAATTGACAATTGAAAATTGACAATTGAAAATTGACAATTGAAAATTGACAATTGAAAATTGACAATTGAAAATTGACAATTGAAAATTGACAATTGAAAATTGACAATTGAAAATTGACAATTGAAAATTGACAATTGAAAATTGACAATTGAAAATTGACAATTGAAAATTGACAATTGAAAATTGACAATTGAAAATTGACAATTGAAAATTGACAATTGAAAATTGACAATTGAAAATTGACAATTGAAAATTGACAATTGAAAATTGAAAATTGACAATTGAAAATTGACAATTGAAAATTGACAATTGAAAATTGACAATTGAAAATTGACAATTGAAAATTGACAATTGATAATTGAAAATTGACAATTGAAACGTGCCAATTAAAAAATGCTCATTAAAAATGACCAATTAAAAGTCTCTTATTAAAAATTGCCCATTGAAAATTTCCAAATAAAAATTGCCAATTCAAGATTGCACATTGAAAATTGCCGATTGAAACCTTCAATTAAAAATGGCGAATTGAAAGTTGCCAATTGAAAATTTCCAAGTAAAAATTGCCAATTAAAAGTTGCTAATTAAAAATGGCCCATGAAAAAAAAATTGCCAATTAAAAGTTTCCAAGTAAAAATTGCCAATAAAAAATTGCAACTTGAAAACTGCCAATTAAGAATGGTGAATTAAAAATTGCCAATTGGAAGTTGCCAATGGAAAATTGTCAATTAAAAATTGCCAATTAAAAATTGCCAATTGAAAATTGCCAATTGAAAATTGCCAATGGAAATTTGCCAATGAAAAGTTGCCAATGGACAATTGACAATTGAAAAGTGACAACTGAATATAGACAACAGTCGATTCCACAATCGACCGGGGCTCGAATGACAATCGACCGGTCCGTCAGGGATCCTGCTCTTTGACATCCTTCCCGCAATTGTCGACATATTCACTCGCCAATTATATTCTCGTTCAACTCGCGATATGTTCTAACCTATATTGGAAAAAGTCATATTGAATGTGAATTTTTGTATAAGGAACAACTCCGGTAATATGCATTGTTCCCGTATTTCGAATTGCTTGAACGACCATACCTCCTTAATTATGCAAACTATGTAAAAAAGTCATTCCACATGAAATGTTTGTTTTCATATAAGGCATAATTTTCTTTTAAGAAGTTTCCTGATGACTTTAATATTTTACTCACTGGAATGGTATAAACAGTTACAATTGTTAATAACATTGCATATACTGCACGAATCCCATCCACAGTGGAATCCGCTCGATTTTGCACGCAAACGCGTCGATTGGGACCGTCATGACAGCGCTGAGTTCATTCGTTCACTCATTTCATACATAAGTGTTGAAACGGTCATACCTCGTTAATTATGCAAATTATCGAAAAAGGTCATTCTACATAAAATACGTATTTTCATATGGGGGACAATTTTTCTCATATAAATTTTGGGCTAACTCTAATAGTTTAGCCAATAGATCATTATAAACAACTGAACTTGTTAATAACAATATATATACTGCATCAATTTCATCGAAAATCTAATGTGTTCTAAGTTATATGGCAACGCTTCGAACGCAACCCCGAGTACTTTTGTAACTCCATTCGATCATGAGAAATCCTTGCGCAAAATTTTGTACACACGAATAATCGGGACGTTCAAAATTGGCAATTGAAAATTGCCAATTCAAATCTGCCAATTCAAATCTGTCAATTCAAATCTGTCAATTCAAATCTGTCACTTGAAATTTGTCAATTGAAATCTGCCAATTGAAATCTGTCAATTCAAATCTGTCACTTGAAATCTGTCAATTCAAATCTGCCAATTGAAATCGGCCAATTGGAAATTGCGGATTAGAAATTACCAATTAAAAATTGCCAATTAGCAATGGCGAATTGAAAATTGCAAATTCAAAATTGTGGATTGACCAATTAAAATTGACGAACGAAAAGTGAGAATTGACAAATAAGATTGATACGCAAAAATGATATACAAGTATTATATTCTGAGTCGGTCCATGTACACTGTAGAGAGAAATTTTTGAGAACGTCGACGCCATCTAGTCTCCATTCATGCACTTATCATATGAATTATTTTTTTCTAACGGCTCTACCACCTGAATTATCGGCATTATGCGAAAAAGTCAAGAAACATTAAATGTGGATTTTTGTATGAGGAACAACTTATGTCAATAAATTCTTTCCCTAACTCCAACTGTTTACAAGATATAGCCTTATGGACAATTGAAATTGTTAATAACAATATATATTCTGAACCAATATCCATCTAAAACTAATCAGAACTGATTTACATGAAGACGCGTCGATTGAGACCTCGATGGCTTCGATTAAATTTTGTCACCGTAAACTTATTTTTGAGTTTTTTCTCTAGGCTTGTATGAAAATTCATAAAACTTTAGACAAAACGCTGAAAAATGGGTCTACGACAATGAAATTTTACGAGTCGATAGAGAATAAAGCTACAGAAAAATTATACATTTTATCCCGCCTATCAAACCAAAAATTTGGGATAAATTAGCAAAACATTGACAAAAGTGAGAAATCGCGGTCGAACATCCTTAAAAACTGACGATATCCCTATATGTAATACCGATCGAATTTCATTTTCACCCCCTGAATCGAAAAGTACATTTAAAATCAATGATTTCGAAAAAAACATACAAAACCGTTCATCTTTTGCAAAGTTATGAATATTTTCAACAAGGATGGATTTTTCAAAAATCGCTACATTGCCAATGATGCGCTAAAAAAAAAAATATAACTAGTGGGTGGGATGTATTTGTGCCCTCAGTGAGGACGCAATGCAAACTTCCCGATTTGGTAACTCCAGTTTTCGAAATCATATCTGTTTCAACAATTTACGAAACTTCTCACTTGAGTATTTACTGAATTTTTTTTTCATTTTTCTATATGTCGCTGCCGTTTGTGATTTTTTCATAATCAATAGATAACTCCCTCTTCCATGTGAAGGCCATTTACTTCTCATTGAAGTATTTTAAACCCACGAACCCTTTCACTATGTTGAAGAAGTTTAATAAGTCCGTATCTCCGCCCTCACTCGACTTCACGTTCCTGGCAGCATTGATACACAAAAATGATATACAAGTATCATATTCTGAGTCGGTCTATATATACCGTAGACTAATTTTTGCGATCGCCGACGCCATCTAGTCTCCATGCAGTCCATTCATGCACTCATCCATGGATTATTTTTTTCTAACGGCTCTACCACCTTAATTATGCACATTATGGGAAAAAGTGGATAAACATTAAATGTGGATCTTTGTATGAGAAACAACTTATGTCAATAAATTTTTTTTCTAACTCCAACCGTTTACGAGCTATAGCGTTATGGACAATTGAAATTGTCGATAAAAATATATATTCTGAACCAAAATCCATCAAAAACTAATCAGGGCTGAGTTACATAAAGACACGTCCCTTGAGACCTCAATGGCTTCGATTGGTGTATCCATTCGTGAGAAATCGTTGACCAAAATTTCGGGCACATACATACAAACATACACAGCCATTGACTCAGAATTTTTCGGGGATCATTTTGGTACCCTTAAGTCACCAGTTACAGGCCGAAATGACAAAGTTCGATTTCGGGGTGGTTACAATAACTTCCCTATCGGGAAGTTAAAAATTGAGTATTGAAAATCGAGGATTGAAAGTTGCAGATTAAAATTTGACAATTGACCATTGACAAGAAAAAATTACAGATTGAAAATGGTCAATTGAAAATTACAAACTGACAACTAAAGATTGAAAATTAAGTGCTGAAGTTTGCCTATGAGAACTTTGACAAGTCAAAATTGCGGATTGAACTTAAGCCTTGAAAATTGACAAGTTAAAGTTGCGGCTTGGAGACTGAGGGGTGAAACTCAAGCTTCGACCCTTGAGAATTGACAAATGAAAACTGGCCATTGACAAATGAAAATTGCGAATTGAAAAATGAGAAGTGAAATTTGCGTATTGAAAATTGCCAATTCAAACTGGACAATTGACAAGTTTGTCAATTGGCAATTTTCAATGGGCAAAGTTCAATCCATAATGTTCATTTATCAATTGTCAAGTTTCCTTTGTCAATTTTCATTTGTTAATTATGAATTTTCATTTGACAATTCTCAAGTTAGTATTGGCAATTTTCACTTGTCAACTTTCAATGGGCACTATTCAACCTTTTATTTATCAACCCTCAATTTTCAATTGAGAATCTTCAATTGGCAATTTTCAACCCTTAATTTCAATCCGCAATTATCACTTCTCATTTTTCAATTGGCGATTGTCAATAGGCAATTTTCAATCCTCAATTTTCAATCCACTATTTATTCACGTAATTTTCAATTGTCAATTTTCGATGCTTAATTTTGAATCCTCAATTTTCCATCTTCATTTTTCAATTCGCGATTTTCAATTGTCAATCCATCATTTTCAAACCGCTATTTTCAATGGACAATTTTCAATCTGCAATTTCTATTTATCAATTGTCAATTTTCGATTCTCAATCCACAATTTTTAAACCGCTATTTTTAATTGACAATTTTCAATCTGCAATTTCTATTTGTCAATTGTCAACTTTCCTCTGCCAATTTTCAAGTGTCAATCCTCAATGTTCAATAGGCAATTTTTACTCGTCAAGTGTGAATTGGCAATTTTAAACGCTTAATTTTCAATCTTCATTTTTCAATTCGCAATTTTCATCTTTCAATTTGCCGTTTTCAATTGTCAATCCACCATTTTCAAACAGCACTTTTCAATTCGTAATTTTTTCTTGTCAATGGTCAATTGTCAAGTTTCAATCCACAATTTTCAATCCACAATTTTCAATACTCAATTTTCGATCCGCAATTTTCACTTGTCAAGCTTTAGTTGACAATTTTCGACCCTTAATTTTCAATCTTCATTGTTAAATCCGCCATTTTCAATTGACATTCTCGATTGGCAGTTTTTGGTTGGCAATTTTCAATTGTCAGTCCACAATTTTCAATTGGTAATCCACATTTTTCAATTAGTAATCCATAATTTTCATTTGGCACCCCGGCGGACGGGTCGATTACAGAATCGACTTGTGCAATATGTCGATTGGTTTTCGAGTACAAGTCGATTCTGATTTGGAATAAACGACCCAGGATCGACTAAGTACCGGGTCGATTTCCGGTCGCCTAGAATTCATTTTTTCCCCGAAACCACCAAATCAAAAATAAAAAAAAATAAAAAATTAAGACCAGTCGACCGACAACCGACTCAGTAGTTAGTCGATCGTCGGTCGCTCATTCCGGAAATCAGGATCGATCTGTACTCGCAACGTAATCGACATACTGCACAAGTCGATTCCACAATGTACCGAGGTTCGAATGGCAATCGACCGGTCCTCCAGGGCAATTCTCAAGTTCCAATTTGCAATTTTCAACTCTGATCTTTCAATGCTCAATTTTCAATCCGCAATTTTTACTTGTCAATGGTCAATTGTCAATTTTGCAGTCTTAATTTTCAATCCTCAATTTTCAATCCGCATATTTCGGTGCTCAAGTTCTAATTGGCGATTTTCCATAATAAATTTTCAATCTTTATTTTTCAATTTGCAAGTTTCAATTGTCAAACCACAATTTTCAATTGACAATTTTTTCTTGTCAATGATCAATTGTCAAGTTTCAATTCGCAATTTTCCCTTGTCAATTATTAATTGGCAATTTTCGACCTTTAATTCTCAATCTTCATTCTTCAATCCGCAATTTCGAACTGTCAATCCACAATTTTCAAACCGCAATTTTCAATTGGCAGCTTTTAATTGGCAATTTTCAATTGTCAATCCACAATCGTCAATCCACAATTTTCGAACCGCAATTTTCAATTGGCAATGATTAATTGGCAATTTTTAAATTGATAATTTTCAATTGGTAATTTTTCATTCACAGTTTTCAATTGGCGGTTGGCAATTTTTAACTAACAATTTTTAATTCCGGATTTTTGATTAACAGTTTTCAATTAGCCATTTTTAATGAGCAACGTTCAATTGGCAATTTTCAATGTGCAATTTTTAATTAGCGTTTTTTAATTGGCAATTCTCAATTTGCAATTTTTAATGCACAACTCTCAATTCGCCATTTTTAATTGACAATTTTCCATTGGGAATTTTGCATTGGCAATTTCTAATTCACCACTCTTAATTGGCAGTCTTCAACTTGCAATTTTTAATTAGAGATTTTCAATTGGCCATTTTTAATTAGAAATTTTTAATTGGCAATTTTCAATGGGCAAGTTTTAATGGTTAATTTTTAATTGGCAATTGACGATTATCAATTGGCGATTTTCAATGTGCAATTTTTAATTGACAATTTTCAATCCGCCATTTTTATTTGTCAATTGACAACTTTCGATTCGCAATTGGCAATTTTCAATTTGCATTTTTTTTTTGAATGGGCCATTTTTAATTAGCAATTTTTAATTGGCAACTTTTAATCGTTAATGTTTAATTGACAATTTTTAATTGGTAATTGTTGACTGGCAATTTGTAATTAGCAATTTTTAATTCGCCATCTTTAACTGCCAATTTTTAATTCGCCATTTTCAATTGACGATTTTCCATTGGCAATTTTTAATTGGCAGTTTTCAATGAGCAATTTGTCGTTGGAAATTTTTTTTTAATGGGCCATTTTTAATTAGCAATTTTCAATTGGCAAGTTTTAATTGTTAATTTTTAATTGGCAATTTTTAATTGGAAATTTTTAATTAGCAATTTTTAATTCGCCATTTTAAAATTGGCAATTTTTAATTCGCCATTTTTAATTGACGATTTGCAAATGGCAATTATCGATTGGCAATTTTCAATGTGCAATTTTTAATTGGAAATTTTTAATTCACCATTTTTAATTGCCAGTTTTCAATTTGGAATTTTTCATTCGCAATTTTGAATTGGCAATTTTTAATTAGACATTTTTAATTGGTAATTTATAATTGGCAATTGTTTTTTAATGAACCATTTTTAATTAGCAATTTTTAATTGGCCATTTTCAATTGGCAAGTTTTAATTGTTAATTTTTAATTGACAATTTTTAATTGGAAATTTTGAACTGGCCATTTTTAATTAGCAATTTTTAATTGCCAATTTTTAATTCGCCATTTTTACTTGACGATTTTCAATGTGCAATTTTGATTTGGCAATTTTCAATTGGCAATTTTTAACGGCGAGTGGTCTCCGACTGGATACTCCACGCGACATAGCCTTCAAGGCGGCACTGTCGCCATCTCCTGGAATCCCTTCGGAACGGGGCCCATCTAAGGGCATTTGTGCCCCTGACAACATTTCAGATTATTGTTAAAAAAGTTGATAATTAAAGGTTTTAAGCACTGAAAAATATTAATAACGGTTTATTATTAATATTTTTCGCCTGGGGGACTATATTTTGTTGTTTTTCTATTGAAAACAATCAGCCCCCATTTGCCGCGTTGTTACGGGGATAAGTGATCGCTAGGGTATTCAAGCATAAGAAGAAGTTTAGATTTGTTATCATTACGCAGTACACGGATGGTTGTATACTTCACTTCATGTATGTATAGTTCACTCTGATTTTATGTAATAAAATGGTGGATGATTAAAATTTCGGATTTTCTTATTGTAAGTGTAACTTGAATACGTTAGGATTCAGTAGTCGAGTGGTCATTTTATTCGAGGTACGTTTTGGAAAAGTATTTCAGAATTTGAGACGAGTCAAGTTCTATGAGGACCTTTATTGTAGAGAAGAAGTGCTACAGAAATAGACTTTACAAAAATTGCGATATTACTGTTATATTGAAAGATATTCTTCGGAAATATAGGTAGCAGCGGAATTGATTTTAACTGATTAACTATGTCACTATGGAATTATTAATTTACCGTTCCAAATAAATCGATTACAAGTTTCAATGATATGTGGGGGGAGAACTCGTGGAATACCTCGAGAACTACACTGAGTAACGAAAAATAATTTTACTTTGATAATTGTGTAATTATGATACCAATAATAAAGTATATAATTTTATATTATATAGTAAAATCTGCCAACTGACTTGCCAATGAGTTGTAATAGAATATTAGTGAATGCAAAGAAGGTACTCGTATGTGCAGAGGCCCAAATGGACACTTCAAAAATATTGCAATTGTTGAAATTATTCAGGTTTCTAAATTTTCTTAAATGATTAACAGTAGGTAAATCCTTGCAATTTTTTAATTTTCGACTTTTTACTAATTTTTGAAATTTTAAAAATTGTTGGATTTCTTACAATTTTTGAAAATTCCAAAAAAATTGAATGAACTGAATTTGAAATCCTCGTGTAACATCATAAACATATCTCTATTCTTTCTTTAAGGTGTCCATTTCGCCCCAATCTGCCCTATTTTCTGAAGGAGGAATTTGGGAACAGAGAAATAATAGTTGCAAACAAGGTTAAGGGGGTTCTCGACCTATTAATATTTTTCTAGATTTTTTAGCGACTTATTTCAAATCATTGCTCCGATCGATTTGATTTCGATTGATTACGTCGGGAGGAAACATGATAAAAATAGCTAAAAGTCAGATCAGTATCACAATATACGTTTTCAACACCTTCCGGAGGCGCATTTTCATGAATTGACAGTTGAATAAATTTTTATTAATTAAGTAAACCATTCTCTACCTTCAATCATTGACTAGCAATCAAGAGCAAAAGATTTTCTACCGGTTGAGCACCTGATAAACCGATTTCCACGAATTTATAAGGAAATCGGGTGCTAACTTCCATTGTAATTTTTGAAAAATTAATAAATAAATGCAGATATTAACTATTAAATTGAATTGATTCTGCAGCAATGATTCGCAAAACATTAACAACGGATAGAGACTTTTTGATCAATTTATGATTAACTGGGGTGCTCACTACCATTGTAATTTTTGAAAAATTAGTAAAAAATGGATTTATTAAATATTAAATCGAATTTGTTCAGTAGCAATGACTCCCAAAACATTAGCAATCGATAGATTTTTTAATTAGTTTATTGTTAATGATGAGGTGTCAACTATTCGGAACTAAGATAGGCATTATTCTAACGAAGTACCGGAACGCAGAACTGATCGTTTCAATTCAAAGAACATACTTAAATTATTCAGAATCGAATGACGTATTATGCGAATTTGGGTTTGGTTTCTGATATATTGATAAGTTTGCAGATTATAAGATATTGTTTAGAGCTCAATAGATTAAAGGCACTCACCCGTAAGCGCCTCCACAGACAAATGTTCCCAAGATTAACCAAAGCCCTTTCGGGATTTTTGAAAATTCGTAAGTGAATTTTTGGAATTTCGGCAAAACAACTAGATTGGGTGATTTCTGTTCATTTCTCTTGTCGCTATTGATTAATCATAATAATAATAATTACAACTGAGAAATGAAGATAGAAAGACTACAATAATTAGAAAAATTAGTACCTCATTTTGTTCTTTTTTCAACTCTTCTTGCTTCCTAATATGATCGTGTATAGTTGGCATCCAGATGTAAACTCCGCTGATACAACCAAATATGGTCGCCAATACTATTTGAGATTTGGTGAGTTGTATTTTAGTCCGAAATATCATCCCTGAATACAATATATTTTTAGGTTATACATCAGAGCAGAGTAATATCCAAAAACGTATGACTAAAATCAAAGAGGATAGACTAAAGTAGACCCCTAGGCACTTAGCCGAAAAGTACCCTAAGTACAAAAAGTACAGTATGTACCCAATTGTACATCGTTAGTGCATGATTGTACATCATTTAATTTTTTTTGTACATGCTCCAATTATTTATAAAAAAATAATGAAATTTTGACATGATGTTCGCCGACAAAAATTATAGGATTAGGTTTGCAAGGTCCCTAATCCCTGAATTTTACTAGAAATCGTTAGTAAATTACGAATTTCAGCATTATTTCGTTTATACATTCTTTTTTCATTGTTTAATTAGTCGTAACAATTATACACTCCCCGCCGTCATTACGGCCTGGGGATTCGAAGAACAGCCACGGCGAGGGATGATGCCGCCTCACTAGTTGAACCCCACATTCATTTTTTAATTAAGTTTTACTTTTTTCCTGCTGTTTGAGTCTTGTAGATCATTGTTTGGTGCTGAAAACCATTTGTCGGATTATAATTCGCAAATTACAAATTTTTCCAAATAGCGTCTAAAAAAATTAAGTCGCCCCCCCCCCCTATTTCTTTTATTTTTTTTTATATATATATGAGTTTGTACATTTTTGTTTGAGTATGAAAAATTTTATATTTTAATTATTCACGGGAGGAATAATTAATTTTTCGTAATAACTATGCGCAAGCGCGCGACGCAGCCTCATTGCACATGACAAATGATAGACAACAGATTGTTCTTTATTATTGATACAATTGAAGAAATGCACTCCTAAATTATGGAAATTGATCCATTGTCACCACCGAATCTCCTCATTGAATGCATATTTTGTCATATGTTTTAATGATAACTTCTGCTGATCGATTGCGAACGAATTACAATCGATTTACTAAGAAAATTCCTTGATAAGTATATATTTATTTTTCGGCTAATAGTCTACTGGCAATTTCGTCAATTTATTAAAAAAAGAGATGCTACATTTTTTTTTAGTCTTCATGTTTTGCTCCCTTTACATTCCAGGAAAAACCTTCTGAACATTGGGATTTCAGAAACTTTGTTGTCACTTGCAAGTTTAATTTCAATTGGTTCCTATGGTTTAATGAAAGAATTTATTCTTTTTTTATCAATGAGTAATATTGGCCAATTTCCGAACTAATGGACCATATAGATTAATAAATACAATGGATGCCAAATATAGTAAGGATTTCATCTCTATTAACGATTGACCAGTTGCACGATCAATGGAAAACCATTTTTTTTTCTGCTTGTGTATTGATGATGGATGAAATAATGGTCATCCTGGATTAACATTGTTATCGAAATTCTCATGATACTCTAACATGCTTGCAAAGTCAAATGACGATTGCTTTCTGTAGTTGTAGATCATGACAAATTGTATTTTAAGTTTTCATACCATTGATTTAGTCGTAAAATGTGTAGTACGAATTATTACAATCAATGTCTAGAAAATTCAAAACCTAATAAAAAAAATTTTATTGGCATATATACCTATTTAGATATGAGACAAAGTTGCTCATTAAAATTCAAAAATAAAGCAAGAAATACAAAATTTCCAAATCAATATTGACAGCAACTGTCTTCGTCTGGAGATGAGGCTAGAAAGTTCAAAACCTAAAAAAAAAAATTTTCTTGGCATTTATTCCAATTTGGATATAATGAGACAAAGTTGCTTATTAAAATTTAAAAAGAAACAAAGAAATATAAAATTTCCAATTCGATATTGTCAGCAACTGTCTTCGGCTAGAAATGAGGTACAGTCTTGATACCATCTCATTGGCTTATCATGTAAATTGCACATTCAGGCTGGATCACACGGTTCCCTCTCACACCTTCCGCTTTATTTAGGAGATCGTTGTGGAGCTGCCATTTCCCAGAACGATGACGACAATAGACTACATAGTGGTCGTACTTTTGAGAATAAGCTATAACTCTAGCTAGTCTAAAATCAAAATGATCACATAAGTTAGACTTTCCCTGGGACGGAAAGTGCATCCCTGACGGATCTATCGATTACTCCTTGATTGTGGATATGATAGGAACAATTTGTGCGTATGGTTGATCATTAGTTGATCGCTACTTGACCAGGGTTGGGCAGTATAATACCTCCGGTATTATACCACATTTTCTACTTGTATAAAAGTAGGTATTATACCTCTGAAGTTTTATACCCTTTTCTACCGCGTCTGGCGCCATCTGTAGTTACCCACGGTAAGTAAGGCATTTTGGAGGGAAAAATGAAAATACAATCCCTTTAATCATCATAACAGTTTGATGGTAGCACATCTTGTCGAATAGCACGCTGGGCAAGTACAGTGCATCTTTTGTGAAAAACGAGAGGAATAATGTCTATGGGAAGGCCAGCACATGAGTTTTGGAAGACTGGGCAATTCGAGAGACTACCTGGGTATAAAGCAAAGTGTCTAATTTGCAATAAGACCTATGAAAGCACTGTACAGTCTAGGTTAAGACGTCATAGGTAAGTAAGAAAGCATTCACCATGACCCTGAAGTTTGCAGAAGTCATCATCAAAAAATCTTTGCCAGGGCATATTGCGCCTACAAATCGCTGAATTTGGAAAAATCAATTTCAACATGTCGGACATTGATGAAATTAAGGGTGACAATTTTTACATTCGTAATAATATAGATCCAAAGGGTATTAAATGTCGAGTGAAACTGTAAAACCCTATTACCATGGGATATCTCCCCATATAAGAAGTCTATTAAAAAAAAACAGTATTCACGTTTTGAAAATTTCCGAAATGTCCCGATATAATTTTTTTTTCTATTCCCACATAAATAACACGATCCTCCGCTATAGTGTAATTCGGCTTTACTAAGGTCTACTATACGTATAAATAATGCAATCAGGACGAAAAAAAATCACTTTTCAGAAATCAAAAATATTTGTCCCGCTAATTTTTTTTCCGCCTTTAATATATTTTTCATGCAATGTTCAATTTAGCGACAATGTTTGCCATAGGATATCTTGGAAATTGATGAAAGGATGTAAAAAAAAATCACGTTTCGTATCACCTCAAAATTTCAACGTAAGAATGTTCTAAAAACGCGTTTCTTTGTTTTTGTTTTAACGTGGAATATCCCTTAGGAAAAGCATGATGTGTGGTGTTTGACACGTCAAAGTCTTTTTCATTGGGTTTTGTAATTCAAATTTTATTATGAGAAAAGGCCAACGACGTTCGAATGCAAATATTCAAGAGCGGGCAGGAATATAATTAAAAAAAAAAACGACAACCAGAATCATAATAGAATTTGAATTATAAATTTATATATACATACCATTGACACCACCAACGCGAGAAAATTGCCATTTGAAAGTCTTTGATAATAAGCTGATTTTTTGATAGAAACGAGAAACAAAATTACACTTGAATTGGACTGATCGATCCTCATTTAGATAGCATCTATAACATCGAAGGGCGGAATTTAACTCGGGAGATTATTAATAATAGGCTAATTGTTTTATGAAATCAAGAAACGAAAAAGCCTCGCAAATATTTTTTGATTATGAATTCTGATTTCGTGAAGCGAGTTCAATGTTCAATGAATATATATTACTTGGTTCATGGGAGACCTGTATACCTCCAATTGATGCAAACTCAAATGCTCTCGACCCCGACTCTATAGGATGCACATCGGCACAGGTCAGAGTTATATGCTGCTACAATTTAATTTTTTGCTAACTAGTATTATTCTATAATTATTTTGTTATCTTTCTAAAGGACGTGTCCAACGATGGAACTTCATCTAAAGTCACTCATCGAGCAGCCAATATCGCGAAAATACCTACAAAAGTTCAGAGTTCACCACATACACCCAAGAGAACGAAACGCCCAACAACCAACGACAGGTTGGACAGGTTCGTTGATCGGATATCGGACAAAGAGCAGGCAGAGATCGATCTCGCGCTGGGGGAATTGTTGTTTTCCTGCAACATTGCTCTCGACGTAGTCGAATCAGATTATTTCTTACAATTCACTTCTAAACTTCGACCTTCGTGGCAGGTACCCACCCAAGAAGTAGTGGAGACTTCCTTACTTCATAGAGTCTATGAAGCAGTCAAAGCCAATCATGATGAACTAATTGCTTCAGACTGTGTCTTGCGCATTATGATGCCAACAGTATGCATCAGGATCAAGCAAGTTTTTTCGTCGCGATCATAGAGACACCCAATAAGGAGCGTCTATTTGTTAAATCGTGGGAGGTGCGTCCTGACTCTGAGGCTCAGTACCTTGAATCTCAAGAAACTGAGATGATCCTCGAGGCAATCGAAATCATTAAAGAGAAATATAATATGGACCCTGGCGATCCAGTTCCGCTGTTGCAGCCCCCTAAGAACGGGGCTCCACGGGGCTAATGTTTGTTCGCAAATATTGAGCATATAAAGCATTTGTGTGAAAATTACCACTTAAAAATTGCCAGTTAAAAATTGCCAACTGAAAATTGCCAATTAAAAATTGCCAATTGAAAATTGCCGATTGAAAATTGCCAACTGAAAATTGCCAATTAAAAATTGCCGATCAAGAATTGCCAATTGAAAATAGCCAATTAAAAATTCCCAATTGAAAATTGCAGACTGAAAATTGACAATTAAAAATTGCTAATTAAAAATTGCCAATTAAAAATTGCCAATTAAAAATTGTCAATTGAAAATTCCCAATTGAGAAGTCCCAATTGAAAATTCCCAATTGAAAATTCCCAATTAAAAATTCTAAATTTAAAATGGCCAATTAAAAATTGCTAATTAAAAATTGCCAATTGAAAATTCCCAATTGAAAATTCCCAATTGAAAATTCCCAATTCGAAATTGCCAATTCAAAATTTCCGATTGCCAATTGTACATTGCCAAATAAAAATTGGCAATTGAAAATGGCCAATTGCAAATTACCAATTAAAAATTGCCAATTGATAATTGTCAATTGTCAATTGGAAATTGCCAATTGGAAATTGCCAATTGGAAATTGCCAATTGGAAAGTGCCAATTGAAAATTGAAATGGCCACTTGAAAATGGACACTTGAAAGTGGCCAATTGAAAACTGCCAATTGTGGATTGACAATTGGAAATTGACAATTAACAAATAAAAGTTGCGCATTGAAAATTGCCGATTGAAAATTGCCAATTGGAAATTGTGGATTGACAATTGACAAATATAAATGGGGGAGTTAAAATTGCCAATTGCCAATTGAGAATTGTGGATTGACAATTTAGAATGGCCGATTGAAAATTAACAAAGGAAAATTGGCAATTGCCAAATAAAAATTGCAGATTGAAAATTGTGCATTAAAATTTAACGGATTGAGGCTTAACAAAGGAGTATCGAAAATTGAGCATTGAAAATTGTGGATGGACAATTCACAATTGCCTATTGAAAATTGCGGATTGAAAATTAACGGTTGATAATTGAGGGTTGAAAATAAAAATTTGAAAATTGACAAATGACAAGTGAAAATGGCGAATTGAAAATAGAGCATTGAAAATTGAGTATTGAAAGTTGAGGATTGAAAATTGCCAATTAGAAATGACCAATTGCCAATTGAGAATTGTGGAAAGATAATTTAAAATTGCCGATGGAAAATTTACAATTGACATATACGAATTGCAGATTGAAAATTGTGGATTAAAACTTGACAACTGAAAAGTGCGGATTGAGGATTGAAAAACGAGTATTGACAATTGTGGATTGAAAATTGTGGATGGACAATTCGCAATTGCCAATTGAAAATTGTGGTTCGAAAATTGAAAATTGCCTATTGAAAAATGAAGGTTGAAAATTTCCAATTAGAACTGATCGGTTCTGGGACACCCTATATATAGAGCAACTCAGAATCAAAGTTATATATATGGAGCCACTTAGAGTTCATGAATACTTGTGGAGACCGTTTTTTACGATCGCCGCCGGCATCTTGGAATGGGTGAATGAGGGTGGAGAAAATTGACCAGTTCTTATATATATAGATCGACTCAAAATCGAATTTAAAGTCGATCCATGAATACCGGTATACCATATATGTAACTTTGATTCTGAGTCGATCTATATACAGGGTGTCTCACAACCAATCACGGTCCTGGAAGTATATCGAAGAGGGGCCTTTTCGAAGTCGAAAGTCCCTCTTCAGTTTTGCGATTAGAGCATTCGTCATCTTGTCTCACTCATTTTTTTTAATGCCCGTCAGTACGTATTTTCGAGCACAATTTTGTTTTGTTTGAGGTTTCGCAAAAAATTTTAGTATTTTTAAATGATATCATGCATGTTTTGGTTTTCTACATTCAATTTGACCATATGCGGCGACGGGGGGGGGGGCACTTTTATGTAAGTGGATAGTCACACTAATAGATGTTCGGATCGCAAAACTGAAGAGGAACTTTATGCTTAAAAAAATGACCTCTTCAATATCCTCGGAAGAAAGGGATCGGTTGTGGGACACCCTGTATATAAAATTGACCAATTTTTCGTTATGAACCATGGAATTATCCCCACGTTCACCATGCGTCAACTCAAAGATACATAACTGGCGGCTCGATAAATGGTTCAGTTCATAATTCACAAATCGGGAAGTTTTCGTTGTGACCCTTACGGATCACACTAATTTACCCCACTAGTTCATTTCCCGATATAGGGAAGTTATTGTAATCACTCCGAAAGTGAAATTTTCATGATATCTTCACTTTTCTCGACGTTTCACATCCTCCTGACGCAGTTTCAGAGCATGTACGTGTGTGTTTTTTTTTCACTCTTTCTCTATTCGTATTCACCCACGTAACCGCTGGTAGGCATTACTTCATGGGCAATACTACGGATCAGAGTACCCACCCGTTGCGGCTGGGGCCGACTTCGCCATTTCAGCTCATCGTATTTCTAATCACAGGGTAAACCTCCAGAAACCCCTTTGATACGATGGCGGGCGTCTACGATGGAACCCTCCCTCCCCCCCCCCCCGCGCGACGGATCGCGTTCGGTCCCGGCTCACGGTCTCACTTCATGGATACCGCCGATAGCACACACGGAATGTTCCTGCCATCGGTCGGAGTCCGTGAGAAAATATTTTTCAGAAAAATATTTTGCAGTGAGCGGGAATCGAACGCGGGACCTCTAGAATAGTAGGCAGACACTCTACCCACTACACCAAAGCCTTGACTTGACTTGAAAATTGTTTATTAACATTTGTCATATATACATACTATATACAGTATTAATATCTTAAGTGCTACGTTCTAGGTCACCAGCCGTTGGCTTTATATCTAATTTGAAAGAAGTGTAACCTAATTTTTCATTATTACAGATATTTGTGATTATTTAGATGATGACTCGATATAAGGAAAAATGACTTCTAAAAAACCTTATAAGTAATGGGTGCATGAGGGGCGGGAGAGAAAAGGATATATGGAAAGGTGGGACAAAACAGGTGGTCAGCGGGACCAATTGGATTTTATGTCAATATTGATGTTTTGGAGCTGGGGATTAGGATGGGATTGTAGCTTAAATTTAAATGTCTCATTTATTCTATCGATAAATTCGCCTATGGTTGTCATGCCGAGCGTTTCGTGTATTTCCACAATAGTCGTTCTTCTTTTAAAATTTCCTATTATTCGTAGGAATTTATTTTGAATCACTTGAAGATGATTCAAGTGCATTTTCGCTGCATTGTGCCAGGCAGGACAACCATAGGTGATAATGGGCCTAATTAACCCTTTGTAGAGAGTAAGTTTGAGGGATTGACTGAGCGCGGGTGATTTTAGCAAATTATACAATCTTACTAGGATAACTTTAGTCTTGACCTTGATTTCAGATATATGCTTTTTCCACAGGAGTTTGGAATCGATGTGTAAGCCTAAATACTTTACAGAGTCGGTTGGTGTGATCTTATCGCTACGAATAGTTAAGGTCGGCTTGGCCTTGGAGCTAGTAAATAAGATTGCTTCTGTTTTAGCAGCATTCACTTGAATTTTCCATTTCGTTAATTCACTGATTGTGAGAGAAGCAGCATTTTCTATTCTTCTAATAGCTTTGTTTATCGATTTGCTAGCTGAGTACAAGGCAATGTCATCAGCATAGCCGGCAATGGATACATTTCTCGGAATTCTACTAAAAACAGAAGCAATGTACAAGTTGAATAAAACAGGCGAGAGAATAGACCCTTGTGGGACTCCCGCGACAATTTCTATTTTATTCGAAAGCGAAGTTTCGACTCGAACTCGGATATATCTATTTGAGAGATATGATAGTAAAATTTTACATAGATATTTAGGGACATTTAATCCTTCGAGTTTGTATATAAGGCCTGTGGGCCAAACAGAATCAAAGGCCTTCTCGCTGTCCAGGAGAAGAAGAACGGTATCTTCTTTCCGGTCTTTCGCGGATTTTATATCATTCGTAATTCTAACCAGCTGGTGGCAGGTCGAGTGTTCTGATCGAAAACCAAATTGATTGATAGGCATTAGTTGTAACTCTTCTATGGGTTTTTTGAGACGAGCTAAAATTATTCGCTCAAAGAGTTTAGCCAATACCGGTAGGAGGCTGATAGGCCTATAGCTCACCGGATGCGAAGGGGGCTTACCGGGCTTTAGAATCGGAATGACCACCGCTCCTTTCCAGAGTTCCGGGAAATATTGTCTGAGGAGGCATGCATTGTATATCTTTGTTAGTAAACTTATTGCTTTAATTGGGAGGTTTTTTAGTGCTATATTGGGAATATTATCCACACCCGGGGCAGATTTATTTTTTAGTTTTTTAATAGCGGAAGTGATTTCACGGGGATTCGTGAGGAATTTTATGGGAGTTTCGATAGGGGCTTTGAGGATAGTCTTTCTCACATGACCTGTGACTTGTTGTTCAAAGGATTTGTTGCCTCGGGAGGCCGATATTTCGTGTATTGCTGCGTAGTGTATGCAGAGTGTATTCGCCTTGTCGTGGTCTTCTGTGTGGAGTGTGTTGTTTAACTTTAGTGTGGGGATTGTTCGTTTACCGGTATTATTAAAATATTTTGCTACGCGCCAAATAGAGTGATCTTTTAAGTTTATGTTTCTGAGTTTGTTGTCCCAAGATGATTGTTTCCATTCGGTTAATTTAAGTCTGATTTCTTTTATCAGCTGATTGAGTTCGGATTTAAGGTAGCGATTTCGGGTTTTTTGCCATCTTGACCTAATGTAATTTTTTAGCTTTATTAATGAAGCTATTTCGGGTGGGATAGGAGTGTGGGTGGATTTGGTTGAGCGTTTGGGAGTGGAGGAATCCAGGGCTGTTTGAATGACTTGGGTGAAATGTGTTATGTGTTGATCTATTGCTTCAGTGTTGTTACAAGTAGGGTTTGGTGTAGAAATCTCATCATTTAAGGTATCCTTGAATTTATTCCAGTCGGTTTTCGCGTAGTTTAAAATTTTTGGTGATTCTGGTGAGGTCGGTCGGCCAAATAGGGAGAAAAACAATGGTAGGTGATCGGATGGGGATTCGGAAAGTGTGGTGAAATTTTTAATGATAGAGATGTTGTTAGTTAATAAAAGGTCAATAGTACTAGGAGTGTTTGAATTATGAGGGTAGTGTGTGGGAACGTCTGGAAAGAGCAGATTAATTTTTTGTTCCGTCAAAAAATTTGAGAGAATCTTACCTGATTCGTTTGGCCTAGCAGAGGTCCAAGCAGTGTCCTTCGCATTTAGGTCTCCAACAATAATTGTTGGAGTACTATCGGAAAGTAGGTGCCTCAATAGGTTTGTATCTATTGAGACATCCGGTGGATTGTAGATCGAGTAGATCTTCGTTTTTTTATTGTTTACTTGGACCTCTACTCCCACGTATTCGGTGAGCGACAGGAGATCATGCGGAAGAGTTCTATGTGACAAGGTTTTGTGGATCGCCACCGCAACACCACCACCTGCTTTGGCCGTTCTGTCTTCCCTGATCAGCGAGAAGTCTGGGAAGTTAATTTTCTTCGTTTTGCTGTTTAACTTAGTCTCTGAAATCAGACAAATTTTGATGTTATTTCTGTGGACGATGTGTAATAACTCGTCCAGATTAGGTTTGAGCGCAAAAATATTAATTGCTAATATGTTGATTATGTTTGCTCGGGAATCGTAGGTGTGTTTGAGGAGGGTAAGAACAGGTGAACATAGGATGCGATGATTGTGATCCTATCAAATGGTGTAAGGGCTGTTTGGAGTTTAGAGCTCATCTCTTTTAGCTCTGAAAGGATTTCGGGAATTCCAAGGGTTGTTAGCTCGTCAAGGACTTGCTTTGCTGTAATTACATAGTTTATAGTTCTACTTAAATGAGATTCGGGAACATGTGTTTCCATTGGGATGGTCCTAGGTTCAGCAGTGGGTGCGATAAGATTCCTTCTCGAGGTTTCCACCGTCGGGAAGAAGGAAGCGTAGGTGGGCCTGGACGTATTGGCAGTAGAACTCGGAATTGGCACTGGGACTGCAGGAGACTGGAGGGACTGGATGTTCCTGTCCAGATTCTGGATCGTGGCCGAGTGAGGTGTAGTGGGCAGTTCCAATGGCGCTATGTTGGGCCTGGCCGATTGAGCTCGTTTTTTCTGAGTTTCCATGAATTTTAGGCGCATGGAACACTCTCTATAGCTGGCTGTGTGGGCGAGTCCGCAGTTTGCACACTTCAGGGTTTTGGAAGTGCAGACTTTTACGTCATGGTTTGACGCACACTTGACGCATCTCAGGTTCAGGTTGCAATGTTGGCTTGCGTGGCCAAATCTCTGGCACCTGAAGCATTGGGTAGGTTGCTGGGATTTTACATATTTTTCTACCTTATACGTGTGGTAGAAAATCGTTTTGATTTCAGCGAAGCTGCTCAAGGTTGTTTCCGGGCCAACCGTGATAGCGAAGATCGGTAATGGCCTGTTTTCTTTGGTGTCTCCGTCTTTGTTTACTTTCACGAACTGGCGAACGGAAAGTACGTTGATGCCGTGTTTTGATAACTCGGCTTGAATTTCGTCTTGTGAAAAACTGCTTGGAAGCCCTTTCAGAATATATTTTTTCGGTCGCTCACTTTTAAGACCGAAAGTGAAGAAATTGATATCTTGCCTTTTCAGGATACTTGCGATTTTGTTGTAGTCCTCGAGCGTTCGTAGATGGACGATCGTGGTACTTCCATTAAATTTCATCTTGAAATTTTTATCTGTGGCGTTGCTCTGCAGAAAATTGATTAATTTTTTTGTCTCCATTTTTTCATTCTCGATGATTAATGGAGGGACAGAGGTTTGTTTTGGAGCCTCTTGAGGTCCATCAGAAGTGTCGGAGGGTTTGGCGAGGCGAGCGGGAACTGAACTCGCGCTAGTCGAAGGTTTCGAAACGGCTTTTTTCGTTTTTTTTGGGTCTTCCATCGGAGGACTCATTTTGGCTTTCCTTTTTGGAGCCAAGGGAATTTTGAGGTTTTTTAAGTTTGACACTTTTGTGCCAAAACTTTTACTCGATTTAGAATTTCACTGTACTATAAGCGCTGTACGTTAGAAATTTATATTTCGCAGAGAGCGGTAGACATGCGTCCGCACGACACCGACTCAAAACAAATACTGCACACCAAAGCCTTGACTTGAAAATTGTTTATTAACATTTGTCATATATACATACTATATACAGTATTAATATCTTAAGTGCTACGCTCTAGATCACCAGCCATTGCCTTTATATCTAATATGATTAAAGTTTAACCTAATTTTTCATTTTTATAATGTTTGCGAATTTTTACATGATGACTCGATATAAGGAAAAATGACTTCTAAAAAACCTTATAAGTAATGGGCGCATGAGGGGCGGGGGAGAAAGGGATATATGGAAAGGTGGGACAAAAACAGGTGGTCAGTGAGACCAATTTGCTTTCTTATCAATGTTGATGTTTTGGAGCTGGGGATTAGAATCGGATTGTAGTTTAAATTTAAATGTCGAATTTATTCTATCGATAAATTTACCTATGGTTGCCATGCCCAGCGTATTGTGCATGCCGACCATTTTATTATCCATAAAGATTTATTTTAGACAAATTGAGGATGATTTAAGTGGGTTAGTGCTGCATCGTGCCAGGCAGGACAGCCATAAGAGATAGGTCTGATTAACCCTTTGTATAAAGTAAGTTTCAGAGATTGACTGAGCGTTGGAGATTTCAGCAAATTATACAATCGTACTAGAATAATTTTAGTCTTGACCTTGATATCAGATATAAGTTTTTTCCACAGCAGGTTGGAATCAAGGTGTAAACCTAAATATTTCACAGAAACGGTTGAGGTAATCTTATTGCTACGCAAAGTTAAAGTCGGTTTGGCCTTGGAGCTAGTAAATAAGGTTGCTACTGATTTAGTAGCATTCACTTGAATTTTCCGTTTATTTAAATCGCTGATTTTAAGAGAAGCAGAATTTTCTATTCTTCTAACAGCTTTATTGATCGATTTGCTAGGTAAGTACAGAGCAATGTGATCAGCATAGCCTGCAATGAATACATTTCTAGGTATTCTGTTAAAAACAGAACCGATGTATAGGTTGAATAGTACACGGGAGAGGATATCCCCTTGCGGGACTCCCGCGACAATTTGAGTTTTAACGGAAAGTAGTGATTTGACTCTAACTTGAATATATCTATTTGAATTTCTGATTCTGACCAATTCGTGGCGGGTCGAGTGTTCTGAACGGAAACCGAATTGGTTTGTAGGTATTAAGTGTAGCTCATCGATAGATTTTATGAGACGTAATAGAATTATTCGCTCAAAGTGTTTTGTGGGTACCGGTATCAGACTGAGTTTGAGCGCAAAAATGTTAATGGCTGAGATATTTATTATGTTTGTAGGAGGATCGTGGGTGGTTCAGCGGTGGATTCGAACAGGTATGCATAGGATGCGATGATTGTGATTTTATCAAGGGGGGTGTCAGCTCTTTGGATTTTAGAGATCATGTTCTTAATCTCTGAGAGGTTTTCGAGAATTCTAAGGGATTTAAGGTCATCAAGGACTTGTGTCACTGTATTAATAAAGTTTTTACTTGTACTTAAATGTAATGGCGGATCGTCAGTCTCCAACGGAATGGTCCTAGGTTCAGCGGTGGGTGCGTCAACATTCGTTCTTAAGGTTTCCATCGTTGGAAAACAAGAAGCGTAGGATGGCCTGGACATCTTCGTGGCAGTAGAGATTGGCGTAGGCTCGAGGACTGGAGGAGACTGGAGAAAATGGATGTTACTTTCCAGGTTTTGCATCGTAGCCGAGTGTGGGGTAGCGGGCAGTTCCCGCTCTGCTCTTTTTGGTGCCGGTGGTTGGACTCTTTTTTCATGAGTCTCCACAAATTTGGTTCGTGAGGCGCACTCACGATAGCTCGCTGTGTGAGCTAGACCACAATTTGCGCACTTCAGGGAGTTACTGGTGCAGGTTTTGATGTCGTGATTGCCTGCGCATTTCACACATCTGGGATTTAAATTACAGTGCTGACTTGCGTGTCCAAATTTTTGGCACCGGTAGCACTGTGTTGGTTGTTGGGTTTTGATGTATTTTTCTATCTTAAATGTATGATAGAAAATGGTTTTAATAGCAGCGAGGCTGCTCAAGGTTACATCAGGCCCAACCGTAATTGCAAACACCGGTAGTGGCCTACTCTCTTTGCTGTCTCCGTCCTTGTTTGTTTTCACAAACTGCCGGACTGATAATACCTTTATGCCGTGTTTGGATATTTCCGCTTTAATCTCCTGCTCAGTAAAACTGGCGGGAAGACCTTTTATGATAAATTTCTTCGGACGCTCACTTTTTAGACCGAAGGTGTAAAAATGTAAATTTTGCCTTTTCAGGATACTTGCGATTTTATTATAATCCTCCGTCGATTGTAGATGGACGATGGTAGTACTACCATTGAATTTCATCCTGAAGTTTTTGTCCGAGGCGTTGACTTGCAGGAAGTTGATTAATTTTTTGGTCTCCAATTTGTCATTTTCAATAACTATTGGAGGCACTGATGTTTGTTTTTGAGCCTGTTGTGGCCCGACAGGAGTGTTTGAAGGTTTGTTGAGGCGAGCGGGTTTACAGCTCGCACTAGTTGACGGTTTAATAACGGTTTTTTTAGTTATTTTTGGGTCTTCCACAGGAGGAGTCATTTTGGCTTTCCTTTTGGGAGCCAGAGGAAGTTTGAGATTTTTGAAGTTTGACACTTTAGTGCCAAAACTTTGACAAGATTTATAAATTCACTGTACTGTAAGCTCGGTACGTTTGGAATTTATATTTTGTAGAGAGCGGTAGACATGCGTCCGCACGACACCGACTCAAAACAAATACTGGACACCAAAGCCCCGTCACATGTACGTGTGTGTGAGTGTGTGTATATGTATGTGGACAAAATATTGTGCTCACGGTTTCTCAGGAACCAATGGGCTAATTTTAGGTTTTTTTTCTTTGATCGATGCGTCTCCATGGTGTCCACGTCCGAAAGGAATGGTAAACTGAAGGGACAATTCCTTCAATTGTTTTTAACAATTTCAATTGTTTATAACGTTGTATTACAAAAACCGTAGGAGATAGAAGAAAAAGTTTCCAATGAATGTTGTTCCCCACATGAAGATACATATTTTATGTTTTATGACTTTTTTCCATAATTGCCCTAATTTAACAGATATCGCTTAATTAGAATTTTTAATTGTTTATAACGCTGTATTGCGAGAACGATGACCAGATACGAGAAAAAGTATCTGACAAAAGTTGTTCCGCTCGTGAAACTACATATTTCGTCTCTTATCACTGTTTTTGTTAGGCATCATTTTTTCCAAGATATCGATAAAAAATCGTAATAGTCGATTAAGAGTTGAACTTGCGGTATTCATTCGAAAATTCTTTACAATTATTACTATTGGATGTAATAATTACATATTGGCCTATATTGGATACATGCACCCAAGCTTACTAGAATCATCCAGACCCAACGATTGCATGAAAAAACTAGTGGTGTGCAACTGTGTGTGCCCCATACAGGGCACAAACAAAACTTCTCGGTTTGGTATTTGAGTACAACATAAACACGCAATCATTTTGATGACCAAACTCAACAGTGATATCAATAATTGAAATTGCAATGAATAATTATCTACCCCTATACTTACTTAGTTATCCCGCTCTTCGACATTTTTCCAGCAGTTGTCGACATATTCACTCGCCAAGTATGTTCTAGTTTAACTCGCGGTATGTTCTAGCCTATATTGAATGTGCATTTTTGTGTAAGGAACAATCCGGGCGATGTGTATTGTGCCCATCTTTCCAATTGCTCAGACGACCATACCTCCTTAATTATGCAAATTATGGAAAAAAGTCATTACATATAAAAAGGCGTATTTTCCTATAAGGAATAATTCTCTTTTAGGAAGTTTCCCCGATAACTTTAATAGTTTATCCAGTGCAACAGTATAAACAATTACAATTGTTAATAACATTGCATATGCTGCACGAATCCCATCCAAAGTGTGATCCGCTCGAGTTTGCACGGAAACGCCACGATTGGAACTCTCATGACAGCGCTGTGTTCACTCGTTCACTCATTACAGACATAATTGTTGACACGGTTATAGCTCCTTAATTATGCAAATTGTCAAAAAAAGTCATTCTACATAAAATACGCATTTTTAGATGGGCAATAACTTTTCTCATATAAATTTTGCGCTAACTATAATAGTTGACGTAACAGAACATTATAAACGATTGAAATTGTTAATAACAATATATACTGCACCACACCGACGGTTGTGGATGTACGGGTTAAAGCACTGGAATTGGGGGGAGCTAATTGAGATCTGAGATCGCTGGTTCAAGTTCGGCATGGGCGCTATTTGTTTTTTTCAGGCTTTAACTCACACGACACAACCGACGAAACCGGGGGTTTCGCAAAAGAAACGAGCTGCACAAATCTGAGGTTTTTTCCAATGGTTTTCCCTCGATTCCAGTGACAAACTGGGCAAGTGCTGTACAGTGGGGTTAAGGGGGGGTGGGATGGGAACAAATCGTAAAGACCCGAAAGGGTATACGAATAGAGTGGAATTTTTTCAAATCAAAGAAACTCAATCGCCATACTGAGCGACTCGATTCCATAATCGACCGATCCGTGAGGGTGAAAATTGAGTATTGAAAATTGCGAATTGAAAATTGACAATTGACCATTTACAAGTAAAAATTGTAAATGGAAAATTATCAATTGAAAATTGCACATTGCCAATTCCTAATTGCCGACTGAAAATTGAGGATTGCCAATTGAAAATTGCCGACTGAAAATTGCCAATTGGAAATTTCGAATTGAAAATTTAGGATTGAAGATTAAGGATTGAATATTGCCAATTCAAAAATGCGCATTGAAAATTGAGGATTGAAAATTAAGGGTTGAAAATTACCAATTGGAACTTGACAAGCGAAAATTGCGAGCTGAACATTGAGGACCGAAAATTGAAGAGTGAAAATGACGGATTGAAATTTGTTAGATGGAAATTGCGGATTGAAAATTGCCAATTGAAAAATGGGAAGTGGGAAATTTGCGGATTGAAAATTGACAAATTCGTCAAATTTTTACTTGTCAATGGTCTAGTGTTAAATTTTAATCCGCAACTTTCAATTACCAATTTTCAATCTTCACTTTTCAATGCTCTAGTTTCAAATCGCAATTTTCAATGGTCAATTTTCAAATCTTAATTTGCACTTGTCACGTTATAATTGGACATTTTCAACCTATAATTTTCAAGCTTCATTTTTCACCAGGCAATTTTCAATTTTCGAACCACAATTTTCTATTGGCAATTGTGAATTCTCCATCCACAATTTTCAAAACTCCTTTTCCGATCCTCAATCAGCAATTTTCAGTTGTCAAGTTTTAATCCACAATCTTCAAACCGCAATTTTCAATGTGCAATTTTTATTTGTCAGTTGTCAAAATTCAATAGGCAATTTTAAATTGTCAATCCACAATTCTCAATTGGCAATTGGTTATTTCTAATTGGCAATTTTCAAGCCTCAATTTTCAATGCTCTATTTTCAATCCGCAATTTTCAATAGGTAATTTTCACTTGTCACCTTTTAATTGGCAATTTCCAGCCCATAATCTTCATTTTGCAATTGGCAATTTTCAATTTTCAAAACCGCAATTTTCAGTTGACAATTGTCAATTGGCAATTGTGAATTGTCCATCCACAATTTTCAACGCTCTATTTCCGATACTCCTTTGTCAAGCCTCAATCCGCATTTTCAGTTGTCAAGTTTTAATCCACAATTTTCAATTGACAATTTTCAATCTGCAATTTTCATTTGTCAATTGCCAATTTTCCATTGTGAATTATCAATCGGCCATTTTAAATTGTCAATCCACAAATCTGAATTGGCAATGTTAACTCCCCAATTTTTATTTGTCAATTGTCGATCCGCAATTTCCAATCGGCAATTTTCACTTGGCAATTTTCACTTGGCAATTTTCACTTGGCAATTTTCACTTGGCAATTTTCAATTGGCAATTTTCAATTGACAATTTTCAATTGGCAATTTTCGATCGGCAATTTTCAATCGGCAATTTTCAATTTATTTATTTATTTATTTATTTTATTTGTATAAAGACCCGACAGCCAAGGCCAATTATGGGGCCAAATATCACATCATATGTTACATTAATCATAGGACAAAGGTATAGGAAAATCCTTAAGAAAAACATTTACAAAAATCTACAAGATGGCAGCACTAGGACTCCACTAAGCACACTCATCTGTTGCTGGGGATGAGATCATAACCTGTCTACACTTAATTACAATACTGACGGTTTACAAGAGTTCTAATTAACGGCTATCGTTCCACACTCAAAGGCTCAACGGTGGCATACACTTGATACATAAAGTTAAAGTTAATGTTAAACTTAGAGAAAAGGGGGTTGGACCTTAAAGGCGCAGTGATAGCGCAAAAGAGCGTGCCTTTTTGGCAATCTCAGACAATGGTGAGGTAAAAATATCAATGCTACCTTCAATTGGCAATTTTTAATTGGCAATTTTTATTTGACAATGTTCCATTGGCAATCGGCAATTTTTAATTTGCAATTTTCAGTTGGGAATTTTCAATTGGGAATTTCCAATTTGGAATTTTCAATTGAACAATTTCAATTGGGAATTTTTAACTGACAATTTTTAATTGGAAATTTTCAATTAGAAATCTTTAATTGGCCATTTTTAATTGGCAATTTTCAGTTGGCAATTTTCAATTGGCAATTTTTAATTGGCCATTTTTAAATGGCAATTTTTAATTTATACTTTTCAATTGACAATTTTCTATTGGCAACTTTCAATTGGCTATTTGTAATTGGCAATTTTCAGTTGAGAATTTTCAATTGGCAATTGTGAATTCACAATTTTCAATTGACAATTTTTTATTGGCAATTTTAAATTGTCAATCCACAATTCTGAATTGGCAATTGGCCATTTTTAATTGGCAATTTTCAATTGACAATTTTCAATTGACAATTTTTAATTGGCAATTTTTAATTGGCAATTTTTAATGAGCAATTTTTAATTGGCCGTTTTTAAATGGCAATTTTCAATTGGAAATTTGTCAATTTGTCAGTTGTCAATTGTCAATTTATCAATTGTCAATCAGCAGTTTTCAATTGCCAATTGTCAATTGTTAACGGCGAAGGTCTACGACTGGATAAGCCACGCATCATAGTCCTCAAAGCGGCGCTGTCGCCATCTCACGGCATTTTCCCACTCCGGACGTCTAGGGACATTTGTATCAATAATTATTATTCCCTTAATTAAAAAAGAGATAATTAAGTGTTTTGAGCATTGTGGAAATTTAAAAGACGCCCATCATTTTCAATTTTTAACCCACAAATGCTGTATATGCTCATTATTTACGAAAAAGCATTACCCCGTGTAACCCCGTTCTTAGGGGGCTGCAACGGCGGAATTGGATCGCCAGGGGGGGGGGGGGGATCGTGGTAAACTACCTGGAGAAAACTATGTCAAATTACTTGCAAAGAACCGTGCCAAAATGCCTGGCAAAATGTCCGTTCAACTACCTGCAGAAAAAACCATCAAACTACCTGGGGAAAGCCCTGTCAAACTAGTTGGGGGAAGTCCTGTCAAACTGCCCGGGGAAAGTCCCGTCAACCCACCTGGAGAAAACCCTGTCGAACTATTTGGCGATAACTCTGTCAAACTACCTGGGGGAACTCGGTCGAACTACCTGAGGAAAACTCTGTCAAACTTCCTGGAAAAAACCCTGTGAAACTACCCGGGGGAAGTCCTGTCAAACTACCTCGGGAAAGCCCCGTCAACCTACCTGGGGAAAATCCTGTCGAACTACCTGCTGTAAACTCTGTCAAACTACCTGGGGAAAGCCCCAGGTCAACCTACCTACATGCATGCCTCCATGCTCCTCCTTGACTGCAAACAAGCCTTCGACCGAGTTTGGCACGAGGGTCTTATCTATAAACTTATGCAGCTCAACGTTCCCCAATATCTCATTGGAGTTACCAAATCCTTCCTTACCAACAGGACCATAGTTGCACGCATAAGGAAAAGCCTTTCAGACCCCCACCAAATCACCGCTGGAGTCCCCCAAGGCTCCAAACTCTCCCCCTCTCTCTTCAACCTATAGTGTTATGACTTACCCACTAACGACAATATCCTCACCGTCCAAAAGGCCGATGACGTTGGCTTTTTGCAGTCAAAAGTCATCAGTCATGGTACGTGTCACCTACACAAATTCATCCCGACTGTCTTGGACTGGTATTGGAAATGGCGTTTCGACATCAAGTCCGAAGCAGTCTTTTTCTCTCGCCGCCAACGCACAACGCACCCCCCCCCCCCCCCCCCCCCTCTACCAATTGTCAACATCACCCCATTAAAGGGAGCTCCTCAGCCAAATACCTCGGCGTAATTGTCGACAAAAAACTGCCCTGGTCCAAGCTTATAACTGCCACCCGGGGCAAAGCTATTGGCGCCTTTGTTGTTCTGAAACCCTTTTTAGCAACAAGGCAATCTCCCAATCCACCAAAACTCGCGCCTTCAATGCCATCATCCACAGCATCTGCATGTACGGCATCCCTACTTGGGGCTCGGCTTCACCAAACCAAATTAACAGACTAAACCGAACATACCCCCACTTCCTTCGCTCTGACCTAAATTTCTCGTGGTTCGTCCGCAATACCCAAATCCTTAAAGAAACTAACCTCCCCTCGATTCACTCCGCCGCAAAGCTATATGCAAAAAATCTCCGTAACAAAATAGAGAAACATCCTAATCCTACCATGAACACACTGTGCAGCTATAAATGCAAACCTTCCGACCGATTCAGAAGGCCTTGGCTTCTCGACTCTCCTACAAAACCGCCCTTTCGAGCCTCGCTCTTTTGCGTTCATGCCCCAGTAACCATACTAAGGTCTCTTCTTCTACTTTGGGTTTATAACCTCTGGTTGGCAACCCCTGAGGAAGGGTTTTAGTCGGTAGGCACACCGTGAATCCGACACTGCCCCCTCCCCTCCCTGGGGACGTCTTTTTGAAGATTTCCCTTCCTCAGCCCTTCAAAAAAAAAAAAAAAAAAAACTCAAATCATCATTCTCTAACGAGCAGTCCAGCAGTGCGCTTCGAGCAAGGAACCCCTGCCACTAAAGGAGCCAACACAACGGACCAAGCGAAGAACTTCAGCAGCCCCTTCAGCAACCAGCGGCCTAATCTCAACTGCACTTTGCAGTACAACAGTTTGTTCACCCATACTTCTCAGTACGACAACCACGCACCTGTACTTTTGAGTGCAAATATACAAATTCAATTTGACTTCGCCATCGTTCCTTTCACCTACCGTTCACACCCGCAGGGGTATCAACATTAGTACCATTCAGATACTTTTTGAATTTTGACAATTGGATTTGCAGCGAAGTAATTCTGTATTGAAGGTATGCCATGCGTTTCTTTTCTCCTCCAGAACGCTCCATTTACAAAGTTTCAATGATTTTGATTTTATAAAGAAGTTTATTTTATAACAACGAATTTCCGGTCAGTTATTGAAGAACTAAGAACTATATCGCAATAGATACACATACTCATTTATAGCAACAATTCAACTCCATTCAAATATGCTTATTCATTGAGTAAAAACCGATTAGATTACGTTCAATTATAATATTTGGACACGATATTTGTCCAGCTGGGCGGTGAAGTTTATTGGACAGGGAGTGACAGGTTGCTCCACGTGCTGAGCAGTATTTTTCAGTTTTTCCTAGGTTTCCTTTATTTATGTGATTCAAGTTGACATTTATTTTACATGCCAAAAGTCAAAATGTAAAACCGACGCATTTCGGCAATATTCGGGTTTCCTCGGATTGCGCCGAGGTGACTAGCGCCGAAACATTAGCTCGGTCGGTTCCTGTTCGAGAGTCAACGCGTTAGCAACGTTTTTGAGTTTCAACGGTTTTTCAACGCCAATCAACTTCGGTTCAATTGACTAAATTCAACTTTTCATCTGTGTGTTAGAGATTCGCGTTCTGAATTTACGCCTTAGGGCTTGAATTTTCTAATAATAGTTTTCAACGCCATTCAACATAAGTGTTTAATCCATTATTCAATTCAAACAAGCTAAC
This sequence comes from Asobara japonica, assembly GCA_026005395.1. Classification (NCBI taxonomy): domain Eukaryota; kingdom Metazoa; phylum Arthropoda; class Insecta; order Hymenoptera; family Braconidae; genus Asobara; species Asobara japonica. The sequence goes on from BQMI01000052.1 coordinate 219,569, forward strand.
ATTCACCGATACACGTGATTATTTCGCGATCGTCGCCTTACGGTATCCCACCGTATTTCACCAGACAATTATCGTGTTTAAATCATCGCATACAACCACCGATTAATTTTGTATAAAGTGTAAAGAATTTAGCCAAAGGATTTATCCCAATATATTAACGGTTTGCCTTCGGCTTAATTCACGTGTTCAACTGGAGTTTATTTCCTCACTTCCCAGCTCCTTTGTTCATCCCCGTCCATCCACCCTACAAAACTCAACGGACAAAATTTAGAAAATCAATATCCAACTTATAACATGGTCCTTCGAGCCGGATCGGGCGGTATTAATGAGTGAATAAAATTGTGCGGGTAAAGTGTTTCCAACGGACAAAAGTCTATTGCGATTTCGTACATTAACAACCTTGAGTGTTAACAGTGTTGCCAAGGACAATAGCCAATTGGACATAGTGTTCGGGTTTGTTGACATTCCGTCAAGGTTGCGCGGAGACATTTTGAAATTTTCAACGCGATCAGTCGGAAATCTTTGGGTCAGTCCGAACTCAACGAACCTTGCCGAACAAATCGGGATAAGAGTTCCCTCGATTCACCAGTAGGTGGAGCAACTAAGTCGGTAAAACCAACGGCCGGTAAACGTCGCGGTCGATCAGTTACCCACGACGCTAATTTAAGATGTCCGACGACGAGATGTCAACAATGGAAACTCCTGAGATGCCAACAACACCGATCGAGTCAACCAAGATTGGGCTACAATCGTTGAACAGGACAGCAAATCTCCCCCTTTCGATGCCAACGTTATTATTAAAACTAGGAAGTCTGAGGCTCCTGTCAACCCAACAATCAACGTCCCTAACATCTCTCCAACAATCTCAGCTTCAATCATCAACGACATTGAGATGGTTTACAACAAGATTACTGAATTGAAAATAATTCCTGCTGAATTATTACAATTAACTTCAACGAACACAACGATTGAAGAATTAACGGGTAACCAGACGTACATCAAGGAGGAGTGGAGTGATTTGGTTGAACTCTCTGGGTCAATTATTAGTAGAATACCTGAGGATCATCCGTACAAACAGGAAAACTTGATTTACAACGCCTCTCAAATTAAAAGAGAATGTTTAAAGATAATTTGTAAAATCAAAGGCCAAATTAACAACGAATTACGCGATCGAACACCAACGAGCTCAACATCTTCGAACCAACTTCAGAGAATACAACTGAAGAAATTCAACGGCAAGTTTGCTTATTGGAAAGAGTTCGCTGACATATTCCAAAATCTGGGTGGAAGACGGCATGACTTGGCGCCTGTCAAGGAATTGGTAAGGCTCAAAGAAGCCCTTGAGGGTCCAGCAGCGGACCTTTTGATGAGTTTCACCGCAACGGATGCCAACTATGAGAAGGCATGGGATAAGCTGAAGAGACATTACGAGAACCCTCGTATTATTGCATCAGCGCTGTTTAACCGAGTTCTCAACGGGAAACCCATGTCCTTAGGGGATCCCAACTCGATGTCATCCAACGCACATATTGCCCAAGAGACAATTGATCAACTCGTCACTTGGGGCATCAAACGAGAAGATTTGGGCGAACAACTCGTTTTTCACCTGCTCACACGCTCTCTTAATGCGGAGCTTAAAACAACTTGGGAGCAACGACTTGGATCACCGAGTTCGTCCCACTTGAGGAGTTGGTGGAATTTCTCCAATCCACGGCACGTGGAATGACCAACGAGGATCATCTGGAGACATCCAAGGCCAAGACTGGCAAAGTGATGAGCAGTCCACCACGAGCTTCACAATGATCTCGAGCATACCATACGTCTCAAACAACGGAGCCATATACTGAGACTGAACATCCAAAGCCTGCAGATTGCTGGGCATTCTGTAAGGCCGAGCACTACATCGGGCAATGCCCCAGCTTCCTAGGCCTTACACCCCGAAAGACGTTGGAGCACGTCCAGGCTCAACGACTATGCTACAATTGTTTTGGCACACATGTAGTCTCCAAATGCAAATGTAGCTTGTCTTGTCGTGTGTGCCAGAAGTGGCATCACACATTGCTCCATCTGGGAGACACGCCAACGACTGCTGAGAAATCGACATCGATGAGCAACGCAACGAGATCATCAACGACGGAGAATTCAGGTTCAAGTGTTTAAATTATTTTCAATTATTTTTTATCACTCAGAACTCTCATTCTCACTCGTTTTCCAACAGATCAGTTGCAAAAAAAGATACTCAACGACGACTCAACAAGGACACATGGCAATCGAACAACAAAGTACCCGGCCAACGAAGTGGTTGCCTATAATGGGCATCAACCAATAGATCGTCCCACAGATCAATGACTCGTGCTCCTGGCAACAGCGAAAGCCAGAGCATTTTCAACGACAGGACAGTTCAAGGTTGCACGCATCCTCAGTGACCAAGGATCTCAACTGTCATTCATCTCAGAAGAACTAGTTTGCCTTCTGAAACTCCAACGAAGATCATCCACAATTGATCTTCTTGGCATTGGTGGAATTGCCGCATGTAAAACTAGAGGGATTGTATCAATAATGCTTTAGTCGATGACTGACCCGCATCAACAGGTGATAATACCGGCACATATCCTGAGAAAATCAACATCTCGTTTACCACCATTCTCCTGTACGTCTGCATCCATCGGATCCCTCCAGCAGCTACAACTTGCAGACGACAACTATTCAAAACCTGGCCCAATCGACATAATCAACGGAGCTGACAACTATAGAGAAATCATCGGAGATCAAGTGATGAAATCCAACGACAATAAATTAGTTGGCCAACTAACCAAATTCGGATGGATCATATCAGGTCCAATCTGCTGTAATGATTGTTCAACGAAGGTTTCCTTAACGGCCGTGAGGAGATCTTCAAATGAGCAATTAACAGAGCTTCTACAACGATTTTGGGCCCAGGAAGAACCACCAACATCAACTCCAATCAACGAGCTCACCAACGATGAATTAGAATGCGAGGAGCATTTTGAACGTACTCACCAACAAGATGAAACAGGGCGTTACATTGTGCGCCTGACACTGCGCACATCGACGTCAGCCCTGGGACCATCAAGGAATAGCCCTTCGCCAATTGCAGTCAGTAAGACGAAGACTAAATGCTAATCCAGATTACGAAACATTGTATAATGACTTCATCAACGAGTACGAAGCACTTCATCACATGCGACCTGCACAACACACATCGGACCCGATATATTATTTGCCGCATCATGAGGTACTTAGAGAAGATGCGATAACAACACAGCTCCGAGTGGTGTTCAGCGGTTCGAGTAAAACATCATCCAATGTCTCACTCAACGACATTCTCCATGCGGGCGGAAAGCTTCAGGTAGACGCTATAGATCTTCTCACCTGGTGGAGAAAACACAAATTTGTATTTGCCACAGATATTGTCAAGATGTTCCGCCAAATCAACGTGCACCCAGATGACTGGGATTTACAACGTATTTTGTGGATCGACGAGAACCAACAAGTCGTAACTTATCAACTGAAAACAGTTACATAAGGACTCAATTGTTCTCCATGGCTCTCCTTGATAGTCATCCAACAACTTGTCAACGATGAATGCCACCGATTCCCCAAGGCTGTTCCATCCCTCACAAAAGGTCGATATGTTGACGACATTTGTGGTGGAGCAGACTTAGAGGAGGAATTCAACGAATTCGTTAGTCAACTACAAGAGATTTGCCACGCGGGTGGGCTTCCACTTCAAAAATAGACCAGCAACCGCCCAGACTTGCTCAGACAACTTAGCCTGTCAACAGAGCCCTCAACGTCGGTGCAATTTGAAGAATTAATTGTGAAAATTCTTGGATTGTGTTGGCGTTCATCAACAGACACGTTCAACTACCGATCAAAGGTATTCAAGTCAACGAATTTCACCAAAAGAGTTTTGTTATCGGAAATTGCTCAGATTTTCGACCCGGTGGGATTCATCGTACCAGTCATCGTTCGCGGAAAGATTCTCATCCAGGAACTTTGGCTCCTCAAATTAAATTGGGATGATCAGCTGCCAATTCAGTATAAACAACGATGGAGAGAATTCCGAGATGACCTTTAACAGCTCAACCAACTGAAATGGAGACCAACAAATGCCCAACCATCAGCAGTTCATGTTGCCGTTTTTGTCTGCTTCAGTACGTCAGCAGTTCACCTGGAGTTGGCCAACAGAGAAACAACGCATGCCTTCATCGCGGCCTATAAAAGATTTAGTGGGCGTTGTGGTATCCCAGCTGTCATGTATAGTTTGTGGGAGCAGCGAACGTTCTCAACAACATGTACAACCAGATGACACCTGAGAATCGACATATTCAAGCTGCTCTCGCCTCACATGGAACAACGTGGAAATTTAACCCGCCAATTTGGTGGTAACTGGGAAGCCCCCCATTTTGGTGGTAAATGGGAAGCAGCGGTTAAATCAACGAAACACCACCTTAAAAGAGTGCTTGGAACAACAACGCTGACTTATGAAGAGAGATCGAGGCCTGCCTCAACTCGAGACCCATCGCCCCAATGAATGATGATCCTGAGGATCTTCAGGCGCTGACACCAGGCCATTTCCTCATTGACCAACCTCTACAAGCACTTCCTGAGAAACAATTCACCAACGAGAATGAATAGAGATTAACACGATGGAACTTGGTAACGGATCCACCACCAGATGAACAACCACACAACGCCAACAACGATTCCGACGAGAATTAACTTCAAAAACCAACGGAGTCTTCCTGCAATGAAGGTGGACCGAGTAGCCGACGTTGCAGGAGACTATAATCATCATCATTGCCGAGACACCGGAACAACAGGATTTGAGCTAAGTATCATATTTTGCATTAATCCTTTGGCAAATGATACGGCTCTCACCCTGTAATTATTTCCTCAGGCAATCCAACGTCAAGAGTTCTCATGATCGAAACAGAAGACGACCAGGGGAATTTACGACTCTTTTGAATCGTCTGAAAGCTCATCTGAGAGATGACTACGTCCACATCGAGGTCAGCTGTCCATTCAGCTGGCAACCAACCAACGTCAGAATCAGCATGTCCCACATCTGATCCAACCCGAGAAACAACTCCAACGACGACTCCAACCGAAAACTAATTTAACAAGTTTATTCACCATGTCTGATGAATGCGGGCGGGATGTTTAAAGTTGACGTTAATTTTCATCCCAAAAGTGAAAATGTAAAACCGACGCATTTCGGCAATATTCGGGTTTGCTCGGATTGAGGCGAGGTGACTAGCGCCGAGGCATTAGCTCGGTCTGTTCCTGTTCGAGAGTCAACGTGTTAGCAACGTTTTTGAGTTTCAACGCCAATCAACTTCGGTTCAATTGACTAAATTCAACTTTTCACCTGTGTGTTAGACATTCGAGTTTACGCTTTAGGGCTTGAATTTTCTAATAATAGTTTTCAACGCGATTCAACATAAGTGTTTAATCCATTATTAAATTTAACCAAGCTAACATTCACCGATACACGTGATTATTTCGCGATCGTCGCCTTTTCACAGCACACCAACCCGACACAAACCGTATCCCACCGTATTTCACCAGACAATTACCGTGTTTAAATCATCGCATACAACCACCGATCAACTTTGTATAAAGTGTAAATAATTTAGACAAGGGATTTATCCCAATATATTAACGGTTTGCCTTGCGGCTTAATCCACGTGTTCAACTGGAATGTTGTATTATGAATTTAAAGACAATTCAGAAACATATCACCTCTCCAATAGGTAGTATCGAAGGATGGGTAAACAGCTGGTACATTTTATGTAGAGACTCACGTCATATTAAGACGTATTATTTTGATATCGTGCCATCACTAGAATGACCACTGGTAGTCTTTCATTGCTTAAGGATTGGAAATTGGGTTCTTTGACATAGAATACTTCACCCACGCTATGATGAGAATTCAGGAAATTATTCGAATGAAATACAATGCAGCTAAATGATGAGTCACGCCAAAAATGTTTATTATTAGCTATGTTCATTTGTACATATCAAATTTTGCCCACAAATTTCCAGAACTTTACATAATCATTGTGTAATGTCTTGAACAAGCCGTACAATGATGGTGGGAGAACTCTGAATAGTAAATAAATCCCATTCTGATCGCAGATACTCATGAGGGCGCTGAGCAAGTCCTCCAGAAGTTCCTGCAAATATATAAACATCAGTACTTCTTTCAATCCTTATGAGTCACATTCCTAATTTATACAAAATAATACGGTGTATACAATCGCAGAGGAGGCACAAAAGGGGTGATCTTGCATTTCGGGATATGTAGAAGTCAACTGGAAGAAAACTCTTGCCGAAAATGTAGTGAGTAATAAGATAATCTACTGCTTATGGCTGGACTACAAACAACGTTCTATATACAATAAAATATATATTTAACAATAAGCCAACACAAAGGCCGAGAATACTTTACTCATTTTTATTGTAAAAAACGTACACCGTGGTTCAGAAACAAAAAACTTTGACGGCGGACAGTAGCTTGGGCCAATAGGGCCCGAGCAAATCATTATCACCTTGCTGCCTCGCTCAAAAGAAAAAATTTCATACTGTCCGCTCAATGCTGCTGCGGATATCCTAGTGAAACACTAGACCATGTCTTGTGGGATTGCCCACGATACAATCAACACAGATTGAACATGTACCAAGCATTAGCATTAATTAAAATGGTTCCTCCCTACGAGACACGAACGATATTGAAAAATCTGAATCTGAAATGTATCCAAACTATTACCAACTTTTTGAGCACATGTAAGATCGATGTATAGCATATGACGAACCAAATGCCGTACCATAATAACGAATGCTTTACTTCCATAATGTAATTATATTTATATTGAGCTGTATAAATCATAAGATTTGGTGCTTTAATAAAAAAAAAATATTTAACAATATATATATATTTGTATATGACAAATTTTCCAAAAATGAAATGGAAATTGAACTCAAAGATCTCACTAAAGATCTGGTAACATGTTCAATTTTAGGAGCAAGATTATGGTGCAAGAGATGACCAATTCCTGCAAGACTCCCTAAAATACCTCATTATTCCCGGCTGAAGCTGGATAAATTGCTGCAGAAGAGAGTAAACAATAAACTAACGATTATCAGCCAATCACATAGCAGCTGAATCAAGACTTCCTTCATACAGAGACATTCAGAGCCCATACCAACGCAACTACGGTTATTATGTTCAATGATTTCCGAGACAGCTTCTTCAGTGCCTGAGTTGGTGCCATTCAAGTTCCACAATTTTATGGAACAATAGCATAGATACATAATAGCTACGTTTTGTTCATTAGGAAAATTATTCTTCAAAAACCGTTCGAGCAAATCAAAGGGATTTATGGTAAAATGTACGCATTGGCAAACAGGACTGAAAATTTAGTTTGAGAGAGTTGGCTAAGGCTGTTCCTCAAATGTACTGATCTCTGGATAACCCTCCAGTTCGTATATAGATCAGTGTCCAAATGCTGTATTTTTCTACTTTAACATGAACTTTATCAACAGCAAAGTTTCAAATAAATCTCGAATGATCATATAACAAGGCGGTCTGGGAATCAAAGAAGACATCAACGTTACTTGTCATAACTAGAGGCTGGTGGAAATATTTAGATCTGCTAATATGCATGGTCGGGCGAACTAAGGACAAACGTGTTGCGAAGACCGCTGAGGAGAAGAAAATTCAAGACTACAGATTTTTCAAGATATTAGACAATTTCTGATGTTCACATTAATATTTCCATTAGTTATTGTGTGCACATGTATTTCTTCTCATAAAATATGACTACATTCTATCCTAAGTCGCAAGAACGCAAATCCACACACAATATCAGGCGAGCCTATATCGCTCGCATTTGTGTTGGCCAGCGACCCCTTCAACGATGTTTCCCAGATAATTTGTGCAGCTCACGCTTTCACCATGGTCCGTGCTTGGGGAATCAGAATTTTTCAATTTTAAAGACACGGCCGAGCTAATAGCAGAGTAACAGATCAGACTAGCCAATCAGAGTACAGTGACGTCACAGTTTTTACTTTTAACAACTTGTTTATTAGCATAATTGTTTACATCATATACATTTATACATATTATATTTTTGCTGATTGAGCTGAGGTTCCTATTGGTAAATGCCCTTATGAAGTACGAGTCACGTTTTTTTGGTTTTTCCTTAGTTTATTAACTTCCCGATAGGAAAGTTATTGTAATGACCGCGAAATCGAATTTGTTCATTTCGGCCTGCAACTGGTATCTCAAGGATACCAAAAGGATCCCCGAAAAATTATGAGTCAATGCCTCTGTGTATGTGTGTGTGTATATGTTTGTATGTGTGTGCCCTGAATTTTGGTCAACGATTTCTCACGAATGGATACACCAATCGAAGCCATCAAGGTCTCCATCGACGCGTCTTCGTGTAACTCAGCCCGGATTAGTTTGTCATGGATATTGGTTCAGAATATATATTGTGATCGACCATTTGAATTGTTCATAATGCTATATTTCGTAAATGGTTGGAGTTAGGGAAAAAATTTGTTAGCATAAGTTGTTCCTCATAAGAAGATCCACATTAAATATTTATTGACTCTTTCCCATAATGTGCATAATTAAGGTGGTAGAGCCGTTAGAAAAAAATAATTCATGTGATGAGTGCATGAATGGAAACTAGATGGCGGCGGCGATTGCAAAAATTGGTCTCTACAAATATACAACTCAGAATATACCGACTCAGAATATAATACTTTTGAAAATTGAGGATAGATCGAAAATTTAAGAGAAAAAAATTCCGATAGTCCCAGTCGGGATTCGGACCCGAGACTCCCAGTATCGCGCCGGGCACTTTTCCAACTAAGCTACCGTCTTGACTTGACTTGAAAATTGTTTATTAACATTTGTCATATGCACATACTATATACAGTATTAATATCTTAAGTGCTACGTTCTAGATCACCAGCCGTTGGCTTTATATCTAATTTGAAAGAAGTGCAACCTAATTTTTCATTATTACAGATATTTGTGATTATTTACATGATGACTCGATATAAGGAAAAATGACTTCTAAAAAACCTTATAAGTAGTGGGTGCATAAGGGGCGGGAGAGAAAAGGATATATGGAAAGGTGGGACAAAACAGGTGGTCAGCGGGACCAATTGGATTTTATGTCAATATTGATGTTTTGGAGCTGGGGATTAGGATGGGATTGTAGCTTAAATTTAAATGTCTCATTAATTCTATCGATAAATTCGCCTATGGTTGTCATGCCGAGCGTCTCGTGTATTTCCACAATAGTCGTTCTTCTTTTAAAATTTCCTATTATTCGTAGGAATTTATTTTGAATCACTTGAAGATGATTCAAGTGCATTTTCGCTGCATTGTGCCAGGCAGGAGTAAGTTTGAGGGATTGACTGAGCGCGGGTGATTTTAGCAAATTATACAATCTTACTAGGATAACTTTAGTCTTGACCTTGATTTCAGATATATGCTTTTTCCACAGGAGTTTGGAATCGATGTGTAAGCCTAAATATTTTACAGAGTCTGTTGGTGTGATCTTATCGCTACGAATAGTTAAAGCCGGCTTGGCCTTGGAGCTAGTAAATAAGATTTCTTCGGTTTTAGCAGCATTCACTTGAATTTTCCATTTCGTTAATTCACTGATTGTGAGAGAAGCAGCATTTTCTATTCTTCTAATAGCTTTGTTGATCGATTTGCTAGCGGAGTACAAAGCAATGTCATCAGCATAGCCTGCAATGGATACATTTCTCGGCATTCTGCTAAAAACAGAAGCAATGTACAAGTTGAATAAAACAGGCGAGAGAATAGACCCTTGTGGGATTCCCGCGACAATTTCTATTTTATCCGAAAGAGAAGTTTCAACTCGAACTCGGATATATCTATTTGAGAGATATGATAGTAGAATTTTACATAGATAGTTAGGGACATTTAATCCTTCGAGTTTATACATAAGGCCTGTGGGTCAAACAGAATCAAAGGCCTTCTCGCTGTCCAGGAGAAAAAGAACGGTATCTTCTTTCCGGTCTTTCGCGGATTTTATATCATTCGTAATGCTAACCAGCTGGTGGCAGGTCGAGTGCTCTGATCGAAAACCAAATTGATTGATAGGCATTAGTTGTAACTCTTCTATGGGTTTTTTGAGACGAGCTAAAATTATTCGCTCAAAAAGTTTAGCCAATACCGGTAGGAGGCTAATAGGCCTATAGCTCACCGGATGCGAAGGGGGCTTACCGGGCTTTAGAATCGGAATGACCACCGCTCCTTTCCAGAGTTCCGGGAAATATTGTCTGAGGAGGCATGCATTGTATATCTTTGTTAGTAAACTTATTGCTTTAATTGGGAGGTTTTTTAGTGCTATATTGGGTATATTATCCACACCCGGGGCCGATTTATTTTTTACTTTTTTGATAGCGGAAGTGATTTCACGGGGATTTGTAAGGAATTTGATGGGAGTTTCGATAGGGGCTTTGAGGATAGTTTTTCTCACATGACCTGTGACTTGTTGTTCAAAAGCTTTGTTACCTCGGGAGGCCGATAATTCGTATATTTTTGCGTAGTGTTCGCAAAGTGTATTAGCCTTATCATGGTCTTCTGTGTGGAGTGTGTTGTTTGACTTTAGTGTGGGGATTTTTCTTTTACTGGTATTAAAATATTTTGCTACGCGCCAAATAGAGTGATCTTTTAAGTTTATGTTTCTGAGTTTGTTGTCGCAAGATGATTGTTTCCATTCGGTTAATTTAAGTCTGATTGCTTTTATCAGCTGATTGAGTTCGGATTTAAGGTAGCGATTTCGCGTTTTTTGCCATCTTGACCTAATGTAATTTTTTAGCTTTATTAATGAGGCTATTTCGGGTGGGATAGGAGTGTAGGTGGATTTGGTTGAGCGGATGAGAGTGGAGGAATCCAGGGCTGTTTGAATGACTTGAGTGAAATGTGTTATGTGTTGATCTATTGCTTCAGTGTTGTTACAAGTAGGGTTTGGTGTAGAAATCGCATCATTTAAGATATCCTTGAACTTATTCCAGTCGGTTTTTGCGTAGTTTAAAATTTTTGATGATTCTGGTGAGGTCGGTCTGCCAAATAGGGAGAAAAACAATGGTAGGTGATCGGATGGGGATTCGGAAAGTGTGGTGAAATTATTAATGATAGAGATGTTGTTAGTTAATAAAAGTTCAATAGTACTAGGAGTGCTTGAATTATGAGGGTAGTGTGTGGGAACGTCTAGAAAGAGCAGATTAATTTTTTTGTTCCGTCAAAAAATTAGAGAGAATCTTACCTGATTCGTTTGGCCTAGCAGTGGTCCAAGCAGTGTCCTTCGCATTTAAGTCTCCAACAATAATTGTTGGAGTACTATCGGAAAGTAGGTGCCTCAATAGGTTTGTATCTATTGAGACATCCGGTGGATTGTAGATCGAGTGGATCTTCGTTTTTTTATTGTTTACTTGGACCTCTACTCCCACGTATTCGGTGAGCGACAGGAGATCATGCGGAAGAGTTCTATGTGACAAGGTTTTGTGGATCGCCACCGCAGCACCACCACCTGCTTTGGCCGATCTGTCTTCCCTGATCAGCGAGAAGTCTGGGAAGTTAATTTTCTTCGTTTTGCTGTTTAACTTAGTTTGTGAAATCAGACAAATTTTGATGTTATTTCTATGGACGATGTGTAATATAACTCGTCCAGATTAGGCTTGAGCGCAAAAATATTAATTCCTAATATGTTGGTTATGTTTGCTGGGGAATCGTAGGTGTGTTTGAGGAGGGTGAGAACAGGTGGACATAGGATGCGATGATTGTGATCCTATCAATTCGTGTAAGGGCTGTTTGGAGTTTAGAGCTCAGTTCTTTAAGCTCTGAAAGGATTTCGGGAATTCTAAGGGTTGTTAGCTCGTCAAGGACTTGCTTCGCTGTAATTATATAGTTTTTAGTGGTACTTAAATAAGATTGCGGAATAAGTGTTTCGATTGGGATGGTCCCAGGTTCAGCAGTGGGTGCGGCAACGTTCGTTCTCGCGGTTTCCACCGATGGGAAGAACGAAGCGTAAGTGGGCCTAGACAGGTTGGTGGTAGAAGTCGGAATTGGCTCCAGGACGGCAGGAGACTGGAGGAAGTGGGTCTTCCTTTCCAGATTCTGGATCGGGGCTGAGTGAGGCGTAGCGGGCAAATCGATTGGTTCAAGCCCGGGTCTGGCGGACTGAGCTCGTTTTTGTTGAGTTTCCATGTATTTTTGGCACATGGAACACCCTCTATAGCTGGCTGTGTGGGCGAGTCCACAGTTTGCACACTTCAGGGTTTTGGAAGTGCAGGCTTTTACGTCGTGGTTTGACGCGCACTTGACGCATCTCAGGTTCAGGTTGCAATGTTGGCTTGCGTGGCCAAATCTCTGGCACCTGAAGCATTGGGTAGGTTGCTGGGATTTAACATATTTTTCTACCTTATATGTATGGTAGAAAATCGTTTTGATTTCAGCGAAGCTGCTCATGGTTGTTTCCGGGCCAACCGTGATAGCGAAGATCGATAGTGGCCTGTTTTCTTTGGTGTCTCCGTCTTTGTTTACTTTCACGAACTGGCGAACGGAAAGTACGTTGATGCCGTGTTTTGATAACTCGGCTTGAATTTCGTCTTGTGAAAAACTGCTTGGAAGCCCTTTCAGAATATATTTTTTCGGTCGCTCACTTTTAAGACCGAAAGTGAAAAAATTGATGTCTTGCCTTTTCAGGATACTTGCGATTTTGTTGTAGTCCTCGAGCGTTCGTAGATGGACGATCGTGGTACTTCCATTAAATTTCATCTTGAAGTTTTTATCTGCGGCGTTGCTCTGCAGAAAATTGATTAATTTTTTTGTCTCCAGTTTTTCATTCTCCATGATTAATGGAGGGACAGAAGTTTGTTTTGGAGTCTCTTGAGGTCCATCAGAAGTGTCGGAGGGTTTGGCGAGGCGAGCGGGAACTGAACTCGCTCTAGTCGAAGGTTTTGTAACGGCTTTTTTTGTTTTTTTTTGGGTCTTCCATCGGAGGACTCATTTTGGCTTTCCTTTTTGGAGCCAAGGGAATTTTGAGGTTTTTTAAGTTTGACACTTTTGTGCCAAAACTTCTCCTCGATTTAGAATTTCACTGTACTGTAAGCGCTGTACGTTAGAAATTTATATTTCGCAGAGAGCGGTACACATGCGTCCGCACGACACCGACTCAAAACAAACACTAAGCTACCGTGCATATAGAGACTTTCCATTCTCAAATTCGATCAGTAACCACCGCCTCCCCGTCTGAAGGCATTTATTAAATTAAATTGAAGATAGATCGAAGGTATATCATTTTTGTGTATCAATGCTGCCAGGAATGTGAAATTGAGTGAAGCTGGAGATACGGATTTATTGAACTTCTTCAACGTAGTTGTTGTGTATTCGTCGTGTTAAAACGCCGCAATGAGACTCAAAGGTTTCAATCAGAAGTAAATGGCCTTCACGTGGCAGAGGGAGTTATCTCTTGATTATGAAAAAAATCACAAAAGGCAGCGACATATAAAGAAATGAATAAATAATTCAGTAAATACTCCATTGAGAAGTCTCGTAAATTTTTCAAGCGGGCATGATCTCGAAAACTCGAGTTACCAAATCGGGAAGTTGGCATTGTGTCCTCACTGAGGGCATAAATACATCCCACCCACTAGTTTAAATTGCTTTTACGAGCGTGAGTTTGAGTATTCTCATTAACTTCCCGGAGGGGAGTTATTGTAATCACCCCGAAAATCGAAAAGCGAATTTTCATCATATCCTCGCGTTTCAAGGTCTCCGCCACACTCCCCGATCATTTTTACGATGATGTATGTGTGTGCGCGCGTGTGTGTGTGTGTGTGTGTAGGTGTCTGTCCGTGGTCAAAAATTTTGTCGAACGACATCTCGCGAACGGACGATGACAGCGAGGTGCACAATAGCGTAATCGAAGCGTCTCGTTTCAAATTAAAGCTGATTAGATTTTGGGTAAAATTGGTGCAGTATATATATTGTTATTACCAATTTCACTTGTTTATAACGCTATAGTGCATGAATTATTGGTGTTAGCGGAAAATGTATATAACAAAAGTTATTCCCCACGCAAAAATACACATTTTATGTCATATGCGTTTTTTGTGTAATTTGCATAATTAAGGAGGTACGGCTATTTGAAAAATAAGCTATTTATAAAGTACGCGAATGAAGCCATTGCCGTCAACAATGCCGGAATTGTGGGTTTTCATGGTTCTTGGTGTGCATGTGCGTGACGATGTATGTATTGTGGTCAAAATTTTCGGTCAACGATTTCTTGTGAACGAATCATTCGATCCACGTTGTTGATGACTCAAACGGAAGAGGTTCATGTAACTTAGACCGGATTAGATTTTGGATGGAATTGGTCCAGCACATATATTGTTATTAATAATTTCAATTGTTTATAATGTGCCACTGCATGAACTATTAGAGTTAGCGCAAAATTGATATGAGAACAGTCGTTTCCCATACAAAAATACGTATTCTATGCTGAATGACTTTTTTCGATAATTTGCATAATTATGGAGCTACGGCCGTCTCCACAATTATGTATGTAATAAGTGAATGAATGAACTCAGCGCTGTCATGAAGGCCTCAATCGAAGCATTTTCGTACAGAATCGAGCGGATTATATTTTGGATGGCATTCGTGCAGTATATACAATGTTATTAACAATTGCAATTGTTTTTACTGTTCCGCTGGGTAAAATATTAAAGTCATCGTTTGTATTGCGGCTGCATCGCTATTGGCGACTCACTCCCACTCAAGTGAGGCGCATAAGTCGCATCTTCATGCTCACCATGCGTCTACTCAAATATTCATAATTATGTGCTTCATAAATGAACCAGTTTAGAATTGTCAAATCTGCAATTGTTCATTATGACACTACGAGGGGTCACTCTGATTAACCAGGGTATATTGGAGCAGAATAAATTTAGTACGCTGTGCTGAAATACCAAATCGGGAATTTTTTTTTGTGCTCCAACCGGGGCACATACATGCTCACATCACTAGTTATTTCTCTCATCTCACAGTATTCTTAAAACTAGGTAATGAATAAACAAGAACCAAACTATAACAACAATTGACCAAGTCATTTGAATTAGTACCGGGGCTTCGTCACGATCTGAGTGTATGATTCACTCTCACCGTGAATTTTCTGTTAATCAAATAGTGTTCTGTGATTGTAATAAAAAACAATGGTAAGCCGTTTTCTGATAATTTGTATATCAAACGTTCGATCCACACCCTGTCGAACGCCTCGATATCCAGCAAGATCAGACCTGTGTTTTTGTTGATAGAAATCTGGTGTGTTAGCCTGGCTAGTTGCTGTACCGTACTATGGAGATTCCTGAATCCAAATTGCTCCGATGTCAGAATTTCATTTTTGTCGAAGTGAACTTTCAGCCTGCTGAATATCAAATAATGGGAGAGTCTGCTGAGTGTAGATAGAAGGCTTATCGTTCGATAGTTTTGAAGGAACTCGTGAGGTTCCCTAGTTGCAGGGTTTCGTATCACACATTGGCTACCTTGCATTGCTCTGAAAAATCAGAAAATTCCAAACAGCTCCGAGAAATTTGTTTCAATAATGAGATTGCATTTGTGGGTAGCTTTTTAACTTCCCGATTTAGGGAAGTTATTCTAATGCCCCCAAAAATGAAAACTCGATTTTTCGTCATATCTTTACGTTTCAAGGCATTTCTAATGCATTTCGACTATTCAAAACAAAAATTATGTGTGTGTGTGTATGCGCGTTTTTTTATTATTATTTTTAAGAAAAAAAAGAAAGAAGGAGGCCAACCACCTTCCTCACAATCCCAGCAATGACACCCACTGCTTCGTTGGATACTGTCCGGTATGCGCCAGCTACTCTAAAGGCACTCACCCTGTACACTGGAACAACTTACCGTCATGCTGCTTGACTTTGTAGTGCATCAGTCCATACAGGGATACCATATGTTAATACCGACGTGACAACTGATGATAACAAGAGCCTTCTCCTCTGCTTTGGCCCTCCAATGTTCGGCATGAGTCTTGCAAGGGCAGTCCTCACTGCACCCGCCTTACTGCTTGCATGTTGGGCTTGTTGTCTAAAACTGAGTCGGGCATCAATCATAAGTGCTAGGTACCGTATATGGGGCTGGGAAGTTATTTCGTGCTCGCCGACTTGCAGCGTGCTTGTCTCCAGTTTCTTTCGGCTCGTGATGAGTAGTGCCTCAGTCTTATGCTCTGCAAGTTGTAGACCAATCGAGTCCATCCATTTCCGTATCGTGTTAAAAACATTCTCAAAGATGAGCTGAAGCGTGAATAGGTGTTTTTCCACGATGGTTATAGCCGCGCCATCTGCAAAAGCCACGAGCTTTGGCCCCGTCGGCAATGCCAGTTTCAGCAGTTCGTCGTACACGATATTCCACAAAAGGCCCTCAATTGAGGTACACCCTCAGTCACCTCATACGTATTGGGACCTACTTCTGTGTCATACGTAAGAATTCTGTCGGTGAAGTAATCACCTACCATCTTTTGGAGATATGCCGGTACTGATAGCTTCGATAATGCCGCCAAGATGGAATCCCACCGTAACGAGTTGAAAGCGTTCTTGACGTCCAGAGTAACAACCAAACAGTATTGTTTCGCACCTCCTTTCCATCGTTCGCCCTCAATGGCTCTCTTCGCTATTCTCACCACGAGGTCAGTAGCATCCAACGTAGATCGTCGTCGGCTGAAACCATATTGACCGTCGGCCAACAGGGGTTCCACCGCTGCCTAAATTCTCCGGTGTACTATACGCTCCAGAATCTCCCCCGCCGTATTTAGCATACAGAGGGGACAATATGATGATGGTTCGTCCGGTGGCTTTTTCCCCTTGGGGAGAAGTACGAGTCTCTGTTGTTTCCATCTGCTGGGGGAAATACCTTCCTGGATGCACGCATCATACATCTCGAGAAAAATTCCGGGTGCTGCATTGATGACGGCCTTCAACGCTATATTTGACACACGATCGAGACCGGGGGCCTTGCTGTTGCCCACTCTACTGCAGGCCTGCAATAGTTCCTCAGCTGTAATCGGCGATATTCCTTCGATGATAGCACCCTCCACGAGGGGCTACTCACTCCCCGATTGAGTGACACCATGACTTCACAATGAAGTCGACTTCGGATGACTTTGGCTCTGACTTTAGTGACTACGATAAATCACTGAAGTCAATGACTTCGGGCATCAAATTGAGTGACTTCATGACTACAAATGACTACGAATGATTTCATAATTTTGAAAACGTAAAATATGCTCACACACAAACGTCAGTACATCTATCTTGAGGCGAACGGAAGAAAAAAAAGTGAAATTCTTGGAAAAATGAATTCTTGGAATTTCAAAATTCATGGAAAACGAATATGACAGTCAGTTGGGCCCTTAATATTGGTTATCGGTGAGCGCGATAAATTCAAGATCTGAAATTATTTTGCAGATGACGCATGTAATTCCAGGTTTTGAATTCATTAACTTTTTTTTATGTTTTTAATTTAACTTAATTGACTTTGAACGACTACAAACGACTTCGACAATGACTACAAACGACTTCAACATGCCGAATTCACCTGACTTCATTGACTTCAGTGACTTCATTGCGCAGTGACACCATGACTACGGGAGTGAGTAGCCCCTCGACCCTCCACTTGCTTTTCAGTCACATTCGTTTGCTGTGGGAATAAGACTGAGACAATTCTCTCCAGAAGCCTAGAATAGGTCGGTGATGGCATCGGCTGGCTCTTGAGTCGCGTCATAACCACCTTGTACGGTCTGCCCCAAGGATCCTTTTCCACTTCCTCCAACAGCTCGTTCCAGCAGTTACGTTTGCGAAGCTTTATGGCCTTGGTGAAGTTACGCTTAGCCGCTTTATACTTCGCACGTTGCCAAGATCTTCTCGCTGCGGAGCATTCTTTGCGAAGCATAGCTATTTCATCGCTCCACCAATACACCGGTGGCCGTCGGTTTCCACTGACTTTCCTGGGCATACTCGCGTCGCAGGCATCGGTGACTCTCCGCATAACTCCATCTACTTTTTCGGCGGCATTTCTACCACTTATTGAGTCGATCTTTAGTGCCACAAGAAAACTGGTGATGTCGAATTTTCTCACATTCCAGCCAATTTCGTTTGTTTTATTCGATGTGGACGTGGACCTCCAATCAACCGACACGTCCCAGAGTACCGCTCGATGATCACTGGCAGTGTAGATCTCGGATACCTCCCATGCACATTTTCCTTTGATCAGGCTGCTGCTGACGATGGTGACATCTAAAAATGAGCTCGCTGGTCCTCTGCGAAATGTCGGTTCATTTCCATCGTTCAACAGGACGATATCTAACATCGAAATGGCTTCTAGTAAAGCACGTCCTCGCTGATTCGTCTCCTTGCTACCCCAGTCGACTGCCCAATGAAATCTCCCGCAATGGCCACCGGGAGTGTGTGTGTGCGTGTGACGATGTATGTATGTGGTCAAAAGTTTTGCTCAACGATTTCTTGTGAACGAATCATTCGATCGAAGTTGTTGATGACTCAAACGGAAAAGTTTCATGTAACTTAGACCTAATTATATTTTGGATGGGATTGGTCCAGTACGAATATTGTTATTAACAATTTCAATTGTTTATGATGTTCTACTGCATGAACTATTAGAGTTAGCGCAAAATTCATATAAGAAAAGTTGTTTCCCATACGAAAATACGTATTTTATGTAGAATGACTTTTTTTGATAATTTGCATAATTAAGGAGCTATGGCCGTCTCAACAATTATTAATGTAATGGGTGACCGAATGAACCCGCAGTCATGACGGTCCCCCGATCGAAACGTTTCCATGCAAAATCGAGCGGATTACACTTTGGATGGGATTCGTGCAGTATATGCAATGTTATTAACAATTGTAATCGTTTATACTGTTCCACCGGGAAAATATTAAAGTGACCGGGAAACTTCTCAAAAGAGAATTATTCCTTATATGAAAATACATCTATTATATGTAATGACTTTTTTCCATAATTTGCATAATTAAGGAGGTATGGTCGTCTGAGCAATTTGAAAGATGGGCACAATGCATATCACCCGAATTGTTCCTTATACAAAAATGCACATTCAATATGACTTTTTTCAATATAGGTTAGAACATATCGCGAGTTCAACTAGAATATACTTGGCGAGTGAGTATGTCGACAATTGGTGGAAAAATGTCGAAGAGCGGGATAACTAAGTAAGTACAGAGGTAGATGGGCTAACCAGGCGGACAAATTCCAGGTGAATAGTTTTATGGGTTCAGTTGAGAGTTCCTCAAGAGGCCTGATGACTTATAAATCAGTTGGAGACACCAAAACCTGAAGTAGCAGAGGTTTCACTCTCAAAATATAGTGTGTTCTCGAGAAGAGAGTTATAATCTTTTACCAAGGATTGATTATTAATGTTGAACAGATTGATACGCCTAGGGTGAGACCTTTACGGATTTTCTTTTTCGTGATGTTCGCTTTATTCTCAAAATACTTCATTGACTTCGAATAACATATTATTGATGAATGTGTCAGCTCTTGAAATAATGCATTGCTGCAAATATTGTACTGAATGTAAAGCCTCCCTATAATTGAAGAACAAGAGATTAATTAGCAGCATTGGCAGTTTGAATGATCCACCAAGTGTGAATAACTTGAACATTTTGCCTTTGCACACCTTTACAATCATACCCTCCACAACTAGAGTCTATAAGTTTATCGAGCGTTCCACGCCAAGTCACCCAAAAATACGCTCGAATTTCGATTCAGAGCTTAAATGAAGAATTGAACTTTGTATGTGGACAAAATGTTCTTGAAGCATAACCGAGTCATTCCATACATATCCTAAGACATTTGTGTAAGTAGATCAAGAAACCTGGATATGCATATAACTGTAACACTTAGTGAGTAATCATCAAATTACTAATTATGATTAGTTGTGACAAATTTCAAATAGTCGTACATAACCACTATCAAACAAATTACATTTTGCAGGACATTGAGCCTTTTTGTAACGCTCATTATAAAGACAGATGGATATGGCTGAAACAGCGTTCATCCATTTAGTGTCAGATGTAAAAATAATGTAGAAAAGTATGAAATTTGTTGGTTTTTTCTTTAAAAAAATCATGCCGACAAAATAAGACATGGCGAACCGATGAAGTGATCAGTCGATTCTACTAATCTACCTGGCAAGATATGGATTAGTATCATGCGATATTGCAAAATGCGAGCACAGATTAATCAAATCCATAGGACGGTAGTCTAGTGGTTAACGCATAGACTAAGTAAGCTTAACGTCCCGGATTGGATACCTATCAAGGGGGAAATTCGCGATGTGAAATTGGAATTTTCTAGGATAAGTAGGCTAGGGAGGAGTCAGATTACATAACTTGTCAATCGACTAATCAATTTGTTTTTTTCATAAACAACCAAAACCTGGCTAGACATGGCCGAGTAACATCGGTCTAAACCTCAGCAGACCCTGGCGCGGATCTGGTTGAACAGAGAAGCCCAACACCAGGGGCCAACTGAAGTTGGCCCATCCACCCTTTTTTGCCTGGAATATGAGTTCAACTTTATGTGAAAAAGATTGGATATGCGTCTATCCCTGAGGCATATTTGGCTGTGTCATTAAGCATAGATTTTCATTACATTATTTCTTGTTTATGTGTGAACGAATCATTTGACAGTGAATTACTATTTTCGATGCTAAGCATCTGCAATAAATGCTCTCTGTTCAACATCTTCAGAGCAATGCCACAGAGTATGATCTCCGCTTTCTGCTCCACAAGAGCAAGGGGCGTCCTTGGTAATACCAATCCTTGCCAAGGAAGCTGCAGGGTGGTAGAATTAGCTCTGACCCGGCTGACGTACTATCCAGGCAATATTCAAGCTATTAGGTGGATACTACCTGGGTAGTCAATCGCCAGGGGAATAATGTAATTCTGCCCTAGATTACTCTGTATGAATCTGCTTGTGAGTAGGAGAGCAACACAACCTGCAGTGCAGTTTGACCAACGTTGATGGAGAGCGACAGAGATCCGGTAATCCAACTCGAAACAAATATGCAGCCCCGACATAGTTCGTCTCTCATTGTTTGCTACCATCCGTGTAAATACGGCAGTGATTTCCATATATTTCTTCAAGTTCGCCGCCCACAAAACCGTGGGCATCTCGATCTGTCTGAGCTAAACGCCCGAACATGGCATTGAATTCGATAGGACGAGTGTACGCTGCTCGTGTGCGGTCAAAGATATGATAATTTACATCGAGATACAAGTCGTCTTGAAAGGGGAAAACTTCAATAATGCACTTGGTCAGCATGTTATCTCTTGCCCCAATATTATAGGGAATGTCTACGAAATATTTATGGATGGTAGTATTCGTGCGGGACCCTAAGCTATTTAGAGCCTCGATCAAGAATGACGTACATAAAAATTCTGCCCGATCTTGTATGAGAGAAATTTTTGTTTCTCCGATGAGGACATTCGTGGGGCTAGAGCAGCGGTACCCGAGTGCAAGACGAATAGCGGAATATTGAATTCTTTCAAGTTTGTCTATCATAATTTTGATGTTTGGAAATTATAAAAAGAGCTAATAATTTTTCAATGGTTTTTGGGTCAGAACGCGGTTAATTGTACACAATTTGGTTTGTTAACTTCGCAATCGGGACACTTATTGTAACATCCTCTAAACCGAAAAGCCCCAAATGTATCATGTCTTCACATTTCATAACACCCTAAACCAGGTTTTGAGTTATTTTTGAAATGGCATATATATGTGTGTGGGTGTTTCTATGTTTGTGACCGAAATTTTGAGAGGGTATTCTCAATTCTGGCGCTGATTCGATTTTGGTGCAAATAGGTTCATTATATTAGGTATTGAAAACGCTTTTAGTTGTGGATACCGTTCTTTCGGAAGAACCGTCCGAGGCAGCCCAAGAAGTATATAACAAAATTTGCTGCACGTAGGAAATGGCACATTTTAGATCTATTAACGCGGCATCGTATCATTAGTGGGATATTGCAAACTGCTGCTGAAGAGATCAATGAAAGTAACTAATTTTCGTCCAACTTGTCGGTGTATGGATGTATCAGTGTGTATGACTAGGCAAAGTAAGTAGCAAAAAGAATCCAATCATGTACAATCAAAACTTATCGAGAAAATGTTGGTAATACTACGGAACATTTTGTACGAAAGATCAATCAGACCAAAGAAAAAATGTGTCAAGAAGTTTGGTATAGTATCAGTGTCATTGTGCGTGTTCTTGTTATTTAGAGTAGCCTGGAATAATCGATTATTCGCTTCTTTTTTGTTCAGACGTTGCGGGGCAGCTCAAACTTACACAGCAGCAGTATGGCGCTGAGCCGGATCCTGAGCCCTCCGCCGCTCGAACCCAACACCCCAGTTGCAGAAAATTGGTGTTATACGCAGGTATGTTTATTATGTAATTACTAATAGTTTCAGCAAATAGGTGCTGAAGAGAAATTAAGGGGTATCAATATACAACAGTGTATGCACGTCCTTCGCTTTAAACATTGTGTTATAAGTTATGTACGTACGCGAATGTATAGATAATATGATAATATTGAAATGATACTACTGATCCATCCAAATCTTCCTCTCGAAACCATCAATGACAACATTACATTGGTCTCCTATTATCCCTCCCAGTCCCTCGACAGGGTGTCTCACAACTGCGCACTTTTATTCGGAGGGTGGGACAGGGATTAAATTTAAAGTGATAAGTTCTTGTTTCACTTCGGTGTGCGACGAAATCCCGTGAAGTTATTCAACATTGAAGTTCACTAATCCGAGCTTTGGCCACACCCACAGAGTTGTGCAGCCCCCAATTTAGGTCCGCCTATTGGGCCAATTACTGTGGCCATGGGTTTTAGATGGAAATCCAAGAATTATTCCAAGCGGCGGTATAGGTTCAGGCACAGTCCCGTGTGGTGGAACCGGTTGGAGAACCGTTCCAAATCGTGGAACGGAATTTGGAACAGTTTTGGGTAATGGAACGGGTTCAGCAACAGTTCTGGGTGACGGAGCGGTTTAGGAACAGCTCTGAGTGATGCAACAGTTCTGGACAATGGAACAGGATCCAGAACAGCTAGGCATGACTGAACAGATCCGGGGATGGTCAGAGATGGTGGGACGTTGTCGAGAACGGTTCCAGGAGGTACTGCAGATCCAGAAACATGTGTGTAAATAGAACAAGGTAGCGAAACGTTACAACTACGGTGACTGATTCGAGAGCTATTGCAGGGAGTGGTACATCAACCTGGTGCAGGCTCCGATATCGGAAAAGGATTGATTGATTGATTGACTGGTTTATTCATTGTACATAATGTTGTATAAAATTACATTCACCAAGGTCAAAATAGCTAAACAGTAGGCATTTAAAGAATAAAAAACTATAGAAGCAGTTAAGTAACAGTACACTTCTGGCAGGGATACTATCTACATATCAGCGCAAAAAACACTATGAGTACTGAGTCTCGACGAAAGATTTGTCGAACGCAGGATTTAGGACTCCTAATAAATTCGAATAATGAAATAATGAAAGCGTCAGTGAGGGAAAAAGGAAATGGGAGAGTGAAAAGAAAGGGATCAAGATGTCAGGGCTCATGAAGAAGAGGGGAGAGAAGGAAGATCACGGATTGACACAGGAAGGGCATTCCAAGAGTAAGCCGCAATTACGTGAAAAGAGCGACGTAATGATTCAGTTCGAAAGCGCTTGATAAGTAATGGAATCATATCACCCATCACCGGTCACCCTCTAGCATTAGGCATAAAGAGATCGGCCAAATAACTAGGTGTACCAGTATTCAATATTTTGTAAGTAAGACACGCAAGCAGGTATCTCCTACGAGTCTCACATGCCATCCACCCCAGCCGAACACGATAAGGTG
Source organism: Asobara japonica (assembly GCA_026005395.1). NCBI lineage: Eukaryota > Metazoa > Arthropoda > Insecta > Hymenoptera > Braconidae > Asobara > Asobara japonica. The sequence continues at coordinate 243,613 of BQMI01000052.1, forward strand.
TAATGTGCTCGTCCCATCTAGCTCCAAAGACAAAGCTAACTCCCATGTTGATTAGACGCTGTACCTGAGCAGACAACTCGTCAGACAATCCACCATACACTAGGCAGCAATAATCTACCAGGGGAAACACCAAAGCCTCAACCACATGTTTTCGCAGAATGAAGGTGGAACTAGCTCTGAAACAGCGAAGGCGATATATCACCGAATGTACCCTCCGCGAGACACTACCGATATGCTCCTTCCACATAAGCTGATTGTCCATTACCACCCACAAACTGCGGACAGAAGTTTCGAATGGGACTGGAGAATCACCAATGCTAAAAGGCAAATACGGCAAAGAATAAATATCATTAATAAAGAAGCTGGATCCAAAAATGATGGCTTTAGTTTTAGCGACATTCAATTCTAAGCGATTACGCATAGTCCAGTCCATAATGCAATTGGCGACAGTGCTCATTCTGGATATTGCTTTCTCTAACTCATCTCACGAGAAACGCAAGTAGACCTGGAGATCATCTGCATAAATTAGGTGATGAATATCAGGCACAAGGTTCTCGCAGACGTCATTGATGAACAGAAGAACCGAAAACCGACCCCTGGGGCACCGCAGGTTCTGAACAGATGTTCAGAGCAGAGAAAGATGATCGACCGTTCGTACCTCGCAGTGTCGCCTGAGTGCGACCACTGAGATGGGAAGCAATCCATTTGATCGATGCCGGTGAGAAACCATCGATGACAAGGTTCCGGAGTAGAAGCACGTGGCTCACAGAGTCAAATGCCTGGCTGAAGTCAAACAGTACTAATATCGTCAACTGGCGTTTGTCAATGCCAACACGAATGGCATCTACCAACCTCAGCAACGCCATTTGTGTGATATTACCGGCACGGAAACCAGTGTGAAAAGTGCCAAAATAGAGCGTGTAGCAAGGTACTCCAGAATTTGCTTAGAAGCAAGCTTCTCCAGCACCTTGGTTAGAAGACATAGCAGGGCTATCGGTCTGTATTCATTTAGCGACGAGGGATTTTTAACCTGACCGAGCGCCACTATTATGGACTTCTTCCATTCAGCTGAGAAGCAACAAGCAGAGAGCAATAAATTGTAGATATGTAATAAGATGGGCGTCACAAAAGGTAGTGCCGCCACGACTGCAGACCTGGGAATTTCATCACATCCTTTCACCTCCGAAGTAAAGTGCTTGACAGCACTTTGTACCTCATCAGCGGTTACAGGCCTGAAAGAAAAATCCACGTCACAGCACGATCGCAACCAGGGAGAGACTCTATGAAATCAGTCACTGAAAGTTCGGTCTGATCATAAGACGCACTAGCGAAGAAGTCATTCAGAGCCTCAGGATCAAAATCATGAGCCTCCCCGTTGACACATACCACTCCAAGATTCCGTAGTTCCTTCCAGATCTTGGCAGGATCCGGAAGAGATACAAGCCTCAACTGAAAAAAAGCCTGATGCGCACCTTCAACTGCAAAATGAGCAGTGTCACGAGCACACCTATACATGAGCAGAGTCTTCCTGGTATGTCTTCTCTTATATACCCTATAAAGCCGGTCTCTTTTAGCAAGTAGTGTGTCTATTTGTGCAGTAAACCAAGGTTTACGCTTCCTAGACTTGCTAACCGTCTTCATAGGAACAGCAGCATCTATAGCTCCAGCTATACGTGAACCAACGCATAGAGCCACATTATCCAAGGAGGAAAACTCATAATAGGATGACGAATCAAATTCAGCAAGCTTGCAGTTCAGCTTAGCTTCCTCCATGGCTTTGAAATCCTTGAAGTTGATATCTTTATCAAGTTGCGCATTAGGAAGCACAACCTGTAAGGTCGCCGTTATCAGATCATGTTCATCAATAAAGGGCACTTCAGGTTTCCAATAGAATACCAAGGTGTCCTCACAGTCAATGAGGCAAAGATCTAGCCAAGTGTCCACTCCAAAAGTATGATGAGTAGCCCCATGCGGTACCAGCTGCAGAGACTGATCCGCATTAAAGTCACCCAAAATGACCTTAGAGCTATAATCTTGCAGGCGAGATTGCAGAGTTCGCAGGAAACCGGTTGGCTCACAAAATGGAGCATGTGGCTGCCTGTACACCACTGCGACGAAGATCGGGAAAACCCCATGACAAGCGATTTCATAAAATAAATATTCAGGTAAACCTGGTTTCTGTGTCCACACATGCGCGGAAGCAGCAAAGAATTTTTACCTGGAAAATGTTATTGATGAACAGTGCCACACCACCACCACGTGTATTGCGATCCCGTCTGAAGAGCCTATAGCCCTCAAGCGCAACAATGTCATCGTCAACAGAGCCAAGCTTTGTTTCAGACATAGCGATAACATGAAACATTTGGCTTCCTTTGTCTTTCTGATGAACATTTCGCCATCACGAATAAAAGTGAAGAAACCCCTCTTCTCGGCTGCATCTTTCACAGATCGGCGAAGCTAGTAGAGATCTGGTGGCAGGAACTCATTGACGGTGATCAGCGAAGCGTTCAAACGTAACGTCGCTCCAGAGGCGAGCACTGCATCAGCATTCATTGCCGATGTGTGCAATTTCCCATAACTGGCCTTGGCCCTTACTAGGTCGTGAGCAAGCTCTCCCGATGTCAAAGTCACCACCAACGGAGCAGGACGAGCAGTAGCGCTAGCCACAACTGTAGCTGACCCTGAGGTGCCAGCAGCTCCACCAGCGGACACCCTAGATCGAAGCTGCCGAACTCCAGTAATGTTGCTCAGAGTTAGAGCTGGAGAAACAACCTGCAGAGCAGCACAAGCAAGCTGTTTGCCTTCTACATTCTCTTCCAAATGCAGCCCAGACACTACAATATGAGGTGCTAGTCTTGCTCTTTCAGCATTTATGCGACCAATGGATGCCGCTAAGTCCTTCATGGACCCCTCGACCGCACTGAATCTTGAAGCCACCACCTCAGCCACTGTACCAGGTGTTCCTGTGGAGCGTATATCATCAACTGCTTTACGTAGTTCACTGTGTTCACCCTGAAGTGCAATTAAACGGTCCCCCAGAGTCACCACTTCAGTCGCAACAGCGTCAACCTTCTGTGCCAATGCAGGGAGATCATTCAGGATTGACAGTTTCGCAGGACCTGGAAATCAGCCATTCTAGTCTCCAGACTCATGTCAATGTTTATGGTTCGCTCATCTATAGTTGCTAGCTTACTAAGAATTTGGGATAATAACTCATCCGTGAGTACCGTTTTTGCCGCTGGGGCTAACGCAACGCCACTAGGATCGGGCGATTGCTCAATTACAGGATTGATAGTACCTGTTGTTGCTGCCGAAAACAAAGCAACGCCGGTGAGATCATTCGATTGCACATTTGAAGCATTGATGGGAACAAGAGATAACATTTGAGTCTCAGCGTTAATGGGAGTAATGGGAGAACCGGGTCGAAAAGACTCGCGATTGGTGAGTTGACATCAGCCATACATCTGCATATTTTGACCGGTTTGGTCCCTTAAAACATTGTGTCAAACTTGGTACATGTCAATTGATAAGTTTTTCGACATTTCCCGCATTTGTCCACTTTAACGAATTAAGTCTCCTTGCGGCATGCACAGCACTTTCTATTTTTAGCCTCATCAACTATTTTCAGTAGGAAAAAAACAAGCAATAACGAATTTGAATAACTGCTGAATATTGCAAATCAGAGGAGTTAGTGACAGTCGATAAAACTGTGCAATTATGAACAGTGTTGTATGGTAAATGAGAACATTGCAGTAGTTGGTATTGCCGGGATCTCAGCTGTTAACCAAGCAGGCAACTAAGTACTCACTCTCACCGTCAGATGTCCTCGCGAGTCCCAAAAGTGACAGGTGAATAGAAAGAGACAGTGCGATTCACGATTTTGAGGTTATCCCCACAGAGCTAGGTTATGTGCAATAGCCAGAATGTTTTTAGAAGCCGTATAAAGCGGTGCCACAACCAATACTTATGCCGTTTCTCCCCAATACATTCAATAAAATGACTAGTGAAAACCGTAATAATTCGGGTGAAGAACCGAGTTTTCACGCGAGTGTCTGCTCAAAAATATCTTCTTCAACGGCGAGACATGCGTTGATTCTGCTGAAGATATTTCTGCGCATTTTTGCAATAAAATCTCCGGGGTGTTTTGCACCATTGCGACATGCAAGCGCGCCACAGATTTTCCCGTTGACTGTGTTACGACAGCGTATACTTGGTCTTTGAGGTATCCCCACAAAAAAAATGCATCGGTGTCAAGTCTGGCGATCTGAACGTAAAATGTAAGACGAATTATACAATGATAATAATACAAATAATAATATTTCACTGTGGCATTTTATCAAAACCTCACCTCGACGGTTACCGGTAGGCGCCATGTCCGCCAAACCACCGTCGTGGGAATCGAGTTTTGCGGTGTTCGATAATTCGTCGACCATTGTGTGGAGGTACACCATATTGTTAGACCCACAAAGACTTTTCAGTGAGTGGTATGTCTTCCAATAAGTCTGGCAAAATTTCTTTGAGGGAATTGAAGTAGTTATTTCCCTGAAGATATCAAGTTCAATATACGATACCAACCGTATTCAGAATACTTTTAACATGAATACTTATGTTCATCCAATGACGAAGTTCATAGATGATAGCACGATCGCCGCCAATTCCTCCCCAGACATTTAGGTCTTGCTGGTTCTTTCGCAAGTTTATTTGGAATGTTGCCCGTAAGGTAACACCATTGACAAATCTATTACGGCAGAGCACAAGCTGGTCTTAGGGTCAAAATGAACGTGACGCGGTGTTAGCTGTAAATGAAATTTCGGTTATTAAGCTTGTGTTGGCAATTTATAACCTTACTCATGAGACAGAAGTTCACACAAAGGCTAGTGCGGTGGGATTAGGGGGATCCTTACTCGGCGTCCAAATAACGAAAGACGTATCGTGGCATACTATAGCAGGAAAAACACCCGAAGAACAGAAGTACCCTTCATACGATTTGGAATCCTTGGTTGCTGTTGTGGCTTTGAGAGTTGTGTGAAAGGAAAATAACGGACTTTTGAAAGTCCGTTGTGACGCACTGTAGTGGTGTTCGAGCAACTGTAAATGAAAAAGACATCAGCCACGGGTTGCACGGTGGTGGATGTATCTACATGATTACAATTTCAATCTTGTTTACCCTCCAGGAGCTCAGGTAGCTCATGTGGATTACTTAAGCCAAAACCCTGTGGATCATTTTGCAATAGATATCCCTGAACCGTAATGGGTTAAGATGACACAGATGCAAGATTCAGATATTGAAATTATTAGAACAATTTTGAATTCGGGAGAAAACAAGCCAAACGCTAAGCAGTATTTTGATAAATACAACTAAACGGGTCGTATAGTATTTCGGAAAACGGAAAGCGGGAATCAATGGCTAGTACCACGAATGTCTCGGTTTAATATAGTCAAGCTATGCCACGATGATCAAGGCTATTTTGCTGTAGAAAAAAACGTTGACAAAAGTTGGAAAGAATTATTGGTTGAAAGGAATGAGGAAGTTTGTTATAAAATATGGCAATGCATGCTTGTATGCAGGGCCGGCGGAAGGGGTGTAGTGGGTGTGGAGCATTCTACACCCCGAATTTGACGGGTGTGAAGCGCTCCACATGCTGAAATCTAGGAGACATTCCAAAGACCACACCCCGTCCAATGGTGTTCCGCCGGCCCTGCTTGCATTGTCTCTATTATTAATCGGATTCCGGACGACACCCTGACCTTTTACACTCTATCGAAAAAGCTATCCCTTTTCACACTCTATACTTAGATCACGTGGGGCCCTTTGACCGAAGTAAGAAATACACAAATTCTCGCGATTGTCGATGGGCTTCCGAAATTTTGTGTTGTTAACTTTCCGATCTAGGGAAGTTATTGTAATGACCCCGAAAATGAAAAGTGCCACATCGATTAAATTTTTATGTTTCTCGGCGTTTTGCATCATCCTGAAGTGATTTCAGAGAAGTGTCTGTGTGTGTTCGTCCGTATGCGGCAAAATTTTTCGTTTACGTTTTCTCGGAAACGGATCATGCGATTCGATTAATTTTTTTTTCAATCGTTGCGTCTCTGTGTAACTTAGAGCTGATTAGATTTTTGATCGAATCTATCGAGTAGTTCCCCTGTTTTTGAGGAATTTATGTTGAGCAAAATCGAAAATAGTGATAATGAACGTTCATTCACACAAAAATGTTGTAAACCAGGTACTCAATGTCACAGTTGAAAGATATAAGCATATTTTATAACTAATTAAATTTTGAATAAAAGTGGTCCAGTACTTATATTGTTATTAACAATGTCAATTGTTTATAATCTTGTACTGCATAAACTATTAGAGTTAGCACAAAATTCATATAAGAAAAGTTGTTTGCCATATAAAGATACGTATTTTATGTAGAATGCCTTTTTTCGATAATTTGCATAATTAAGGAGGTATAGCAGGCTCCCACAATTATGTATGTAATAAGTGAACGAATGGACCCAGCGCTGTCATGACGGTCGCAATCGAAGCGTTTTCATGTAAAATCGAGCGAATCACATTTTGGATGGCATTTGTGCAATATATGCAATGTTATTAGCAATTGCTAATAACAGAAGGATAAATTTAGTAGGTTGTGCTGAAAAATCAAATCGGGAAGTTTTGTTTGTCCCCCGAGTGGGGCACACACATGCACACACCAGTAGTTGAGTGTGTTACGTCGACGAAATATGTCATCGACAGAATTAGCAATTGCTAATAACAGAAGGATAAATTTAGTAGGTTGTGCTGAAAAATCAAATCGGGAAGTTTTGTTTGTCCCCCGAGTGGGGCACACAGTGCACACACCAGTAGTTGAGTGTGTTACGTCGACGAAATATGTCATCGACAGAATATAGTACCAAAAACATACGCAATGCTGTAGCAACACCTAGGGCCAACGGATGTCAAAGAACGCACCGCGTCGTATCCGATTCACTGGCGGCAGCATTTGCAGGCGAGGACGAGGATCTTTGGGAGACAAAAGTCAAAAAGTTCAAAGCGTTATCAACTGCACTCCCAACAGAGCTACCCGAATGAGTGCAGCTAAGCTATTAGTCGGACCAAGTAGTTCCGCGGATGCAAGACTATTAGCAGAGATTCAAGACGTTTTGAATGTGATGAATTTGAAGGAACTACGGGAGGCAGCGACAACCTCTGTTGCCGCTAAGGAGACAGAACAGAAATGAAGATTCGATGCTCGTCGGTACGTCATCGACTTACTTAGCTAAAGCAATAGTTTGCCATTCAGTATTACCGAACGATCGATAGGAAGTGCGGGATCTTAAGGATTTGAAGAAGACACCTAATAAACGCTCTGTAGTTACGGTAGACAGTATACGGAGGTGGGTGTCATTTGATGTGAACTGATGAATTCTACAGGCGAGGGTTAAATTTTTGGTGGAATCTGTAGTTTTCAGGCGTGAAGAGTAATCAACTTTATATTAGATGACCTCTAAAGGCGGAAGATGGATTTTGGGTCAAGTCAAAAGGATTCCGCGGATGAGATCTGATCAATCTCATACCATCAGGATCTTAGGTGGAGGCCTGGACCTGACAAAATACATAGACGGTAGACACTCAATATCAGTTGTTATTATAGTGTTCACATGGATTTGTCCTGCCTTGCACAATGGGAATTGATCACTCCAATATTGTCAATCATAGGTTGAGTCGATTCGAGGACAGGTCTAAGTAGAAAGGTACTAAGAGAATTGATCCGCTTTCATTAACATGAAATTCCAAAAGTTTAGTCCAGGTCGACTAGGTGATCAGTATGGCCGAATGTGAGAGAATTTTTGAATATTACTGTTGAACGTTAACGGCGGTTATCTGACGAAGATTATGCCGACGTTAACATTAACCGGCTGTTCAGCTGTAACGAGATGCTCTCAGGGCACGGGCGGTTTCCGCAACGGGTCAATTCATGAAAATGCGGACCATCTTTTTTCACATGGGCGCCTTTCGGCACACAATGTTCGATAGGGAAATCAACGCAGTCGAAGGTATTAACGTTGAAAATCTTGCAGTAGTCATGCTATCATCAGAGGACACATGGAACGCTACAACTGCTTTTGCGATCCCTCACGGAAAAAATGTATTAACGGAGATATGTATGTATAATATACGGATATATCTGGATATATTTTCGGCCAAAAATACTCCGCGTGAGATATATTCAGGGTATATCTACATATATATATTCATGTGGTCGTATAAACTATATATCTTCATTATAAGTAAGATATATCTAAAATATTTTGTCGGCCAAAAATGCTCTATCCGAGATATATGTTTGGGATATACAGGGTGACCCAGTTAAAACAGGGCATCCGGATAACTCCTGAAAAAAGGGGTAAATGAAAAAATGTTTCCTATGAAAGTTGTAGGGTTGTGAGGGGGACATCTGATACGGTCTTCACTTTGAGCTTGCAAGCTGCAAGCCCAAAGTGAAGTTTTTCAAATGACATCCACAATTTTGTGTCCTACAAAACTTGTCCCTCTGGACGAGGCGTTTCCAGTCATATGGTTATGTATGCCGATTCCTCTGATTTTACTAGTTTAATTATTTTCATCTTGTTTGAAAGAAGAGAATGTAAAATAATAACGACCTTTCCGTTGGTCATATCAGACGAGGAACTGGAAGACGCATGTGTTATTTAGTTGGTTATCATTCATTTGAAAATTGAGGTAAAATTCATAGTAAATCTGCGTCAAAAAAAACTTGTCCACGAATGAGTGCGAGTGTAATTTCTATCATTTTTTTTATACTGATGCAATGTATTCTTTTTGGTTTCGACGGTATCCCTAAAAACTGTCTGGACTGGATTGATGCACAATAAAAGCACACATGCTACTTGATTTTCGAGTTTTTTTTTTTTTATTGAAATAGGTTTGTCTTTTTGGGCGGTACAAAAAGCGAATGAAGTTTAAGTGGATCGTGTTATAATTTTCACATAAAACGATTCATTTTACTGTCCGTTCGTTTTTCCTTTAGTTTGTTATATTTCCGTTTCCTTGATGATTCTTTCTGTTTCTCAGCTTTCAGCATTTTACCATCTTTGTATTGAATATTATTGTTTAAAATTTTTTGAATTAAGGTACGGCAGAATCTGTAATAATTACATAAATTAGGGCAAATTCAATTGTGACGCTTACACACATATACACGCACACACACATACACGCATATGGGAGAAACCTAACTCCCGAAACCAAGGGTGCCAAGGGTGGGCTCCCTATAACAGCCCATGAAGCAAACATGAACAGCGATGATAAAACAATATTATCCCACGCGGACAACCCCCAAAAGGGAAATTCCGCCGTCGGTTCCTACCAGGTGAAAGCCCTGATGGCCGGCGCTGGCTCCTCGGACTGTGGGAAGAGCCAACCATCACTGGATTGTCCCCGGGTGGCCCACTTGGTCCCAAATGTTACAAGTGGATTCCAAAGTATTGGAAAATCAGCATGGGATCAGCAGGAAAACGATCTGGCAACGGTGGTGAACCTCCTCACGGATAAAAATCGGCGAACCATCAACGAAGAGATCCGGAGTCTAGCTAGAAAGATCCAAATATCGACCAAGCGGATAAGAACCATGACGGAAACCGGAAGATCGGACTCGCGGTTGCCAGCAGCGGCATGGCTCACCCCCCCGGGTCCTAGATTGTTGCAGGTGAACCGAGGAAGCGGCCATAATGCCATGGAAAAACCGGGAACATCCCATGAAACGACGACCAGACGAGAGAAAAGAAAGGAAAGAACTCCGCCCGATGACATCGCGGGCAAAAAGTACAAGAGTACCGAAGATGAGGCATCAGCAACACCGCCTATTCATATGGAGGAGCTGATGAGAAATGGGACCCGGTCAGATGGAAACAGGGCCAAAGAGCAAACCTCGAATTCTGCTACAGAAGACGATGGAAATGCTTGGGAGAAAGCCAAGAGACGGAGGAAAAAACCGAATCCGTCCCAAAATCTTCCAGGAGCTACGCAGAATCAACCACGGTCGAAAAAGAAAGCAGCAATCCGACCTGATGCACTAATTATTCGCTCGACGGGGAAAGATACGTACTCGGAAATATTGGGACGAATAAAGAAGGACCAAGGTGTTTATGCGGCTAGCTCATGCGTGGAAAAAAATCCGTAAAACAGCTTCCGGAGACGTTCTCTTAATCCTTGCGAGAGGAAAGAAGGATAAAGGTGTTGAGTTAGAGAAGGCATTAGCTGGAGCCCTCGAAAACGAAGCTAAGGTGTTTAATAAGGGACCTCAACAGGAACTCCAAATCAAAGACCTCGATGACGTCGCTACGAAAGAAGACATACTCGATGCCCTGAGAAAAGCTGACGGCACGGACAGTGATATTTTACTGGGTGCCATCAAGTCTCTTCGCAAGGCTTACAGAGGGACACAATCGGCCACGGTGGTACTCCCTGCCGCTACTGCAGGAAATATACTGAGTAAAGGCAGCAAAATACGAATAAGCCTGGTATATGCGCGCATCGTGGCGGTGGTAAGGCCGCTAAAGTGCTTCAAGTGCTGGCACTACGAGCATCTTGCTGTTAATTGCAAGAGCCCCATTGACCGATCAGACTTGTGCTATAAATGCAGCCAACAGGGGCACAAAAGCTCTGACTGTGAAGCGTCTCCGAAATGCGTTCTATGCGTAGAACTGGAGCCCAGGAAAGACCATGCCCATGTAACTGGTAGCATCAAATGTCCAATCTACCAGGGTGCACTCCAGAAGATCCGTACACGGCCATAGTGCGAGTGTTACAGGTGAACCTTGCTCACTGCGCAACAGCACACGATCTGCTGACGCAGACGGTTCGAGACCTGAAGATTGATGTTTCCGTCATTTCCGAACCCTATAGGAATCTACACTCCCAAAACTGGGTGACCGATACTAGCAAAAAAGCTGTCATTTGGTCCTGCGGTGGTTTACCGTTTGAAGCATATGATGGTGTCGAACAGTCTGGATTTGTTGTGGCCAAGGTGAATGGTATCTATTTCTATAGCTGCTATGCACCACCAAGCCTTTGTTATGAAGACTTCACAACATTTTTAGATAGACTCGTGATGGATGCGAAACAGCATTTCCCGGTGGCCATTGCGGGGGATTTCAATTCCTGGGCAGTTGACTGGGGTAGCAAGGAGACGAATCAGCGAGGACGTGCTTTACTAGAAGCCTTCTCGACTTTAGATGTTGTCCTATTGAACAATGGAAGTGAACCAACATTTCGCAGAGGACAAGCGAGCTCAATTATAGATCTCACCTTTGTCAGCAGTAGCCTGCTGAAAGGAAATTGTGCATGGGAGGTATGTGAGATCTATACTGCCGGTGATCATAGAGCGGGACTCTGGGAGGTGTCTGTTGACCGGAGGTCCGCGCCCACATCAGAAAGAACAAACGGAGTCGCTGGAATGTGAGAAAATTCGACATTACCCACCTTCCTTGTAGCACTGAAGACTGACCTCGTAAACGGTAGCAATACCGCAGAAAAAGTAGACGGAGTCATGCGGAGAGTCACCGACGCCTGCGATGCCACTATGCCCAGGAAATTTAGTGGAAACCGACGGCCACCGGTGTATTGGTGGAGCGATGAAATCGCGACCCTCCGCAAGGAATGTTTCGCAGCGAGAAGATCCGGGCAACGCGCAAGGAAGAAGTCCAATCCTGAAAGCCTGGAAGTGAAGTTTAAAGCCGCTAAGCGTAAACTCACCAAGGCCATAAAGCTTCGCAAACGAGTCTGTTGGAACGAGCTTTTGGAGGAAGTGGATAAGGATCCTTGGGGCAGACCGTACAAGGTGGTTATGGCGCGACTTAAGAGTCAACCGATGCCATCACCGACCTGCCCTGAGCTCCTGGAGAGGATTGTGGCTGTCTTATTTCCTCAACAAACGAATATTATTGGGACGTATGTGAAGAATGGTATCAACGACGAAATTCCACCGATTACAGCTGATGAACTATTGCAGGCCTGTAGTAGAGTGGGCAACAACAAGGCCCCTGGTCTCGATGGTGTGCCAAACATAGCACTGAAGGCCGCCATTAATGCAGCACCTGGAATCTTTCTCGATATGTACAATGCTTGCATTCAGGAAGGTATCTTCCCCAGCAGATGGAAGCAACAGAGACTGGTACTGCTTCCTAAGGGAAAAAAGCCTCCGGACGAACCGTCATCATATCGTCCACTCTGTATGCTGGATACTGCGGGCAAGATCCTGGAGCGCATTATACATCAGAGAATTGAGGCAGTCGTGGAACCCCTATTGGCCGAAGCCCAATACGGCTTCAGACGACGACGATCTGCGTTGGATGCTATAGACCTGGTGGTGAAAACAGCGAAGAGAGCGATTGAGGGCGGACGATGGAAAGGAGGTACGAAACAATACTGTTTGGTTGTTACTGTGGACGTCAAGAACGCTTTCAACTCGGTACGGTGGGATTCCATTTTGGCGGCATTATCGAAGCTATCTGTACCGGCATATCTCCAAAAGATGGTAGGTAACTACTTCACCGACAGAGTTCTCAAGTATGACACAGAAGTAGGCCCCAAAACATATAAGGTGACTGGGGGTGTACCTCAAGGCTCAGTGTTGGGGCCCCTTCTGTGGAATATCGTGTACGACGAATTGCTGAAACTGGCACTGCCGACGGGGGCAAAGCTCGTGGCGTTTGCAGATGACGTGGCTATAACGATCGTGGAAAAACATCTATTCACGCTTCAGCTCATTTTCGATAATGTTTTTAACACGATACGGAAATGGATGGACTCGATTGGTCTACAACTTGCAGAGCATAAGACTGAGGCACTACTCATCACGAGTCGAAAGAAATTGGAGACAATCACGCTGCAAGTCGGCGAGCACAAAATAACTTCCCAGCCCTATATACGGTACTTAGGAATTATGATTGATGCCCGGCTCAGTTTTAGACAACAAGCCCAACATGCAAGCAGTAAGGCGGGTGCAGTGAGGACTGCCCTTGCAAGACTCATGCCGAACATTGGAGGGCCAAAACAGAGGAGAAGACTCTTGTTATCATCAGTTGTCACATCGGTATTAACATATGGTATCCCCATATGGACAGATGCCCTACGAAGTCAAGCAGCACGACGGCAAGTGGTTCCAGTCTACAGGCTGAGTGCTCTGAGGGTGGCTGGCGCATACCGGACAGTATCCAACGAAGTAGTGTGCGTCATTGCTGGGATGATACCTATCGAAGTTCTAGCAGAGGAGCGTAGGCGACTCTACACACGCAAAAGGTCAACTAAGCTGAGCCCAGTAGAACTGAGGAGGGAAGAACGTAACCACAGCATCCAGCGATGGCAGCTACAGTGGGACGCCTCGAGCAAAGGCCGGTGGACTCATCGACTTATTCCGGAGTTAAATGTTTGGCTTGACCGATCACATGGACAAGTCAATTACTACCTAACTCAGATGCTCTCAGGACACGGGTGCTTTCGGGAATATCTTCACAAATTCAAGCATGAAAATTCCCCGAATTGCCCAAAGTGTCAGGGAATTCAGGAAAACGCGGAAGATGTTCTCTTTGCATGTCCGCGATTCGACGTCCAACGGTCTATATGGGAAAATAGCGTAGGCAAACCCATTAATGTTGGAAATCTTGTGGAAGTTATGCTGTCATCAGAGGCAGCATGGAACGCGACAAGCGACTTCGCAATGGAGATTCTGCAGGAGCTGCGCCGCGAGGAGCAGCTTCGGAAAAACCCAGAGTAAATGGAGGATCTTCTTACCGTGAACGACCGGAAAGGATTCGCTACTGAGGAAGCCGCGGCTGTCGTCCCCTACGCAACGAAGTATTGCTCCGCAGATGTTCCGTCGTGATTTGGAGATACTGGGATATAGAAGGTTATCCTTCTACTAGTGTAGGCCAAGGGGTATTGTCGCTTGTTTTTGTTTTTTTTTCCTGTATTTGTACTTTTAATTTGTCAGTTTTTTTTGTTTTTGGTTTGTTTTCAATAAAAATTAAAAGAAAAAAAGGGAGGAAAGAGAAAGAAGGAAGCGTGAGGAAGGAGGTTGGCTTCCTTCTTTCTCTTTTTTCTTTGGAAAAAAAAAAAAAAAAAAAAAAAAAAACACATACACGCATACACATATACGCACGCAAACTTCAGCACACTCACACACCAACATACATACATACACGCGCACACACACGCACACCCATACGTGGTGAACATGTGGGCGCAGTTGATCGTCGTTCAACCGTTATTTGATCGCCTACATAAAACAAAAATGATAATTTTGTTCTATAATTTTTTTCATAGTTTCATATAAAATCATAATTTCAGAATTCATAAAATTATTTAAAAAATGTGAGTAATTTCATAAACATCAGAAATAAAAAAAAATGAATCCCTAGAAAAAACTTGAAATTGAGAAAGTTGGCGCAAAATCGCCACTTGATCGATTTTGCGCTCAAATCGCGGTCGGCTTCCGATCAAGTGTGCGCAAATGTTGATCCACAACCAACTGTCGATCAAGCATTGCTCCAGACATACACACACGCACACACATTGTCCAAATTGTTTCATCTTGATCAAAAAACCAGATAATGCAAAATAATAAAGAACTTTCCGTTGTATCCCACGGCAGACGAGGAACCGGAAGACACATATGTGTTATTAAGTTGGTTATCATGCCGCTTATGTAATTTTGATTAGATTCTGCCACATTGCTTTGCCAATCCATAACAGAATTTAAAATTAAGTTGTGCATGTCGTCATCCAGTACTATGATGTAACAAATATGTTTTTCGAATTAATTAGGGATCTCGTGTATTTTCAAAAACTCACAAATAATGAATAGACTAAACTCACGCTCAGTAAACTCAGTTACTTTTGTTGGTGAATCCATATTTAAAATACCCGTAGGATCAATTCAGAAGTGAGATTTGGAGGTTAATTTTTACTTAGAAAAAAAATAATTTGCAATTTTCTTGTAACTGTTTATTTGTAACGAAGTTGGCCATGGTTCACTTTTGTTTATGTATTTGTGACTTTCAAGTTCCATTTTTCTGATTAAAATTGTTTGTATGTATCGAAATTGATGTAAAAATTATGCAATTTATGAAAACATGGTGCCGCAGTATGGACGTAACGGATCACATTAGGAAAACACGTGATATTAAGAAATGAAAACGTGATTTTGAAAGAATTAAAATTTCAAACATTTCAAATTAAAAAAATTATGCATTCTACAAATTATTAATTTGTAATTTATTATTTTGAATTTCAAATTTCAAGATTTTTTTTTTTTTCATTGCAAATTTGACAAATTCTTGAGTAGTTAATTTCTAAAGTAAGAATTTTGCGTAGGAGAAGGCATAAATCCGTCACCTTTAGACGGTTTTATTTTGAATCAACGCTACATTGAAACTCAAAATAATTAGAGTTTCATTGGTAAATATCGTGTATCTAATTTTTCATCGTTTTAGGCGTTATAGAGATTCAATTTTGAGTGTAAAATTTAGAACTTCCTCAAAATACAACATTGTCAGATGAAGTTCATCTATAGAAACTTGAAATTTTCTATTATATTTAAGGTAAAAAAAATTGAATTTTTAGGGTGACACGTCTAATTGTAGCACACATTCGACTTCGATCAGAAATTAATATAAATAATTTAACAGAAACATAATTAAGCATTTCTGATTTTAATTGTGCCGTTTGTAGAATTATGATGTAATTTTTGTTCATTTTTCATCGACCATCAAGAACGCGAAATAAAAACCAAAATATCATGGTAAAAAAAATAAAATATACGTTCAATATTGAAGAAATCAAATTTGCCATTTTGGAGTGTCAGTAGTTATTCGGCAAAATTTCTATTGTAAATATGGTTCTGTGAGTTTAAATCGATTGAGAAACACGGAAAATTCGGTAATGGGAAAGTATACGTCCCTCTTCACCAATCGGGTCCGTGGGTGGCGGAATGTATTCAAAATGCGCCCAATAACATGTAAAAATTTTGAACATAAGGCGGTCTCTTAAATTCGTAAAGTTGGGCACCACCCCGCGTCCGGGGTCGAGTGAAATTAATTCAAAATTGATTCTAAAAGTTTGAACTCGATATTACATTCTCGTAGTGCGTTATGCGTCTCCCGGACCGAGGACGTACGTCCCCGGGCCGCCAGTCGTCATGTCAATACACATATACCACCATATATATGGTTTAACGGTATAAGATGGTCTTTAATACCTCCGATGGCCATCTTCCATCACTAAATTATTAATATGATATATTCATAAGTTTATGAATAATAGCCCAGTAATATTACTGGGCCCCGGGAATTTGATGACTGGATGCCGGATGCCGGTGAGGTTGAAACGGGCCTCACCAGCACTTAGCGTGACCCACAACTCACGACGAGGACGTGGCTGGTATCGAGTTGCACTATTTGTCATCATTTAAAGTTAATATTTCGGCTCGGGTGGCCCGATATGCCCATTTTTGAGCTTTAAGATAATGGGAAAGTATACGAAAATTCCTTAGGTGTCCCACAATCGAACATGTCATCCTACTTCGATTGTTTTTTTATTGTTTTCGAATCGCTCAGCATTTTTTCGAGAGGTTGCTGTTATACCGATATTTGAGGTTCATTTGAAACACGACCTTTGAAGTCCTTATCAAAAATATTTTTCGCTTCTTTTCGAATTGTCTCAGTTTTTTCGAGTGGTTATTCTTCTCTCGATATTTGAGGTTCAGTGGAGCTCATAGCCACAGAGTCTGGTATAGATTTTGTGACGGTTTTCTCATTGAAATGGTCGGTTCCAACTTAATACCGACAACCTTGGCTTACCTGTCTGCAATCTCCTCTAAAATAACTGGGCGCCAGGATAATACTCCATTATCCAACAAAACGAACTCTCTCTGTTCACCACAGAGCAATAAAAGATAGACGTTGTATAACAATAATATGAATTCATTTCTTTACAATAGCTCAACTCTTCTTCTCAGGTCCGTAGGAACATTTTTTAAGAAAGATGAATTAATTTGAGTGTCACGAATTTTTTTTAACGAGTTTAGAAACGGAATGAGCAAACTAACGTGATCTACAAAATATCCCGTTTCATGTCGTTTCAACGCAAATCATAGCTCGAATTCGTACATCATCCTAACCTACCAAACCTTACTCGGCCTTCATTCCCATGACACAAAATGCATCAGTTCCGATGGTTGTTATAATCTAATTCTAACCTAACGAGTTTGTGCGGGTCAGAATGATACGGTCGCAGCCGATTATGATCTTGCTCCAACTAAGCTTTCAACAATCAGTTTCTCGCACTCAATCCGACGACTCTCACATGCATTCGGTTACAAAATTTTTCACATTCATTCCCACACTTCTAACCCCCAACTGGCATTCCTCCTTCTATCTCTGATTCAATTAAAATCTAACGCTATTTTACTTTTCACAGCGCATTTATTTGAACGAATTCGACAGAATTAACAACTGAATATTCTGCAGCAACATTTAAGATTGGAACATGGCGCTTTGATGCACGTGGTTAGTCCACGAGTGTCTCGAACATTCTCACCATTTTCTGGGTTTCAGATTATATTTTATCCGTTAAAGTCAACTAAGGCAATTATAGCTTACCAATTCTTTATCAGAACGACAGAATTTCGACTGGTGGACTGATTTCAGTGTTTTTCTCCCAATTACTACCGGTGAACAATTTCCGGTATTCGTTTCTATAAATTTTCTACGAGAACGATATTCCCAGCGCAACGCCAACGAAAGAGTGATGGCTCCCTCGTTCGTCTTCGCACTCCACGAACAAGACCGCTGCGATTGGCTTAGCGGATTCCGTGAAACTGGCTGTCATTGGTCCAATAAGTTACTAGATTACTCTATTGGTCACGTCGGCTTGTATTTTCCGTAGCATAATTGAGGTACCTTTCCCAATTAGCCGTATCACAGACACCAACAGCACTGATACTTGGTTACTGGATGGTTTGCACAAGTCTGCACAGCATCTCAAACTTTTACCCATTTCGCCAATTGGTTCCTGTCGTTTGCGTAACACCCCAACTTCCAAGCCTTGAACAATGGTAGAGTGGCGCCCTCCATGATCGTTCGCAACTCCTGGTCCATCCTGCTAGACTCGGTCGATAACCCTCGACCAACAAATCCGTCCCCCTCTCCAGGTAGGAATCAAGTCCTACTCAGCGCAGCCAGGTTCCCTCGCCCGTGGTTCAAACGCCGTCAGTACAAATCTCGAGCTTATCCGCTCTTAGGTTAAAATTTTTCTTTTTCCCTTTTTTTTCCTACACAAACTCGGACTCTTCCCTTGACGCGGACATAATCCCCCTTTTGCATCGCGACGCGCGACACAGTGTTCAAATTTCTCATTACAACTTAACCCCCTCCAGCTCGGAAGCGATCAAATCTTATCTGACTTTAGTGTACCCATCATAAAGGAATACCTGATGTCCCAATGTTCAAGTTACTGCTTCAAATGAAACATTTCCATCTCTGCACTAGCGCTATCTCTAGATGGCTGAGTTGATGAAACGACAAATTGAAACCCGTCACCCAATCTAATACTAATACATGCAAGGTAACGAGAAACATTCCCAAGACCAACACAATCACTCATCCCATTGTACTGAATCATAAACTTTATTTTAGCCGATTGTCATATACTTATGTTTTCATATTTTACTCCATTCGAGCCGACCCCCCTTGAACTGAAACTAAATCTTGGAGAACAGGAATACTGAAGAGATACTAGAACTCTAGCGACTACGATGAGCTCCATAACCCACGTAATCGAGAGGCGGCATCAACTCATACGTCGCGTAGTAGCAACGAGGGCAGTGAGGCCCCGCAACCCCGGGAGTACCACATTGGCCACAGAAAGTCCCTCGCTTTATCTCCAGGTTCCTTTTGACCTGAGCTTCCCACGGTTGCTTCGGACATGAAAAAAAACTTTCCATAAGTCCATCACGACTTTGGTCCTCTCGACGACATCCAGTTCCCCTGACATTTCCTGTAATAAATTAGGATTACGCGGTTAACGAAACGCGACAGAAGGCCTATCGGCGATTGTCTGACTTTACTCATCTTCATCATCAAGGTAATACGAATCAGGATCAGGACTAATTCAAGCGGCTATCAGATCTTTCACGTGATGCCGACCAAATACTACCTTTTGCTCGTTAGATACTTCATATACCAAGGGAGAAACTACTTTCGAAATCGTATAAACCTCAATTGAATATTTCCTGAATAGTTTAGCCGCTTGTCCTTTAGACGCGTTAGACAGGATGCGTAGTTTTCTCCTAACCTTATCCCCAACATCGAACCTAACCTCTCGATGATGAGTATTGTAATATCGAGCCTGCCTCTGAAACGATTGATTCAAGTTTTCAATAACAAGATCATAGAGTTCTGCCATTCTTGACATTCTCTTTGCCCAACTTTTAGTATTCGGCACTTCGATAGGTTCATCACTCTCCGCTAGTTTCTTAAAGAAGAGCGAACTCCGGAGTTGACGACCATAATTAACAAAAGCTGGAGTCATTTGTAACGAAGAATGATAGGCAGTATTATATGCGAATCTAAATTCAGACAAGTGCCTGTCCCATTCCCGATGATCTTGCCCAATGAAACAAATAATCATCCCCTTCAAAATACGGTTAACACGCTCAACCGGATTTGCCTGAGCGTGATAAGGTGGAGTGGTAGTGAATCCGATTCCAAGTGACGTGGCTAATTCCCGCATTCGTTTATTCAAAAACTCTGTACCGTTATCCGTCAACAGAATTTCCGGAGTACCGTGAATTTCCGTTTTCGTACTCCATTTCTCATTACAATTTATAGACTTTCCAGGGAAATGATGCAAACTAACCTGTGATACTCATTATTTCAATATACGATTATGAATATCCAGGTTAAGTTTCGTCGTATTTTTTCATTAGGTTTGGTGAAATCTTTATGTGGTAAAATCATGTCTGATGTCGGAAGTATAATTCAACCGTTATGTTCGCATTCCATTCAACATCCCTTGTTACCTACTGATGCTTCAATTCGAAGATCGGCACGAAAAAGGCGATATAATCGGAATCATAAAAGTGCAATAAAACAACGAAATCGTGAATATTACATTCGTAAACGACGCGCAGAATACTCCCTGTCTGACGAATCATTAGACTCTGGAAGTAGTCCCCATAAGAAGAGAAAAACTGTATCATGTCTCTCACATGAGATGGTCAATCGCCAGAAAGAAAAAATTTCTTTGGGGAATAAACGATTTAGAAGTAGTCGAAAAATTCAAACGTCTAATCAAAATCTGTATTATTATAGTATGAAAAATAAAGTGAAGAGGCAAAGAGGTGGTGGTAGAGTATACCTCGGTGAAAAGCGCACAATAGATATAGAGATTTTGAATGTTGGGGCTTTAGATCAAGAATGTCCCTCATGCGGCGCATTATCATTTCGATTAGAACATGGGAGAGTCAAGCATAATTGCTGCCATAATGGACAAATCGAATTGGATCGTCTACCAATTTTTCCTAACAAATTACGAAGATTGTTTATGGCAAATAGTAACAGAGGAAGAAATTTCCGTAAATATATCCGATTTTATAACAACTCATTCGCGATGGCTTCATTTTGCGCAAAAGAAGAAATCAATCATCGTGGATTAGGATGTATGAAATTTAGAGGTGAAGTTGACGCAATGGTGACAACAAGTCTGCTCCCAAATCAAGGGGAAATCCCTCGAAACGCGCAAATTTATTTATATGAACCAAATGAAGCGTTGAAATTGAGACAATTCGATAATTCGAGCCGTCAAATTCTGAAGATGATTCATCTGATTATGAAAGAGAATAAATATTCTAACGCCTACAAAAATTTATCTGAGATGTACAAGAAAACCGGAAATTCAGCGCCAGTACTCTGTTTTCAACAATCCAAATGTCGTACATTAGAAGAAAAGCGATATACTTTACCATCCGGTCTTGGCGCTAAAACTGAAGTAGGTGCAATTCTTATCACTGGGGAAGAAGAAACTGTACCACAAGATATCGAATTTAGAATATATCCTAAAAATCCAGTGCAATGTCAGAGAATGCATAAATTATCCGAACATGCCGAACCAATGTTATTTCCGGTGTTATTCCCCATCGGTCAACATGGATATTCTATCCACATTAACAACAATATAAAAAGCAATCCACGACGAGTTACTGCTGTTCAATATTATGGATGGCAATTGAGAGTTTTGAGGAATGATCGTTTCAATCCCTTTACTATGGGTGGGAAATTAACCCAACAATATATCTTGTATGGTTATATCGTCAATGAATGGAATCGCTTGAATTATTATCGAGCAAATCCCAATCAATTCCGGAGAGAAACACTACAAGGTTTAACGGACCATATAGAACGCAGTTCAATGAATACCTCTGAAGCTTTACGATTGGGGCAAGCAATAATACTTCCATCTTCATTTGATAGCGGTCCAAGAGCAAAATATCAGCATTTTCAAGACGCTATGGCAATGACGAGAGAAATAGGCCGCCCAGATCTATTTATCACTATAACTGCTAACCCTAAATGGGACGAAATCTTGGATTATCTACACCAACTACCAAAGGGTTTTTCTGTATCCGACATTCCTTATATCGTTTGTCGAGTGTTTCTCATCAAACTGATGGTATTTATTGACCAAATTAAATCAGGTCGTGTGTTTGGAGATATTTTGGGTTATACATGCACCATTGAGTTCCAGAAGCGTGGGTTGCCACACGCGCATTGTATATTTGTGTTATGCAAGAAAAATAAATTGTTGACTCCGGAAGCTATCGATAAATTCATATGTGCCGAAATCCCTGATAAAGAAGAAAATGAAAAATTATTTGAATTTGTGATGAAGCATATGTTGCACGGCCCACATAGTAATAAAACATCGTGCTGGAATGAAATGGAACAAAAATGTTCAAAGAAATTTCCGAAAAAGTTTGTATCTGAAACAAAAATTGAGAAGGATGGTTTTCCATTATATAGACGCTCAGATAACAGGAGTAAATGTTACATGTACACGAGGAAGTTCGATAAAAAACTAATACCAGTTGATAATTCGATGGTAGTACCATATAATCCACATTTAATCCTGAAATACGGTTGTCATATCAACGTAGAATATTGTGGATCAATCATGGCTATTAAATATCTACATAAGTATATGAATAAAAAGGGCGAGCGAATCAAAGTACAAGTCAAAGAAGCTAAATTAGTGAAAAACGAAATTGATGATTATGATAACTCGCGTTACGTCAGTTCCATGGAAGCAGCGTGGAAACTATTGGAAATGCCGCTGCGATTTATGAGTCACAGTGTTATTAGGCTCCCAGTCCATCTGCCAGGACAACAGTATATACAATTCGAAGAGGGACGTGAAGAAGAGGCAGTCAATTCCAGCCAACACATCACTAAATTAACTGCATATTTTGAATTAAATACCGTAGATACAACTGCACATCAATACATATATTCCGAAATTCCACAATATTTTACATGGCATCAAAAAAAAAAAAAATGCTGGCAAAAGCGACAGAGAGGAATGGACAAAACTGTAACCAGGATGTATTCGGTATCACCTAAGGATGTGGAACGATTTTTTTTGAAGATGTTAATACAACATAGTAAACGAGTCACGTCATTTGAGATATTGAGAACCGTGAATGGAACGGTGTGTGCAACTTTTTACGAAGCAGCCTATAAATTGGGATTCATCTTCAGTCCGAACCATATTGAAGAGATGCTGGATGAATGTTGTGAAACGATGATGCCAAGATCAATACGGAAATTTTTCGCCCATTTGTTGCTTACTTGCGATAACTTAGACGTCAAAGGTCTCTGGAATAAATATAAAGAGTCTATATGTGAGAAATCTACAGAACGAGAAGTACTAACTGACATCGAACGATTATTGTATAGTGAAGACAAATCATTATTATCGTATGGGTTCGATGAAGTTGATTTGGAAACATCATTCAATCAATTCGAAGATGAGTACAATATGAATGAGCATGCACTAATGACTCAAGAAATGCAAAGGAAATTCAATTATGATCAATCAAGAGTATTCCTAGATATAACTAGCTGTTTGAAGAATCAAAAACTCTTCTTTCTTGATGGACCAGGAGGTACAGGAAAAACGTTTTTGTATAAATCGCTCTATCATCATTGGAAAAGCCTAGGAAAGAATGTCGTGTCAATAGCTTGGACTGGTATAGCTGCAATTCTATTACCCAATGGACGTACTGCTCATAGATTTTTTAAATTACCGATAAATCTATCAGAAACTCTTGATGAGATAAACCCAGTCTTTCTCACAAGACGCGCCAAAAGAAACTTGGCAGAAGTGGATATCATCATTTGGGATGAAGTCTCTATGATTCCGGCGACGGCTTCAAGAATGATCGATATAACTTTGCGGGATTTGTTGAAATGTGACGAATTATTTGGTGGTAAATATTTTTTGTTTGGTGGTGACTTTCGACAAATCTTACCAATTGTAAAGCGAGCAAGACGCCCACAAATTGTGAATGCTTGTGTCACAAATCTTGGGTTTTGGAATTCAATGAAACATTACATTCTGAAAATCAACATGCGTATCAACGAACAATATTTCAATAAATGGTTACTCAAAATTGGAAATGAGGATATTGTTACACTAGAAGTGCCTGACGATATTCTTTGTGGAAACGTGATAGAGGCAGAATACAACAACAATTTTGGAGCAGATAATCTTTCCAACTGTGTTCTCTTGGCGGCTTTGAATGATCAAGTTGATATGTTGAACGAACAAGTGTTGAGGAAATTCCCTGGAGAAATGATCCAAATAATAGGACGAGACTAATTGTGAGACGAATCACTTCGAAAATATTATATTGAACCATTTTGACCGGAGATAAAGCCGGAGATATCGTTACAATACCAAAAATCACATTGAATACTAAAGACAAAATTGATTTGCCGCTTATTTTACATCGAACTCAATTTCCAGTACGGTTGTCCTTCGCTATGACTATCAATAAAGCTCAAGGACAATCGTTTGATAGAGTTGGGCTGTACTTGGATAAGAATTCACCAATTTTCAGTCACGGTCAGTTGTATGTGGCATTATCAAGATGTCGATCGTCATCTGGCTTAAAAATACAAATAATTGGTGACACTTGTGAAATAGAAAAATGTCAGATTCACAACATTGTTTATCCAGAAATCTTCAATCGAAAACCATCGTTCGCAGAATAGAAATTCATTTTGATGACAATTAAGCGATACTTGACCAACCAGACTGGAACATGAAAAAATTATGTAAGAAGAAACAGTCTTTTATGTCGTATTGATCGATGGAACTTCTAATGCCGAAATTGCGTAAAATGACTTTTTAGCCGGAAGGGGACCACCGTATTGAATGAAATGGATATGGAATAGAATATGGTGAATATATATTATCATATTTCACAAAAAGTGATAAAAGATGGATTGGACAATGTACTGGAGGAACATTCATTACACTATAATATAAGAGCTGGTGATGAAAGATTAATCAGAAGAATTCTGGATTATTGTAGATAGATATATTGTGGACAGATGCCTATTGCGACATGAGGAATAGGCATCTGTGAAAACTGGTAATGAAGGTTACCGTGCATAATGTATCAAGAAGTATCGTGCAGAATGTCGTCAACAAATTGGCATGTAACATCAAATCGAAAACTTTAGCAACAGACAACAAGCAGTCTTTTATTATTCAACAGGTAGTTTTTCCGTTCTTTTTCGTGAAGAAATGTTGATACTTATATGTGTAAATTGAATTGTAGATTTTGCCGAGTCCATATGAATAATAAACAAGAAAGAAAATTTTTAAAAAAAAGAAAGACATCTCCTAATCGGGGAAGGAAAAGAAAGGATCACATTCGAGTACCCTTTCCATAAATGGATCTACAAAAGAGTAAAAAGAGCACTACCTCTACGGGTCGAACCACTAACTAAATTTCCGTCCATGTCTCAAATCATGGACTTTATAAAGTTTTCAAAACTTCTAAATATTAAAAAAAATTATAATTCTTAATATGAAGAAGTTAGATAAACTACTAGATAAAATACAATTGGTTGATAATAATCAACTATGGGTGTTGGCAAAAAAGTAATGGAACGTCAAATCTGTATTTCTACGTGTGGGACGACTTTCATTAGACACTTTGTTTCGCATCTCCAACCGTACTTGCGATAGAGCGATCTAAACAATTGAATTTGTTAAGAACTATTAACTATCGGTGTTAGCAAAAAAAGTTATACGAAATCAAACATGTATTTTTGTATGTGGAACAATTTTCATCAACTAATTTGTTTCGTATCTTCAACTGTTCTCCCGCCGCTGCGATAGAAACCATCTTTTTTGTTACTAACAATGAACTACGGGTGTTATCAGAAAAAGTCTTATAACGTCAAATGTGTATTTCCTGGGGGGAAACAACTTTCATATAACACTTTTTTTCGTATCTCAAACCGTTCTTGCGATAGAGCCATGTAAACAATTAAATTCGTTAATAACTATTAACTATCGGTGTTAGCAAAAAACGTTATACGACATAAAATATGTATTTTTGTGTTTGGAACAATTTCCATTAACTCATTTGTTTCGTATCTTCAACCGTTCTCACGCCACTGCGATATAAACAAACTTTTCTGTTACTAACAATTAACTACGGGTGTTATCAAAAGAAGTCATAAAGGGTCAAATGTGTATTTCGTAGCGGGAAATAACTTTCATTAAACACTTTTTTGTGTATCCCAAACCGTTTTTGCGATAGAGCGATGTAAACAATTAAATTTGTTAATAACAATAGAACAAATTATTTTTCGCATAAATCGTTCCTTTCAGACCTGGAGAACAGTACAGCGCGTCGATCAAAAAAAAAACGTAAATCGCTACGGTGGTTACTTCGGAACCATTAAACAAAGTTTTTGTCCAGACACACACACACATGCGACCACTCCTCTGAAATCGTGTCGGCATGATGTGAAACGTCGAGAAATGTGAAAATTTTATCGATCTGACACTTTTCATTTTCGGGGTCATTACAATAACTTCCCTAGATCGGGAAGTTAATAATTCGGTATATGAAAGCGAGTCAAATTTTGATCGAAGCTAAGGTGCACCGAGAGACTCCAATTGCGACATTGATTAGCTTGTTCATAACTTTCGTTGGTAAATAATGATTGATTGAAACTTTTAGCGATTTTCATGCTCCATGTTTTTTTCAGAAAACCGGAAACTAGTGCATGAATTTCTCTCGAAATCTAATCAGTTATGTACTGCGTAAACCCGCATCGATTTTAAAAAAACTATCGAATGGGTGATTCGTTTGCAAGTCATCCTTGTCCAAAAATTGTGGGCACATACGTACGCGTAAACACACATACACACAGACATTTTGTTAAAAATGCTCTAGAACGATTAGAGAGACTTCAGAACGTGGAGGTTTCATGAAATTTCTACTTTTGATTTTCCTGGCCATCACAATAACTTCCCTATATCGGTAAGTTAATAAGTAAAAAAAATGGCATGTAGTACCTGACGCACCAGAGGAGTGAAACTTTAGAAGAGAAATATGAATTTTTTCTTCATATACAAAACGCCCCGCCTTCCCGCCTTCAACCCCCGGCCTTCATCCCCGCAGTCGACCCTCACCCCCACATCCCCGTAAGTGTCCGGACAGCCTAACACCTTCAGATAGGCCTATAAGAAGTTTCACTTCAAAAATCGATGATTAAAGTAAAGCGACTTGTTAATAAACAAAACCAATCAGTAACCCAAAATTGAAAAATCTCCGAAAGGCCGATCGCCTACATCTAATGTACAGTAATGTAACTTAATCGTAATGTAAAACTGTGGTACTTCTGTTGAAATCAGACAATAACCCACTGGGTCGTTGTAATAATATTTTCCCACCCCTCGCCGGAAAGTTCGTACTTCCTCGCCCGAAAGCCGGCCGGAAAGTGGACACTTTCCACCCTAGAGTGGAAAGTGCATAGAAGTGCTCCCTTGGGCAAAAAGTACTCACTTTCCGGCTGTTGGGCGAGAGCGAACTTTCCGAGGGGTGTGAAAAATGGTATGTGCGCCTCGGGCGTAAAGATGAACACTCCCGGGGAGTGTGTAGGGTTGCCCGTTAACGAAAAACAGGGTCAAAAAGCCGCCGGGCCTTGGGCCCTCATGCTTTTGAACCTTTTTTGGCACTGCGGACACACCCGACAAACTCGCCGGGAACGTTTAACTTTCCGCCCTAGCAGCACAATATACTATTAATGTATTAGGATAGGATAAGTTTTACATAAAGGAAAAAAATTCAATTGTAACCAAACACGCAAACATGTGCTTCGATCACATTTTCACTCGTACCGACTACCGATTACGCAACGGCGTTCACGCAGATTCGTACCTATAGGTTCTGTCGTATAGAACCTTCTAGAGCATTGCGTTACTACACTATACGAATTTCTTCATTTGCTATTCGAAGCATTTGCTATTACGAATTGCTACATTCAACATACTCCTCAAGAAAGACGTATTCATACATCCTTCAACGTAGTACACCCTCAAGTAAAGCAATCTTTTTCTATAAACTTAAATTACCATTGGTACCTCATACATTTTGATCTTAAGTTTACAAACTGTGGTTTTCCCAAAGGCTTAGTGAATATATCGGCAATTGGTCATTAATTGGAACGTAAACAATTTTGACGATACCTTCAACTACTTTATCTGTTACAAAATGATGTTTACCATTTATATGTTTCATTCTACTGTGATACTCTGGATTGTGGACCACTTTTATGGCTGGTTGATTGTCTTCCAACAGAGTAACCGTTGTTTCTTTATATTCAGACAAATAGAAGTCTGATAAAAGACTTCTAAGCCAGATTGCTTCACTTGACGCTACACTCAGAGCCATATATTCGGCTTCGATTTACTTAGTTTCGATTTCTTTACTCTCTGACTTTTCTCGTATCAAAATTTTGAAATCAAAGTTTCTATCAGTTGGAACACCTGATCCTTTACACTCACTCACACCGTACCAATCTTACAACAGTAGCAGATAGGTTTTCTGAGAAATTACAAACCTTTTCGACAATTTCTTTCAATGTTCAAACCCAGAAAATTGGATACCAATCCTAACTCTTTCATATTGTTACGTCATGACGTAACATAACAAAAAAAAGGAAAATAAAAAATAAAAAAGGATAAAATAAAATGAAAATGAAAATGTTGATGAAATTTCAATTTGCCAGTAAAATACCGAATCGCGAAAGGGGCAGGATATGAAGGGTACATGACTAGGATGCCTTCAATGACAAGCTGGCTGCTCTGTCGCTGTCTCTGGTTTGGTTGCTGCTACTCGTTCAAATTCTCGTACAAAATTGCAGATTCTTATTTCAGGGTTTCCCTTGAGAGTCTCACAGACCCATCGTTCAAGAGAAAGAGAGAGGGGGCATTCGCCCAGCCATTTTGCTAGCTCAGCGGTCGTGTTCCTTGGGAGCACGCTCCATGCTTGTTCACAAGTGAACATACGTGTATGTTTCATGCTTTCTTCTTGTTACCTGCACATTCTACATTTGGGATTTGTGTAGCCATTATGCTTTGTTCACCCCCGGTGTTTCTGTTTCCCTAGTAGCTGGCGCCTGAGAAATCATCTACCACGAGCTGGAAGGAGGGACAATATCTAGATGCATCGATCTTCCTCCAGTCTAGTTGGATCTCCTGTTCGGCTTTCGTCTCCAGGTTTTTCTCTAGCTGGCCAGCTATCACTTCTAGGTTCTGTCTCTCCCAGACGTGTGTCAGAGTGGTACTGTCTCCAACCTCCTCGAGTGCTTCCTTCATAATTTTGCCCAGTTTGGTGGGGACACAATCCAGAATGCATCTAACTTCCTGTCTTAGGCTCTTGCGAGGCCACCTGTCGGGGTCCATTTTAAGAGTGTCCAATACGTGCTTGAAGGCCCGCCTTCGCCCTTCGACGTCTATAGTTCTTCCACCAGCGTCCATCCTCCAGGTATAGCCTGGCGTATTTATCGCGAATCCCATGGTCATTTTGATATATCTGCTCTGCATTCTGCGCAAATCGTCGCTGTGGGTCCATCCCTATGGCTCCACGCCGTAGATGCCGCCTGACTTCGCCAGGACATCGAGGACGTACAATCTTTTATATAGTGTGTTTATCCTAGCTCTTGTCATGATGCCCCATGCAGTGTTGGTTGCCAGTCTCGCCTTACTAGCCAGTCTTTTGGTGTGAAAGCTGAAAGAACCACCGGGAGAGAACCAAAAGCCTAGGTATTTGAAGTTGTTTACCACTTCTACCTTTTTACCATTGAGGCTCCGAGACTCGCACTTCCCCAACCTCCCACCTTTGCGGAACACCATGATTTTCGATTTGGCCTCATTAATATGGAGCTGTTCTTTTAAGGCGTAACGTTCCAATGCAGCCAGCATGTCTCTAAGGTCTTCTGGAGTTTGAGCCACAATTGCAATATCGTCGGCAAACCTGAGATTGGTGATTTTCGTTCCACCAAGCACTGTTCCTCCTGTACTTCCCCTTTCCAGAGCCTGATCAATATCCTATTATCCGCTAAGAATAGACAGAGGATTGGGCTTAGAGGACAGCCCTGTCTCTCCACAATTGGACGAAAAGCTCTCAATCAGTCCGTATGGTGTGACAATACGATTTCTGGTATCCTCGTAGCAGTTCTATCATGTTGTAAAGTCTACCCTTGAGTCCCTTGGATCGCATTTGCTCGAGCAAGAGATTGCGGTTCACAAGATCAAATGCAGCGCGAAAGTCAATGAATGCAGTGTATAATTTCTGCCGTGGCCGTGAAAGACTCAAGCCCACCAAAGTGTTGAGAGTGAATATATGGTCGCGTGTGCTGCGGTTGCGCCGAAAACCTGCTTGGCTCTCACTCAGGTTTCCCAATTGCTCAACCCGGGATTTGCTGTAACTCCCGGATCTCTATTTTTGAAGATGGGGCAGATGTGGGCAATTTTCATCTCTCAGGTAGTTTTGCTCCCAACACTCGTTGATGACATAAAGGAACTCGGTTTTGCCCTCTGGAGGCAGAGCCTTGAGGAATTTTGCCCACATACCATCTTCCCCTGGAGTCTTACCATTCTTCATATTTCTCAGCACTGTCTCCACCTGAAGTTTGGAAATTTCTGCATTCCACCACTTTTCTTCATCCGATGTTTCTGGCCTGAGGTCCGACATGTTGGAGAGTGTGAAATCTGACGTAGCGAGAGGGTTTCTCGTGGGCCTCGCTCCTATTGACATGCCATCCATCGGGGTAGGGTTGAGTAGAGCTGAGGAATGCCCCATCCAATCAGTGTCTGTTATATTGGCCCTAGGCTTTGACTCCCTTGGTCTGAATACATTTAGAGCTTTCCAAAATTCTTGCATATTTTTACTTGATTTCACTTGCATCCATCTTCGTCAGCTGCTCTCTGCAACTTTGTCCTTGCGCATATTTTTCAATTCGTTCCTGAGGTGTTGCCATTTGTCCCTGGACTGAGTATCTGCTTTGTCGCGGAGATGTGCTTTAAGAGCTCGAAAAGTGGCCCTTCGTTTTTGCCTATACTCGTTGTACACCCAATATGGCTGCTTTGGCTCTCCCCTTGAGGCTGACTTGATCATATCACATTCCCTTGCTGCCTCCCAGATGGTCTCTGTCAGTCATTTCCAGATTTCTCTGGGAACATCCTCCGGATCCTGGGTCTTGAGTTTCCCTGCCATTGTATTCTGGTATTCCTCCTCTTTGTCAGGATTCCAGACTAGTCTCTCCTGCTTCAGCTGGTTCGGGCTCGTAGGACGCTGAGGGAGCATCGGTTGACCTTGGCGACTGAGGTGTAGTGCTAACGTCACCGGGAGATGATCGGATCTCAACCTGGGTACCACTCTGAGTTCTTTCACTATCTTGTCCGCTTCAGATGCGCTGATTAGTGCCAAATCCAAAACAGAGTCAGCCCCTCCTAGAAATGTGGCTTTGCTCTGCCTATCTCCCTTCAACGCCCCGTTTAACATGATTAGATTATGCGTTCCGCCGAACTCGAGAATGCGATTGCCGTCCAGGTTTGACCCCTTATCTTCCCCCCCCCCCCGTTTCTTCTAGGGCGTCTCCTCGGCATTGCTTATCCTTGACTCGAGCATTGAGGTCACCAATGATGAGTATTTGCCCAGTGTTCAGTGCCTCGTCTGTGCGTAATTGTAACTTCTGGACAAATTTCGGGGTTCTGGCATTGTTGTATGCTTCAATGAGTATCAGCTGTTTATCCGTTGAGGTCCGAGATTGAGTTCCGAGTAAGTTTTCACCCTTCGCCTTTCCCTTTTTCCGAGATCTGACCGCTGCGTGTGCCTTCCAGACGAAGCCTGGATCTAGCTGGTTAAGAAGTTTTGATTCATCCTTTTTTTCTGGGTGGGTCTCTTGCAGGGCTATGATGTCGAATTGCTCCAAGAAAGGCCATTGATGCTTGAGCTGACTGCTTCCATCAATGTTCCACGTGACTACTCGAGTTAGGGGCTGGTGGACGAAATGGGTGTTACCGGTGCTGCCATTGAATCCCAGGGATCCGATTGGGAGGAAGATGCCTTTGCCAACGAGTGGTTCTTGCGCGACGTCTTTTTGGGGCCAGTGGTACTAGGTGCAAGTCATTTTCGCTCCATCTCCAACACCATCTGCGACCTTGAGACGCTGGTATCGTATTGCTGTGGCGGTCCCCTTATCCTCTAGGAGCTCGGCTTCTTGCCGTAACCAATCCTGTATCTCCTGCTCCCTCCTGGTGAAATCGGTTTCCACCGTGATGCCAAACAGCGATTCTAGAGTCGAGCCTTATCCATTACGTCGAGCTTGTCCCTCAACGAGTCGAACTTAATGAGTACCTTGCCATTTCGTATGATTCCCACTTCTTGAAATTGAGGGCAGTTGCCGGTTGCCCGGTTGTAGCTCCTTCCCTTGCTGAGATACCCCGTGGAAAATGAGGTTCTTTTTCCTACCTGCTCTCAACGCTCTTTCTTCCTCGAGTTGGTCCTTACTCAGCAGCGGGGTGCTCTTGTAGGTGTGAAACTAGAGTCTTGTGGGGTATCTTGGTGGGCATCTTGATCCTGGGAGGTGGGCAGGTCATTGTCTCAGTTCGGTGGTCAGTTTGGGGAGCTTGAGGAATGGCGGGTTCGTTTCTCATATCCCTATCTGCCGCTCCCTGGTGAATTGGCTGGTTGTCTCTCAGACCTGGATGCCCTAATACGTTTGGCCTGCTGCTTGACTCGTGGGCTGCGTACCAGTTCCCGGGTTTGGGAGCCACGAAGGCCTGGTGTATTGGAATCTCTTCCATAGAGTTTGCTGATGGGGCCTGATGTCCACTCGACATCCACTGCCAGCCGGCCGTGGGCCAGTTGTGGTACTGATTGTTGTGTGCCATGCTGGCGATGATGGGTTGGTTAACGTTGAAACCTGGTGGGCCCATCGGAAAAGAGGTTGTTGCCGCCCTAGGATCACTAGGTGGTGACCTCCTTTCCCAAGTCCAAGAACTTTCCAAGCTCTCTCGTTGCGGGATTCAGCTGGGTTAAGAGGTCTTTTCCCCTCTCCACTTCGGCTGTAAGTCTGTTTTGTAGCTGCTTTCGCTCGGTCGCCCATCGAATGTGTTTTAGCGCTAGCTCGTTCTTTGCCTCCTGGAGGTCATTCAATAAGGCAGAACGTTCTGCAGTGAACCCTTCACAGCGCCCACATTTATTAACCAAACCTCTCAAATTCCGTCTAATTTGTATGCGCATCTTCTCCATGATCCTTGTCTCCAGCTGGATCAGTTGCTCCTGGAGATTATTAGCCTTATCAACACCTCCGTCTGGAACTTGAGGTGGAATTAACGGGGTTGGCTCCTCTGGACTGTCCTCCTCGGAGGTGCGTACCTTCTGTTGATTCACGTGGAGATTGTCCAATTGGGATAGGAGGGTCCTGCCGTCTTCTCCCAACACTGAATCGTACAGAGATTTACACGTGGCCTCTCGAACGGTGCTATTTGTCATGCTCTCATTAAAGCTCGAGGGCTCATCCGTCGAGCGGTTGATAGCGCGGATGGGGATAGACGTCGCTCGGCTCCTTGTTAGAGGTCTTGTGGCTATGGGGCTACTGTTCTCTGATATTTGAAAATGATACCTGTCAAGTGTGTTGGCTTTTTTGGAAACTGTCCCTTTTTTGGTTTTATTTTTGCTTCACTGCGGACGCCCTCTTCCTCTTTTGAGTGGGAGTTTCGTCAGCTCGGAGTCTAGGTCATCCTCGATTTCCGATGAGGCAACGTCCTGGCTGTCCAACCAGAGGTTCTTCACTTCCAAGTAGTCATCCTTGTCACTTGAACTTGTTTTGTCGCACCCTCGATTATCTGTGTTTGGCTCTGAGGCCTCACTTGTGTCTTTTGATGACATAACGTAGATTTCACACGTGCCCACTTTTACGGGAAATTTTGGCATGTAAGTATAAGAAAAAAACCTGCGAAAATAGTCTCGCATGAGCCTTGCACTTCAATAATACTTTTTTTCTACTTAAATTAAGTTTAATTGCACTTTATTTAGCTGAAACTGTGACTTTTGGGGAAATAAATTGCGAAACACGTCTACTGTCTATTGCCCCATCTCCCCTCCCGGACGATAATAAATCAATTAATAAATGAAGAACTTATACGAAAAAAAAGAGAAAAATAAATCGGACGAAAAGAATTAAATAAATAAAACCATGCAAAAAAACAATGGGACAAATCAATAAATAAAGCTATACGAAAAAGGAAACAACCACAAATATAATCTTCGCTATATATAAAAATGCTCTGTGCGCATAGGATTTGCCTATGGAATCAAAAAGTGCTGAACCGATTGACCTCAAGTCTAGACACATGTGTTTGTTTCAGTCTCGTTTGCATGTCCCAGTGCTCCGACCGCAGCGCCACCTACAGGCAGCTAGCTCAACTCTCGCGTCAGTTGCCAAGGGCAACCACAGTCGCATGTGAACCACGTGGCACGAGGCATCACGTGCTTCCGATCGCATTTTTCCTAGAGGTTATATTATTTACTTGAACAACACAAACAAAAGCGCAGTGATTTATATTCGGTTTTTAACTTTCCAATCTAGAGAAGTTATTGTAATGACTCCGAAAATGGAAAGTGCCAGATCGCTGAGATTTTTTGGCTAACACGCATAGTTAATTGTTATTAACAAAATTGATTGTTTATATCGCTCCATCGCGAGAATAATCCGAGATACGAAACAAAGTGTCCAATGAAAGTCGTTCCACACATAAAGATGCCCATTTGATGTTTCATGACTTTTTTTGCCAGCACCCATAGTTAATTATTATTAACAAATCGAATGATTTATGTCGCTTTATCACGACAATAAGTAGAGATACGAAATGAGTTGTTGAATGAAAGTTGTTCCACACGTAAAAGTACACATTTGATTTTTTATGACTTTTTATGCTAACACTCAAATTTTTCAGAAATCGAATTGTTTATCTAACCCTATCGCAAGAAGGGATACATTTTTAAAAAATCTCTTTATATTTTAAGCATTTGACATATTTGGTAATTTTGAAAAGCTCAAAGCGTTCACAATTTGAGACACAAACCGAAATTTTGTATATAACATATAGGGGGGAACGATCGGGAAGTTATTGGTTCGACCCGTAGAGGGTCAAACCCTCATCCCGTTTTTTGAAATTTTGTTTTTCACGCGGGCAATTGTATGTTGCGTGTTCCCGTGTCGGTAAACCAGATAGTCTTTCTATTTACGCGGAGAATGAAGAAACGAAGAATATTGTATACCCACATGTATTACAGAATTAAAGGTGTTTGAAAATTATCCTTTTTTTTGTTACATATTCCTTATGCGTGCAACCACAATATGCCACAGCAAAGCGTGGCAGGGTACAGCTAATTGTCTATAAAAATTATATTTTTCCCCCTCCGCATAACTCATTTATTCAGTGCGTAAGAGCGCATTCGGGCGTGAATAATTTATCAAATTTTTTCTCGAATCTTTTTAAAATTAATCGGAATTTTTTTTTCTCCATAATCCAATTTTTATTTCTCATACATAAATATTTTTTTTGACGTCCGCCGGGTTTTTGCTGTGTACAGTTGCGTTTGTTTTTGGCTCCGCTTTTATTCGCAGTTTTACCCTGTGATATGAACTTTAAGTGAAATAAATTTTTCAAAATTCTTTCTGTGGAGGTCCCCGAGTGATTTATCCTATCTTTTTTCGACTCCCCAAGACTTTTTCTATATTTTTTTCTGGTTTGATGCTACACCACGTGCCACATCTTGGTTTGAGGTTAGTACCATGGGTGAAGTGCTTTGGAGTCCTGGCATGCTGAATTCCGAAAAGTGTGACACTGTTTAATATTAACACTGGAACCCCTACTGACGTTCGTCAAGGCTCCCGTATGCCCCGTGTCATTGACCCCCATCAGCTGTACAGTGTATCTCAAGAGCCAGGCTTAAAAACAAGGGGTAGACCTGGAAAATCATTCGCGACCAGTAACGGCACCGTAGTTTCCTTGACAAAGCGCAAATTTATCCAAACCGAGCTCAACTTCAATAGTATTTTTGATGGCCCTGCTTTGAACAAAAATACACTTCTTCGAGTCGCCCATCTGCCCCTTTGAAGTTCATCCTGGAGATTCCAATGTTGTTCTCCAATGTAACACAGGTTTTTCTTTCATGTTTGGCGCTGATCAACAGAAAAAACCTTTCACGATTCAAGACGTCTTAATGACCCTTGAAAAAATGGAATTTAACAATATAACCAGAGATGAAAAACATGATATACTAAAACAAAATAAAGCTAGATCGAAGGAAATTTCCGAACTTGGGGAACAGATTGCCAAACAGGAAATTGAGTTGGCTGAGCAAAATACCTTTAAAAGATCAATGATCTTCGCACCGATATTGATAAATGTAAAGCTGACTTACAATCTATCGGGCTCAGTGATGAGTTGGTTTCAAAAATTCAAAATCTGGAGAAGTCAGCTAAGGAGATGTCAATTGTGTTGGACCCTACATTTTCTAAACTTATTCTGGATTTTAAGTGGAAGGTGGAGTTCCAAGAGCGCTCACTAAAAAAGAAAAATATTACTATTAAATGACTCTTTCCAGTCTCACTCACGTAAAGTTGAGATCAACTCATTTCTTCACACCAATTTCGGGATTAGTGAGCAACTATCAGAGGATGTAAAAGTTCTTGGCAGAAGTCGTAGGGCTGTGTTAGTTAAACTTCATAATTTTAACGACAATAATTTTAACGACAAACGTACAATTCTAAAAATCAAGAGGGCAGTCCTGGCATTTCCGTCCATGTTTACCGATGGCGATTTAACGCAGCAGAAAAAATCGGTCCAGGCAAAACTGAGAAATGTAGCTAAAGCAGAGAGACTAAAAGGCGCAGTGGCGAAGGTAGGCCGCTTTAAGATTTCAATACAGGGGGTAGATTGGTTTTGGGATGAGAAAAATGAAAAATTCATTCCCGTCAGTGGCGAGGTAAAAATTTGTGCTACTAGAGGCGCTGTGCCTCATTTTCTAGATGCGGAAGGAGCAGAAGGAGGGCCCGCTCTTCTTCCGCTTCTACCCAGAAACAAATAAAAGATTTGAAAGTTTGCTTCTGGAATGTGAAGAACATCACCAAAAATTTGTCTCAATTGCCTTCTCCTGATGATTATGTCGTCAGTAGTCTCACCGAGACCTTTCTACGGTTTGAGTGCAAGCAGCTTCCAACTTCTTTCAAAGACTTATCCTCTGTTTGGTCACCAGCAATAAGACGTCATGAACGTGGCAGAGCTAGTGGGGGTATCCTGTTGTTGGTGAAAAAAGTGTGTGGCGATCCTGTTGTTCTGTGTCGAAGCGAAAATTGGATTTTCATAAGGACAGTAATACGTGGGGAAACATTTATTGTTGCCACTTTCTATTTTATTCCTGTTATTGATCTTGAACCAGCTCTTGAACTGCTTGGCAGTTTATTGGACTCTTTTGTTGAATTGTATTCCGATGTTCCAATTATTTTAGGGGGTGATTTTAACGCTCATTTAGGTGCGCTCGGAATTATTCCTGATGATCTTTTAGAAGGAACAAATTTGGAGGAATGTAGACAATCTTTCGATGATTTTATTTGTAAGAGAGGTTATCAATTATTAGATTTTATGGAAGAGAGAAATTTTTACTGTGTTAACAGCCGATCTGTGAGCGATGTTCCGGGGAATATAACTTTTTTATCCCCCCGTTGGTCAGAGCATAGTGGATTTCATTTGGGTTATCTTGCGTGGTTTGCACTTGGTCAATGATTTTTCTGTTTCCATGAGTACTATACACTCGGACCATTTTCCAATCGTCGGAACATTTGATTGCCCTTCGGGCTCCAAGGTTGAGGAGGCAAGCAAGGCTGGTCGTTTTGCAGCTGTCCAGAGGGTTACTTGGAGGGATACTAAGAGGAATGAGTTTTCAAGTACCATGTTACTTTTAGAAAGGTTGAAATTAGACTTTTCCTCTTCCGACATAGATCTTCAATCTGATAACTTAAGGCTGGCGATTCTTGATTCTGCCAAAAAGGTAAATATGGTGCGGAGAGTGGGTGTTGGAGTTAGATCCTCCACCCATTCTCTCAATAAATGCTGGTATGGTGACGAATGTAAATTGCTCAAGAGAGAGGTTGACACTATGTTGTTCGAGTTTAAACAGTCCGGATTTGCTGGGTCCTTTGGTGTTGGGTATTTAGCTTTGAAAAAAAACGTATGTAAACTTACTGAAATTGAAAAAAAGACAGTATGCTGACAAAATGAGAGATTGTATGACCAATATCAATCACTCCAGGATTTTCTGCCAAACGGTTAAAGAATTCAGACCTTATACCTTTACTTCCCCAGTCATTTCCTTAGAGGACTGGTGCCAGTTTTAGCGAAGTATCACTCCGCAAAAGTTGACTTTTAATATTTGCTACCCGTCAGTCACTGACCCTTTGCTTGATTCCTCAATCACTCGAAATGATATTATGCGTAATATTAATCTGCCGATGGTTGGTAAGGCCGCTGGTCCTGATGAAATCTCCAATGAATTTTCAAAATCTCTGTCTCCAAACTGGCTACTATATCTTGAGACGCATTTTAATAAAATTCTTGAGAGTGCCAGGCTCTTGGGGATCCACGACCTTGTCAATGCTTCATCAAAATTGGGACAAATTGAACTCACTCAATTATAGGGGAATTGCCCTCTGCAATTGCCTTACAAAATTGTTCACCCAGATATGAAGGGACAGGATTCAGAAGTGGGTAGATAGGACGGGTATTTTACCTGGACCAGATATTTGTTTTATACGCGGCCATTCATCTACAACTTCGTCTTGGATCTAGGAAAGTTCATAGTATCTTCGTAGACTTCCGCAGGGCATTTGACTCTGTATCGCACCAGAGGCTATTGTCTTCTATATAAATTATTAAATCTTTTACGACTGTGCTACGTTTCGAATAAAATCGAGTGGCAGCTTTTCTGATGAAATTGCAGTCGCGGAAGGGGTCTTTCTAGGTGAGACTTTGAGCCCGTCATTATTCATTCTATTTATTTCTGATTTAGAACATTATCTGAGATCTCTTGGGTTTACTGGACTAAATATTAATGGTCGGGACGATGTATTGGTTGTGCTTGACGCAGATGACTTAGTTATATCGACCGATAGCGAAATAAAACTTCAAAAAAACTTGAATGCCTTAAGTAGTTACTGTACGAATAATGGGCTGACTGTAAATTCTGGCAAAACTAAGGTAATGATTTTTAGAGAAGGTGGCTACCTTAAAAGCACACTGAAGTTTTTTTTACAATGACACTGCTCTTGATTGTTTCCTCGTATACATACTTGGGAGTAGTCTTTAGTAGTTCATCGTTGGGGTCTTTAGCTGCCCATGATGCAGTGCGCAAGGGCAAACAGGCTATCGGTACTGTAATTAGTTTATTGGCCAGTTCTAAATGCGATTCATGGCAATCTTTGGATCGGTGTGAGATCTAGAAGAGTGGTCAAAGGTACCTCACGAGATCCCTATACCTAGAGAGTCTAATTCTTTTACTAATTGCTACCTCACTCGTAGATGCTCAATTTCGATGCTTAGACTCAAAGCTCAATTGCGGTTAGCGAATCTTTATAACTGTACATTCATACTCAATGGCAATATTTATAAATTGCTGCCTTTTGATCCATGCCGTTGCTGCCACCTTGGGGAAAGGGAGTCGATTCAGCATTTTTACAAACTTGTCCCTTGTATGAAACCTAGGGCTATGTACATCCTCCCTTTCCTTAATGGTGTCTCTTCTAGTGACTATTTATGTTTCTTGATTTCAGCCGACAAGTCATTCACCAGGGCTCTCTAACTTCGTATAATAAATGTTACGTGAAGGCTGATCAATTAATTTCGAAATTTATTTTATGTTCTTATGAAAACACTGCCCAGCCTTCGTAAATCATGTTCCATCGGATTGTCTAGTTTGGACTTTTGCTTTATCTGCCCTTAATTTTAAGTTTTAGATATTAGTTTCTTCTGAACTTTGCGTTTTCTGCAAAATTATGTTTTCTGCAACTGTGCATACTTATATTATTACCTTATTATTTCTCTTTTTAGACCTCTACCTATTGTGATTATTTTGTATTGTGACGGAATCCAGCGCCCGACCACCATTTGAACGGCGGAAGTACGGGTCCCTAATGAACTCTGGGAGTCAATAGGGAGCTGCCACCTGCCGGACAAATGCGGCGCGTCCGGTGATTACCCGCGTGGACAGTTCAGTTGTCCACGGGTCAACACACGGATAGTATCTCCGCCCCATATACCTTCGGTAAGTACCCATGTGTACTAACCTACGTGGACCATGTGTACTAACCCCGGGGCCACGCATACCTATTCGGGAACAACAATCTGTAAATTTCGGGAATAATTCCGGACAATTATCCCTGCGTAACATAATGGAGAGTCGGGATAATTCCGAACAATTATCCCTGTCTAAAATCACAGAGTTTCGGGGATAATGTCGAACAATTATCCCTGTGTAGGCTAATAAGTTTCGGGGATAATTTCGAACAACTACCCCTGTGAAAATAATGAAGTTTCGGGGATAATTCCGGACAATTATCCCTTCATAAAATAATGGAGTTTCGGGATAATTTCGAACAGTTATCCCAGTGTAGAATAATAAAGTTTCGGGGGTAATTCCGGTCCATTACCCCGGCATAAAATAATAGAGTTTCGGGATAATTCCGGATAATTATCCCAGAGTAAAATTAATAAAGTTTCGGCATAATTCCGGATAATTACCCCAGAGTAAATTAATAAGAGTTCGGGGACTATTTCAAGTGATCATCCCTGTTTCGCGCGAATATTAATAGTAATTATACGACAACAAACATCCAGCAATTCGGTCGCGTAAGTTTCTTATATTTTCATGAAAGGAATCATTTTTGCTCTCCTTTTTTTTCAATAAAATAGAATTTCCGGGATAATTATCCCTGCGTATTAAAATAGATTTTCGGGGATAATTCGGAATAATTATCCCTGCGTAATAAAATAGAATTTCGGGGATGATTCCGAAGTAATTACCCCTGTGTAATACAATCGAATTTCGGGGATAATTCCGAAGTAATTATCCCTGCGTGTAATAAAATAGAGTTGCGGGGATAATTCCGAAATTTCGGGACTACTTTCCCTGTTATTTTGTTATTACTGTAGGATTTTGGGGATATGTCGGGAATACTTTCCCTGTCATTTTGTTATTATTATGGGATTTTGGGGATATTTCGGGAATACTTTCCCTGTCATTTTGTTATTATTATGGGATTTTGGGGATATTTCGGGAATACTTTCCGTGTCATTTTGTTATTATTATGGGATTTCGGGGATATTTCGGGAATATTTTCCCGGTCATTTTTATATTATTATTGGACTTTAAGGATAAGTTGGAGATAATTTCAGCGTTCTTGGTCAATATTATTTTGGGATTTCGGGATAGATTCGGGGATAATTCACATTCAAGGTTATCCCTGGTTCGAGTGTCCCATTTCGGGATCTCGAGATAAGTTCGGGGCTTCATTTCCTGCGTACCACGCGCGATCCTAGCCCTATCTCGGAGGTTAATTTTGGCGTTACGGATACGATTACGAGTAATTGAAATAAAATTTCAGTAATTAAATCTCCGCTTTCTGTTTGGATGCGCGTGATGTAAGGAAGACCCTCGGAGGCTAACCCTCTAGTTCCGACGTGATCCCGAATGGAGTTCGGAAATCTCGGAGGTTAATTCTCCGTTTCGGGGCTATTGCGCGGAATTCTTGGAAAATCAGAAATTAGTTCTCGGTTCCGATGTCGGGATGCGTGACTGTGAGAACGCTCGGAAATTATTCCCTGCTTTCGAACACCCGTTTGCGTACGAGTTAGGGAATAATTCCGCTGTCGGTTTGTGGGTTTCGTCAGTACCCTTATCGCGACTTTACTCATACGTCATACCCTCGTTCATTTCGGATGTATTGAATAGCTCCCTTGATTGGGTTAACTCTCGCCTCTACTGGAGGTGTAATTAGTTCTTCTCTCCGAAAGAGTTATGGTTTCTAGTGTTCGGGGAGAACTCCCGCCAGACGTTAGGAAAATTGTAGCTATCGTTATGTATGTTTTCGGAATAAAACTAATGGAATTCTTCTATATTGATTGCGTGATTTTTAGAGTTTCGTTACGGTTCCAATCCTGAATCCGACCGTCTCTACCATAATCCATATCCTGAGCAGCGTGGGACATGCCGCTGCTCCATCCCTGACCATCTTTCCCGTTTTCTTTATATTGCAATAAGAAATAGGTATGTTTTACGTTAAGTTGACGTTAAGTTCAGTTTAGTTGTGTTAGAAGCTCTCGGTTTGTACATTTCCCGTAAAGATGTACTGGCGCCCAAGTCGAGTTAGACGGGAGTTGATTGGAACCCACCTATCATAGGGAGTTGTGCCCTTCTAGATAGGTTGTATAAATAAATCATAATGATAATATATAAAAAAATTCCAAATTGAATACATTTTTTTCTATTATATCAACTTGGAAAAAAAAAGAAAATTTTTTCTTAATTAAATTGATTTGAGTGGGCGAGCAAAGCGTCCGCGCCCGGTACTTCCCCGCGCCCCTCACCCCTCCGCACCCATAAGCGGCCCAGCAACGCCTTCGCGCTCTGCATTCCCCCTCACCGCGCACCGCTCCCCACAAGTCACGCATCCCGACATCGGAACCGAGAACTAATTTCTGATTTTCCAAGAATCCCGCCACAATTCCTTTAATTTAAACTCTTCTTTTTCTGAATGAATTTTTGAACAATTTTTTTTTCCTTGAATTAATTTTTTTTTTTTTAGTTAAACTCTTTTAAATTAGATTTTTTAAAAATAAAATTCCATTTATTCAAATTGTTTTTGAATAAAATTTGTTTTGTGAATGAAATTTTGGTCTCTCAACTTTGAAATGTTTTTCTTTTATTAACTTCTGAAAATTTATTTCAATTTATGATTGAAAGTTTTTATTTATTTGACAAAAAAAATTTGTTTTCATTAGTTTTTGAAATAAATCATTTCTATTCAAAGTTTTTAGATAAATTTTTTTTTGGATATATTTTGTTTATATAAATTGTTGTTTGAATAATTTTTTTTTTTTAATCGAATTTTTTTGAATTAAATTTTTTTGAATTAATTTTTTTTGAATTAAATTTTTTGAATTAAATTTTTTTGAATTAAATTTTTTTTTTAATTGAATTTTGTTTTTGGAATTAATTTGTTTTTATTTCAAATGTTTGAAGTTAAAATTTTTTTCCATTAACAAGATTTTTCTTTTTCATGTATTTTTTTTTATTATTGAAATTTAACCTTTTTGAGTTAATAACTACAACTATTTTCCACTTTATAAAATAATTCGTTGATTTAAGTAATTTCAACTTGACCACGGATTTAAATTTTGATCCTCGTATAATTTAGCGTGGAAGATAGGAAAT
The DNA here is from genome assembly GCA_026005395.1 of Asobara japonica. Taxonomy (NCBI): domain Eukaryota; kingdom Metazoa; phylum Arthropoda; class Insecta; order Hymenoptera; family Braconidae; genus Asobara; species Asobara japonica. The sequence continues at coordinate 286,767 of BQMI01000052.1, forward strand.
GGCAGATTTTTATATATATTTGCCTCATGTCATCATTTTGATTTAATCCCCATATTCATAGTTGTTTTATTCTTAAATTTTGAAGCAAAAATCAAACCAGCAGCACATACAAAAATTTTATTGTTTGATTAAGCGACTTCAAGAACCACGGATGTAAGTAAACTTTAAGTATATTATTTGCATTATTCCACGGATTGTCTTCTCCGGGATTTTTAGAATTGCAAGAACTGTACGGTTTCCATAAAGGAAAGAAGAAAAAAACAATGAAAGGGAAAAATCGCGTAAAATCAAGGCTAAAAAATATGTAATAATTCACAACCTGTAATAATAAAAAATTTAAAGGAAATTATAATAATCAATAAATACGTGGTCGTAAAAATCAAAATAAATTGTGTATTTGAGTTATTGTAATCTTAATTGGAAAATCACCTCACCTATCCAAAGCTATTTCCGAAAGGTAGGCTTAAAAAGGTATTTCAATCACATCACGATTTTCTCCAGAATTATCAAAAGGTAAGTTTGGCGTAATTGTGACGTAACAATATGAAAGTGTCCACTTAATATGGACTTGATTCTTCCAACTTCCCTCTTATCAGTTCCTAAAACTAGTAAATCGTCTACATATATCAATAAATATACTTTCATCTCTTTCATACATTTACAATAGAAAAACAGTAATCATTCAACGATCTTTCGAATCCCTCCTTCTTCAGTACTCTCATTATTCTAAATTGAGTAATCATCGTTTAATAATAAAAAATATCCCGCACCTCCCAAAGAGTTTTCCTCCATGGGTTCACATACATCTGCATGTATTATTTCGCAGCTATTGGATGATTTACTCCCGCTGGTAGGAAACGGGAACCTAGATTGTTTATCTTGTAAACACAGGACACATTGCTCCTTCCCACTTTCCGCAACCTTGATACTGTTTCTGTTCAGCACTGATTTCACCTGAACGATATTTTGATGTCCAAATTTCTGGTGCCAGGTTGACAACTGCTGCTCTGAAATACCGACGTTGACTGATTCGTCTTGATTACCCGGCAATTGGAAATCCATAAAGAACAGCTTTCCTTGCTTCTTTGCAATTGCCATATTCTTTCCTTGCCTCAAGAATTTCTACACTGAATCATCTGACTCCAATTTATACCCTTTGTTTAACGCACTAACCACTGAAAACAAATTTGAGGTTAGCTGAGGTACATGCAAACATCATTTATCACAGTTTCGATCATTGTTTCTCCATTGTTGGCCCACACTTCAACTTGACAAATTCCTTTAGCTTGCAGGCTGTTACCATCTCCAATACTAATTCTTTTAGGCAGTTTTAGTTCTTCGTATTTTACAAATAAGTCTCTGGTTTTTTACATGTGTTCACTCGCGTCACTGTCAACAATCGACTCGTCACTCGATGGCACAGGGCTGTCACAACGAAAGCGTTGGTAACTGTTTCCTTATTCGTTTTGTCAAACCTCGAACCTCTTTCACTTCCACCGTCGGGGCTCCTTTGATCATTACATTGTCCACCATTTTTCTGTTTGGAAATTCGAATTCTACAGTTCTCTATAAAATGTCCGGGCTTCTTACAATAATGACATCGTTTGTCGCTCCGTTTATCCAACTATCTTGCACCATGACAGTTCTCGAATGTTTTATGCCCTACTTTACCACATCCAAAGCACGTTACCTTGGACAATAGAGCAAATGGGTTATCATTTTTCTTCATTCGTTCTTCCTCTATTAACAGTCTAGCCGTCTAGCTTTTGATTATCCTCAGGAACCGATTCCCGAGCAGAATAAGAGTATTTATACTCATCAGGATTTCTCACCGAATAAACGGTATTTGCGGGAAGTCGTTCGCTGCTCGAGGAAGCTTACAGGGGTCATACTCCATCGATTTCAACATGTGAGTACTGATTTCGACACTTCAAAAATGGTGACAAGGAACGTCCCGGTCACCGGAAAAAGTTCTTTCGGAGACGAAAAATTGGACGCGTTACTTATTATCAGCTGCCCAAACCCAGCAAACAATCACCGCGGCCCTCTTCCGAACACAGTTGATGCGTTTGAGCCGGGCATTGAAGGAAAACCGGCGAGTTTGGCTAGCACAAAAACGCCTCCATTGAGACCTCAAATATTACCGACTTGGAAACAGCAGATTAAATTACGTACAATTGAATTACAATTTTCTGTCATCTGTCACAATTTTCAAAGATTTTTAATGTCTTACCAAACTTTAGATTGACAATGTTTTTTCATGACCGAGACACCTAATTTTTTCCTATATTTCGTGGCTTCCGCGATTTCCTGAAGATTTTGAGGGTGTGTAGTCGGAAGTGACTTCAAATGCGGATTAAGCATGTCGAAAAACAAGCCGGTATGTGGTGTCAAATGTACCACCCATTTTTGCTTCCGAATGGAAGCATTGCAATCGGTCAATTTTCACTTTCGCTAATTATGCTTGTAACGGGATTTTTTGGAAATTCCGTACAGGGTCCATGACATCCCTCACAGGGTCTACCGTTTCCCCCACGCAGGTACCCTACCACACTGCCAGTCAAGAGTGGGGAGTCGCGAGGCTTATCGCTGCGCACTCATCACTCAGCAAGGCAGAGCCGCTCAGGCAGGCTCCCAGTGCGGTCCACTGGTCAGCTCTCTCCCGAGTCCCTCCGGGTTGACTCCCAATGCTAGTTATTGGTTGCCGCTCTCTTGCTCTCTCTTTATAGAGGCGTCATCGTCGCCTCCCGACATCTCGTGGTTCGCGTTAGGTCAGAGGACGCCGACATGCCCTCTGGTGGTAGCTCTCTATGTCTAGAGCCACTTCGGCTGGCCACCCGGTAATACCGATTATAGGGTGCGCCTCGGGAGTCTAGACCCTCCAACGATCTCTGCTTCACGGCACTCTGCTCACTAACCCAAGCTATCTGTGGAGTGACCTTGAGAACATGCCGCCATGTTCTCGGTTACTGTACACCAGGACCCCGTAGAGTCACGTGTCCTCCACTACGACACGATTCTCGGTTACTGGTTTACTAATTAACGCGATTTTGGGATCCCGATCCTCTCTCCACGACCTAGCATACTGAGCGAACCGAGCCTTCATGCCTTCCATTCCCATACTGTCATCTCAGCTAGTGCTGATTCGCGGGTAGTTCAATTCATCGTGTAAGTTGGATGTTCGGATTCCCATCAGTGAATTGATTTTAACGTTAGATTTTAGTCGTTCCGGCATTATCACCTTGGTGTTTTGGATCCACGATCATGCCGGGTAATTCGACTCTTCGAGTAAGTTGGATGTACGGATTCCCATCCATGAGTTGATTAAATTTTAGTGTCCCAGCATTATCACCTTGGTGTTTTGGATCCACGATAATGCCGGGTGGAATTTTGGATTCATTGGCCCCAGGGCCATATTCGATGTTTGGATTCCTGGCCCGCCCGATTGTGTGTTGTTCGTCGCGAGATTGATGTTCAGCCGCCATCAGTCTGTCCTCTAGTTTTCTTTCTGGTTTCTGGTTTTCGTTACCTTTGGTCCACAAAAAGGTAGCTGGCGCCCCCACATTTAGGCTTGGTATGCAGGAATGGGTGAAGGTAGCAACTCTCCGTGGTTCACGGGATAGAATCACGGAAAAGTGTTACATGCTTGTAAACGATATATAATGGTTTTAAACGTAAAAATACGAAGTTTGAGCATAGTGTCTGTATGTATCAATTTTTTTTCGTAAATCTTCATTTACAAAATTTAACATAAAAAGGACTAAATTTTGAGAATAAAATCTGATTAAAATCAATTGTCAGTTATTGGTATTGAGTACATCTAGTTGTGGGCGCAATTTCAGTGAAATCTGCCGGTAAGTTTCTTAGAAATCGACTTTTTTTTGTTTTTTCTTCGATCGTTCATATCTCTATACCTAATGAATATTTTTGAATTTTTTTTTTTCAAAATGTGCGTCTGAATGAGTTCCAGGGAATGGGGAAGAACATCTAGTAGCTTGCTCACAAGAAATTGGAGATATTTGAATTTTTCTGTTTTTTTCCTTTTTGCTTTTGTACGCACTCTAACGTCCCCAAAAATTGAGATAAAAACTTGAAATTTGGAAAAAAGATTCCTTTTGTTGTGGTGAAAAACCTTGTTGAATGGCGATTTGATCGTATCATTAGTCTTCCAGATTTCAATTATTTTTTTGATTTTCGTTTTCACGTTTTTTATTTTATTTCTCGATAATTATTCAATCGATTTTTTTATTTTTCTTTCAAAATGTGTGCCTTGACGAGATCTATGATATGGTTGAAAAAAATTGAGTCTATTAGTTTGGGTAATATAAGATATTCCTATTTTTTAACTTTTGACTGTGGTTTTACTTTTTGTGTTTGCTCGCACTCTAGAGTCCGCAAAAATTGTGATAAAAACTTGAAATTTGGAACAGAGGTTCCTTTTGTTATGGCGAAGAACCCTATTGAATGGTGATTCAATGGCATCATTAATTTTCTAGATTTCAATTTTTTCATTTTTACGGTTTCTTCATTACTTCATTTTTCGATAAGTATTCATCCCATTTTTTTTCCAAACCTTGACCTTAACGAGATCTATGAACTGGTTCAACAATATTGCGTCAATTACTTTGGGTAATATGAGATATTCCTGTTTTGCTTCCGTTCGCCTGGAAAGGGCTTTTTCAATACTGGAACATTTTCATTTTGTGTGCAATCGGACCATTCGGCAGCTTACCACCAATGAAATTGGGGGAAATAAAAAAAACGAGGACATATTTAACACATTCGAATGGAGGGACCCGAGGACCGCCTGTTTGTCTTGGTATGCCGGTGATATTAATAAAGGTTGAAAAAAAAAATTGTCTGGAGAAATAAAATAGCCAATTCAACCCTTGAAAGGACGAAGCACTTTATCTCCAAATTATTACTTAATCGCAAATTTCTACTACCTCCTGAATCTGCCTGCACGACAAATGAAGGTGTGCTCAGATGTATAATCGATTAATCGGCTAGTTTCGAGAGTTAACGCAACAATAGAAAAAAATTCACGGAAATAATCTGTGATTATTAGGGAATTCAAGACTCAGCAGAGTCTCTCCAAAAACTACTATAATTAACAGAAATATTATGTGGTACAAACATTACCTTAATATTCTGAGATATAGTTCCTTCTCCATGATAAATTCCCATCAGATCTGCGATGACATAAGGACTGATTTTATGTATGTCTTTTCTCAATTTAACAAGGACACTTGTAAATTTCTGGATCTCTAAAATACTCAAACATTGTAATTGGGATCGTTCACCATTAGTTTCAGCATCCTCAGCCGTCACCCGAATTGATTTGAAACACAATCTCATGATAATCGGCAAATGATGCACCGCCATTCCCGTACGAAACTTCAAAAGTGAACAGCAAAGATACAATAGTTGATGGGAGACAGATAAAGTTACTGCACCCTCATTGATGAAAGCGTTAACAACTATTAAAATCAATTGCAGGGTTTTTTTTGGAACTATTGTTCGCTTCATTACGGTGACTTCAGCGCAGAGGGTTACAATAGCTAACTTCATGTTGGCACTCATAGGAACTCTGGTTTTTCGTATCTCCTGTATGAACTCGTAAAGAAAAACTTGACGAATTTTCTCTCCACTCACTCCCATGTCTGCTTTTGTGATGGCATACCAAATCGTCATACAGTCGTGAAAAGTATTTTCTTCCTGGTTCCTTAATGATTTTCGAGAGTTTTCGCTGAGAGTATTTAGAACGTTATCGAAAACAGTCATATCAGTAATATCGATCAATACTGAGACAAGATCCACACATGGTTTTTGTAGCATAAGGATCCACAATTTTTCAATTGTTGTGCTGTCGTTGAATACTATATGGGATCTAAACTGAAGAACAGCCTGTATGAATTGATAACTCTCTCTGGTATACTGTATCTCATTCAAAGAATTCCCTTGGTTTTTAGTTCCAATCAATGTTTGTAAAGTTGTGTGAATTTTATGGGTGAGGCTATCGTCGACTTCCGTCAGGACTTTTGTTGTTTTGATAGCTACTGTTAGCATCTTTAGTGAATCCGTGCTTAGGACCCAATTATCCATGTCTGCTAGAATTGTTCGTAACAACTTTCTGCCGATTTTTTTCAAACAATCTTGGTGCTTTGAAATCTTTAGTTGTGATATTACTTTATCAACGCATTCCACCATCGTTGTTGCAATATTTCTGTCGTGCATTTGAGATTCAACAAATACTTCAAGAGTCGCGTAGTTCGTCATACTCATTAATGAACCTTCGAGAATTTTCAGGCAAATGTCATGTGATTTTAATAAGTCTATGATGAGAACTTTTGGATGGATGTATTGTAGGAGGTCTTCTCTGTAAGACTCTGCGATATCGAACAGGATTTGTGTACACAGATGGTCCATTGTTGAATTACCCAGCGTTTCCTTTTTTATTGAAAACGTTGTCAAGAAGATTATTGTTTTCACATTCATGGCACAGTACATAAGCGGCAGATTTAACAGAGCATTTAAATAGATGATTAGGTCGGGGAGCGCATTCTCATGGCTGAGGTTGGTCCACTCGGGTGTAACTAAAAGGTTTTTGAATAACCGTAATGTCGCTTCACTCATTTCACTTTTCCAGCAATTCATCTGTAATTTGAAATAAGAAAATTTTGGATAAGTGCTTCACATTTTCTGGCGTCGTTAAAAGTTTAGGGAAATTATTGTAATGCTCCTAAAATCAAATAGTTCTTTTTCATCGGATGTTCACGTTTTAAGATGTTTGTAATATTGATTCATTGTTCATTTCCATATTTACTAAGCCAGTTGAAGTTCACGGGGTATTGAAAATAAAAGGAACAATACTATAAGATTGTCAATTCACAACGTTTCGATTTATTCTAAATCTTCCTCAGGCTTTAAAAACACAACAAATTTTATCGCCGTAGATGGGCGCCATCTCTGGTTGAGTGATGGAGTCTTCGCCTGTCAGTAGCCTATTTTGTTTATAGTTGGCTGTGATTAAATATGGATATTCTACGCTGCTTCTCTGCAATTTTTGTTGTATTGTTATGGATTTGTTACATCACATACCCTGACAATTCGGGTTCCATGTGACATCCATGTTGCTGCATGGATGTAATTTTTCCATGAAAAACGGGCCAGAAAAATGGTTGAACATAGTGCCAAGAAACATAAATAATACAAAACGAATTATTCCATGAAATTTATACCAATTAATTAGTTATTTCCTATTAATCAAAATAGGATATTGACAGTGCAGTGCATGGTAAAGAAGCTCTGATCGGAGATTGCCGCAAGATGCCGGGAGCGTTACATTGCCGACTTGGTCGATCAAGGCGGCGCAAGCTACAAGCAGTCGCTTTAGTCTCAGGGCCGTAGACGGTTTCGGGTTCAGAGGGTGCACGAGGTGCGGGGGGGGGGGCAGAGAATTATACATTGGCATAAATGCATTGAGTCAAATTTTATATTATTCTAGACTACTAGGTGCGGGAAGGGGGGGGGGGATTTCCAAAAAACATCATAACTGCCGTTCGTTATTTTTAACTTTTAAGGAGGTGTGGGGGCCATTTTGGAAAATGAATAATATTTTTGCAAGTCGTTGCTTTTCGGTCTTAAGGAAGTGTGGGGGCCATTTTGGAAAATGAGGCATAATTGCAGGTTGCCGATTTTCGGTCTTAAGAAGGTTTGGGGGCCATTTGGGAAAATGAGGCATAATTGCAGGTTGCCGATTGTCACTCTTAAAGAGGTTTGGGGAGGGGGGCGTGTTGACAAATGAGTCATAATTGCAAGTGGCCAGGTTTCAACTTGATGGGGGTGGGGGGGGGGGGGGGGGGGGGGGGGGGCTTTTCACACATAGGTCATAATTGCATGTTGCCGGCTTTCAGCTTTAAGGAGGTGTGGGGTCCATTTTAGAAAATGAGTAATAAGTGCAAGTCATTGGTTTTCGGCTTTAAGGAGGTGTGGGGGCTATTTCGGAAAATGAGTAACATTTACAAGTCGTTGCTTTTCGATTTTAAGGAGGTGTGGGGGTTATTTTGGGGAATGAGGCATAATTGCACGTTGCCGATTTTCAGTCTTAAGGAGGTATGGGGGCCATTTTGGAAGATGAGTAATATTTGGAAGTCGTTGCTTTTCGGTCTTAAGGGGATGTGGGGGCCATTTTGGAAAATGAGGAATATATGCAAGTTGCCGGGTTTCAACTTGTAGAGGGTGTGGGGGGGGGGCGTTGTCACACATGAAAATTTGCGTTGGATTCAAAATTACCTCTCCATGTTCTAGCTATGCATCATAGTAATGTTGCATTTCTAATGTTAGAATGTGATTCTAATGTTGCGTGCTGAGTGTGTCTGACAATTTTTCCACTCGCCTCTCCTATTTCCCGATCATTCATGATATCAGCGAAAATTCGAGGACATACAGATGACTGACAGTTACCTTTTATCGTAGCACCGCAAACCACTTCTTGACCTGGCCATATCTGATTGGCTTGTGTAAGGATGTTCACCCCTAGATATTTTTGTAACATGATTTTATGTTCTGCTGATGACCAAAATTTTTTATCTTGAACTGACACAGCGATCTCATGAGAAATTCTATAAATTTCTATAACCCCGTCACTGATTCTAGTCTAGTAAAAAAATCATGAAACCATAAAACCGTATCAATTTGCATCTCAAAAATTCAATGGTCAAATGATAAAAAGCAATAAGTCGACTTACTGTGGCAGCTATGAGTATGTATAGATGCGTTAGAATAATCTTCGAATATAAAATCAATTCTCTTTGTTTTCGGTTTGTTGTTATCGACGCATCAACTACAATGGTTCTTAGCGCCGGCTCTGGACTTATTATAGTCGTTAGACGCTCACGACTGTTTCCTTTGTAACACAGTTACGGATGTTATTCGTTCACTATGAGAGTAGGAACATTCAGTTGTAAACAGTTTTTGGTACTCGTCGTATAACTTTTGGGGGTGAACTGTTTTGTACTTTTGTGGTGCCCATTATTTGACTAAATCAAATAATCCAGAAAAAATCCACCGGTACCTGGGCTTGAACCCAGGAACTCTAGATCCGTAGGCGGGCACCTTACCTACTTCACCATACGACCGGCCAATTCTCTTTGTATTTTCCGTGATTTTTACAAGAATAATATAACCCCCCCCCCCCCCATGCTACTTACTCGACTTTGTATCGCTCGCATCGCGGGTGGGGCTTAGCGCTGCGCCGGGTCGCGCAACCCTTCTACTAATCATATCTTCAATTCTATGGAAAATACGAAAAATTGATAGAAAACAAAAAAAAATCCTTATTGAATTCTGATCATTTTTTAATAAGGAAATTTTTTGCTACCTCTCATAGCTTGGCGTCAGCGACGATTTAAACAACTAAATTGTTAATAACAATTAACCAGCGAATTGACAAAAAAATAACCGACATATTCGGACTACAGCGACCCAAAAAACATAGATTCTACCCAAAATATCGCACGGACCCCAAAACTTACACAGGATGGTGATGGGTGTAAGGACTATCACAAAATGAAATTTTCCCAAAATTCGGTTGATCGAATGTAAACAAAACACGACCGAAGGTAACCCGCACGTGTTTTGACGAATCAGTCAAGGCATGGGAGGGAGGGGGGCAGCGCCTCAGCGCTCGGAAAACACATATAATATTGCAACTGACGACGGTCCACTGTATATACGCGGGGGGGGGGGGTTCCATCATAGGCGCCTGCCATCGTAGCCCAGAACCATTTCAAATTTTCAAATTAAAAATCTTTTGAATTCGAAATTTTACAAATTTCAAAGTGTTGAAAATCTCGAGAATTTTGCAATTGAAATGTTTGGAAATTTGAAGCTTTGGAATTTTGACATTCTTCAATTTTCGAAATGTAAACTTTGTTAAATTTGAATTTTTTTGGAGTTCGCAAATTTTTAACTTCCCGGTAGGGAAAGTTATTGTGATGACCCCGATAATGAAAAGGATGCATGAAATTTTGAGTTTTATCGACTCTTCATATCAAGCTGACACTTTTGCCATGAGGGTCGTATGTATTTGAATTTCAGAGTTTTTGAATTAAAAAATTTCAAAATGTCAAAATTTGAAAAATTTCAAACAATTGGAAAATTTGAATAATTTGAATAATTTGAGAAATTTGTAATATCCCAAATATTTCTAACTTTCAAAAATTTTGCGATCGATCAAGTTCAAATATTAACAATTTCATGTTTCAACAATTCAAATTCCAAAGTTTTCCAATTTCAAAAAGATTAAATTTCAAAACCTCAAAAATTCAGAAATTTCAAATATTTAAACATTTCAAAATTTTCACAATTTCAAAATTTTAATAAATGGGCTGTGGGTTTGACCCTCGGCGCGCCAAAATTATAACTTCCCGATGTGTGCGTGTGTATGGGTGTGTGCTTTCGTTACAATCTCTGATTTTTCTACCCATGGAGCGTTCCAAACGATTTCCATTGTTCATAACGCTCTAACGCCGAAACGGTTAAAGATACCTAAAACGTTAAAAAGCACGAAATATGTATTTCTTCATAAGAAATAACATTTACTGGGCACATTTTGCGTATCTACCATTGAAATTGTTAGTAACACTAGAAATAATTCTTATTTTACATTGACACTCCGTTGCAGCCTGGTCACCATGGAGACGCATCGATCAAAAATAAACCCCAAATCGGTTCATTGGTTTTTCAGGGAACGACAAAGTTTTCATTACAGACACACACACATATATATTCGCGCCCGGCGACCGAAAAATATTTTTCGAAAAAATATTCGCATGGATTCCGATCGAAGCAGGAATGTTCGTGCGTGCTATCGGTGGCACCTATAAAATAAGACGGCAGGGCCGGGAGGGAATCAAACCCGCCGCGGGGGGGGGGGGGGGGTCCATCATAGGCGCCCAGGGGTTTCGGGACGTTTTCCCTCCTCTTGTTTAGAATTACGATGGCCTAAAATGGCGAAAATCGGGCCCAGCCGCATGGGTGGGTGTTCGCTACGCCCCCTGAAAGAATGCTTATACGGCAGGTTCCCGGGCGTACAAATGAAAGGGACAGAAAATATACACACGCGCACATACTAACATGTTTCAGAAAACAGGTCAGCATGGTGTCATCGATTTTTTCTATCAGTGTGGAGAAAAGAGAAAATTTCCCCTGGCGGACGGATCGATTACAGAATCGGCTTATGCAGTATGTGGATTAGTTTTCAGGTACAAGTCGATTATGATTTGAAATAATCGACCCAGGATTGACTAAGTACCGGGTTGATTGCCGGTCGACTAGAATTTATTTTTTACCCCAAACAAACTAGCAATCCACTTAACACGAAGTGGATTGTCAAAAAAAAAAGAAAAAAGAAACAAAAAAATTAAGACCAGTGGACCGGTAACTAACTCGATATTGAGTCGATCGTGGGCCGATCATTCCAGAAATCTGGATCGGTCTGTACTCAAAACGTAATCGGCATACTGCACAAGTTGATTCCACAATGGACCGAGGATCGAATGGCAATCGACGGGCCCGCCAGGGTCAGTTTTGATTTTCGGGGTGATTACAATAACTTCCCCTAGATCGGGTACTTGAAAATTTCCATGCCCAGACATTTAATCTTTACATTTTTAAGCATTAAATTGTGGATTATGAATTTTCCAATTTTCAATCGTCAAATTGTCAATTATCGTTTTTCAAATTTTCAATCGTCAAATTGTCAATTATCATTTTTCAAATTTTCAATTTTCAAATTTTCAATTTTCAAATTTTCAATTTTCAAATTTTCAATTTTCAAATTTTCAATTTTCAAATTTTCAATTTTCAAATTTTCAATTTTCAAATTTTCAATTTTCAAATTTTCAATTTTCAAATTTTCAATTTTCAAATTTTCAATTTTCAAATTTTCAATTTTCAAATTTTCAATTTTCAAATTTTCAATTTTCAAATTTTCAATTTTCAAATTTTCAATTTTCAAATTTTCAATTTTCAAATTTTCAATTTCAAATTTTCAATTTTCAAATTTTCAATTTTCAAATTTTCAATTTTCAAATTTTCAATTTTCAAATTTTCAATTTTCAAATTTTCAATTTTCAAATTTTCAATTTTCAAATTTTCAATTTTCAAATTTTCAATTTTCAAATTTTCAATTTTCAAATTTTCAATTTTCAAATTTTCAATTTTCAAATTTTCAATTTTCAAATTTTCAATTTTCAAATTTTCAATTTTCAAATTTTCAATTTTCAAATTTTCAATTTTCAAATTTTCAATTTTCAAATTTTCAATTTTCAAATTTTCAATTTTCAAATTTTCAATTTTCAAATTTTCAATTTTCAAATTTTCAATTTTCAAATTTTCAATTTTCAAATTTTCAATTTTCAAATTTTCAATTTTCAAATTTTCAATTTTCAAATTTTCAATTTTCAAATTTTCAATTTTCAAATTTTCAATTTTCAAATTTTCAATTTTCAAATTTTCAATTTTCAAATTTTCAATTTTCAAATTTTCAATTTTCAAATTTCAATTTTCAATTTTCAAATTTTCAATTTTCAAATTTTCAATTTTCAAATTTTCAATTTTCAAATTTTCAATTTTCAAATTTTCAATTTTCAAATTTTCAATTTTCAAATTTTCAATTTTCAAATTTTCAATTTTCAAATTTTCAATTTTCAAATTTTCAATTTTCAAATTTTCAATTTTCAAATTTTCAATTTTCAAATTTTCAATTTTCAAATTTTCAATTTTCAAATTTTCAATTTTCAAATTTTCAAATTTTCAATTTTCAAATTTTCAATTTTCAAATTTTCAATTTTCAAATTTTCAATTTTCAAATTTTCAATTTTCAAATTTTCAATTTTCAAATTTTCAATTTTCAAATTTTCAATTTTCAAATTTTCAATTTTCAATTTTCAAATTTTCAATTTTCAAATTTTCAATTTTCAAATTTTCAATTTTCAAATTTTCAATTTTCAAATTTTCAATTTTCAAATTTTCAATTTTCAAATTTTCAATTTTCAAATTTTCAATTTTCAAATTTTCAATTTTCAAATTTTCAATTTTCAAATTTTCAATTTTCAAATTTTCAATTTCCAATTTTCAATTTCCAATTTCAAATTTTCAATTTTCAAATTTTCAATTTTCAAATTTTCAATTTTCAAATTTTCAATTTTCAAATTTTCAATTTTCAAATTTTCAATTTTCAAATTTTCAATTTTCAAATTTTCAATTTTCAAATTTTCAATTTTCAAATTTTCAATTTTCAAATTTTCAATTTTCAAATTTTCAATTTTCAAATTTTCAAATTTTCAAATTTTCAAATTTTCAAATTTTCAAATTTTCAAATTTTCAAATTTTCAAATTTTCAATTGTCAATTTTGCATCTACCGTTTTTTTCAATTGTCAATTGTCCATTTGTCAATTGTCAATTTGTCAATTGTCAATTTGTCAATTGTCAATTTGTCAATTGTCAATTGTCAATTTGTCAATTGTCAATTTGTCAATTGTCAATTTGTCAATTGTCAATTTGTCAATTGTCAATTTGTCAATTGTCAATTTGTCAATTGTCAATTTGTCAATTGTCAATTTGTCAATTGTCAATTTGTCAATTGTCAATTTGTCAATTGTCAATTTGTCAATTGTCAATTTGTCAATTGTCAATTTGCCAATTGTCAATTTGTCAATTGTCAATTTGTCAATTTGCCAATTGTCAATTTGTCAATTGTCAATTTGTCAATTGTCAATTTGTCAATTGTCAATTTGTCAATTGTCAATTTGTCAATTGTCAATTTGTCAATTGTCAATTTGTCAATTGTCAATTTGTCAATTGTCAATTTGTCAATTGTCAATTTGTCAATTGTCAATTTGTCAATTTGTCAATTGTCAATTTGTCAATTGTCAATTTGTCAATTGTCAATTTGTCAATTGTCAATTTGTCAATTGTCAATTTGTCAATTGTCAATTTGTCAATTGTCAATTTGTCAATTGTCAATTGTCAATTTGTCAATTGTGAATTTGTCAATTGTGAATTTGTCAATTGTGAATTTGTCAATTGTGAATTTGTCAATTGTCAATTTGTCAATTGTCAATTTGTCAATTGTCAATTGTCAATTTGTCAATTGTCAATTTGTCAATTGTCAATTTGTCAATTGTCAATTTGTCAATTGTCAATTTGTCAATTGTCATTCTGTCAATTGTCAATTTGTCAATTGTCAATTGTCAATTTGTCAATTGTCAATTTGTCAATTGTCAATTTGTCAATTTGTCAATTGTCAATTGTCAATTTGTCAATTGTCAATTTGTCAATTGTCAATTGTCAATTTATCACTTGTCAATTGTCGATTGTCAATTTTTCCATTGTCAATTTTCAATTGACATTTCCCAATTGACAATTTTTCATTGGGAATTTTCGATTGGCTATTTTCAATTTTCACTTCAGACTGAAAATCGGCAACGTGTAATTATGCCTCAGTTTCCAAAAGGCCACCACACCTCCTTAAAACCGAAAGCACCGACTTGTAATTATTACTCATTTTCCAAAATGGCCCCCACACGTCCTTAAAACCAAAAAGCAAGGACTTGCAATTATGAGTCATTCGTCAAAACGCGCCCCCCCCCCCGCAACCACTTTAAGGCTGGAAACCGGCGACTTGCAATTATGACTCATTCGCCAAAACGCCCCCCCCCCAAACCTGCTGAAGACTGAACCGGCAACTTACATATATACTTAATTTTCCGAAATGGCCCCCAGACCTCCTTAGACTAACAACCTGCCACTTACAACTATGACTTATGTCATATAAAATTTGACTAAATGCATTTATACCAATTTATAATTCTCTGCCCCCCCCCCCCGCGCACCTCGTGCACCCGCTGAACCCGAAACCGTATACGGTCCTGATACTAAAGCGACTGCTTGTAGTTTGCGCCGCCTTGACTGACCAAGTCGGCAATGTAACCGCCATCTCGCGGCAATCTCCGATCAAAGCCTCTTTACCATGCAGTACACTGTCAATATTTTATTTTGATTAATAGGAAATAACTAATTAATTGGCATAAATTTGATGAAAGAATTCGTTTTTTATTATTAATGTTTTTTTGGCACTGTGTTTAACTGTTTTTCTGGCCCATTTTCTATGGAAAAATTACATCCATGCACATCCTTGGACATCCATGCAACAACATGGATCCTCGTTCGCTTGGGTAAACAATTTTAAATTTAATAGCGACCAAATACTGTAGTGTCGTCAAGGTAAATTAGCATATTTTTCAATTTTTATGTCTGCATTGTTATATTTTTTCAAGAAATTTTTTGGAGGTTATTTTTATGTGGACAAGCTCTGTTCTTTATATTTTATATTTGTTTGTTTTTTAGAGCCTGAGGAAGATTTAGAATAAATCGAAGCGGGGTGAATTGACAATGTTATAGTATTGTTTCTTTTATTTCCAACACCCCGTGAACTTCAACTGGATTTTTGTAACATTTCTAGACTATTTTAGACAAAAGTTCTATGTGTGTGTTTTTTTTTCCGGCCCTCCCGGGTAGCTGCCGTCTGAGCATTCGTTCAGGGCGCGTGCTGGACACCCACCCATGCGGCTGCGGCCGACTTTCGCCATTTTACGTCATCGTATTTCTAAACACGCAGTAAACCACCAGAAATCCGTGTGCTACCTCTCCCCTCCTCCCCCCCCCCCCCTCTGCGTCGGGTTAGGTTCCCGCTCCACCGTGCAATCTTATTTTATGGGTACCGCCGATAGCACACACGGAACGTTCCTGCTCCAGTCGGAATTCATGAGAAACTATTTTTGAAAATATTCTCCGCGGCCGCATGCGACCCTAGGACCTTTGGAGTAGTAGGTGGATACTTTTTCTTTATAACCGTGTTTTTATTCATCTACAAAAGGACTTACATATACACGTATACGGGCTTAATCATCTTAAAAAATAGTCTAAAAAAACATGATGTGATATATTGGCTGCTTCTACAAACTATAGTCTCTTAGGAGTCTCGAATTCGTTTATTTAATTTTAGATATTATTAGGAGTTAAAACATGTTATGTTGAGATGAATTTTTTTTTGGAAACATTCTGTTAAATTTCATTTCATAATTTTGCTTAAGAAATAACTGTTGCGCATGACGTAAAAAAAGCACAGCAATATTTGCTGGTTATGGTTACTGAGGTACTATTGGGATTAATATTTATGTTTTACATTATGTTGTTTTTTTGTTTGTATGTGTTTGGGTGACATATTAGTTATTTCATTGCTATGTGGTTGAACTCGATGGTGTCTGGTAATTCTTTCGGCTGTATTTTTGTTTCTTGTTGCCTAGATTATAGATTTTGTCGCGGGCTATAAGTTGTTTCATAAATTTGCTATCGGTGTTGAGCCACCAGCATTTACGAAAAATTCGCATGCAATTATTTTCGTCAACCTCCGCAGTTTCTCTTGAATAAGTTACGTCTCTGTCAGCGAAGTCGTCTATAGGGATTTTTTTCTTTTTTTTTTATCTCTCTTGATGTGATAAAGAATTGGTCTGTTCGGGTCATCTTGAAACAGACCAATTCTGTCGTAACTAGTGGTGTGAGCATGGGTGTGCCTCATTCAGCGCACAAACAAAACTTCCCGATTTGGCATCTCAGCACAATGTACTAAATTTATTCTTCTCAAACATGCCACGGGTAATCACTATGATCCATGCTAGTATCATAACGAGAACTTGCAGATTTGAGAATTCTAAACTGACTTATTTATAAAGCAAATAAACGGGTTGTGTTTATGACCCTTCACGGGTCGAACCAATAACTTCCCGATCGTTGCCCTGTATATGTTATATCCACAATTTCGGTTCATGTCTCAAATTATGGACTTTTTAAAGTTTTCGAAATTTCTAAATATTAAAAAATTTTATAATTCTTAATATGTAGTAGTGAGATGAACAATACAATTTGTTAATGACAATTAACTATGGGTGTTGGCAAAAAAGTCATGCAACGTCAAAATGTGTATTTTTACGTGTGGAACGACTTGCATTACACCCTTTGTTTCGTATCTCGAACGGTTCTTGCGATAGAGCGATCTAAACAATGATTTTTTTCAACCTTTATTAATATCACCGCCATACCAAAACAAGCAGGCGGTCCTCGGGTCCCTCCATTCGAATGTGTCAAATATGTTAGCGTTGTTTTTATTTCCCCCGATTTCATTGGTGGTAAGCTTCCGAATGGTCCGATCGCACACAAAATGAAAATGTTCCAGTATTGAAGGTTTTTCCAGGCGAACGAAAGCAAAAAAAGGAATATCTCATATAACCCAAAGTAACTGACTTAACGTCGTTCAACCAGTTCATAGATCTCGTTAAGGTTCATATTTTAGAAAAAAATGCGACGAATACTTATCGAGGAATGAGTTAATGAAAAAACCGTAAAAATGAAAAAATCGAAATCTAGAAAATTAATGATGCGATTGAATCGCCTTTCAATACGATTCTTCGCCATAAAACAAGAAACCTCTGTTCCAAATTTCAAGTTTTCATCACAATTTTTGCGGACGCTAGCGTGCGTACAACAGCAAAAAGCAAACAAAAGATTCCCTGGATCTCGTTGAAACGCACATTTTCATAAAAAAGAAATTAAAAAATATCCATTAGTTTCTGAGATATGAGCTATCGAAGAAAAAAACAAAAAAAGTCGATTTCTAACAAACTTAGATTTCACTGGAATTGCGGCCACAGCTATATGTACTCAATACCAATAATTGATCATTTTTTCAGATTTTATTCTCCAAATTTAGTCCGTTTTATGTTAAATTTTGTAAGTGAAGATTTTCGAAAAAAATTGATACATACAGACACTCTGCTCAAGCTTCGTATTTTTACGGTTCAAAGTATTATATACCGTTTACAAGCATAATTAGCGAAAGTGAAAATTGACCGATTGTAATACTTCCATTCGGAAGCAAAAAGAGATGGATATTTCTCAAAAACTTAGGCATGGATTTAGATGATATTCTTTGCATAATAAGTCAGATCTAGGGAAGATAAAGTGACGAAGTTTAGTGAAGAACAAATAAGTGAAAAAGAGAATAGCAATCAATTGAAAGACACAAATATGACAGACTAAAATCAAAATTCGGGAAACTAAAAGGGCGATTAATTTCTAAATGAATAAGTTTCTTAACTATGAGAAATGGAACCTCTGTTCCAAATTTCAAATTTTTATCTCATCTTTTGCGGACGCTAGCGTGCGAATAAACCGAAACAATGAAATCAAAGTCAAAAAATCAAAACAGAATTGAGAGGCGAACGGAAGCAAAAACAGGAATAGCTCATATTATGCAAAGTAATCGATTCAATGTTGTTCAACCAGTTCATAGATATCGTTAAGGCTCACATTTTGTAAAAAAATGGGATGAATACTTATCGAGAAATGAAATAATAAAAAAACCGTAAAAATGAAAAAATCGAAACCTATCCCCAATTTTTGCGGATGCTAGAGTGCGAACAAACACAAAAAGTAAAACCACGTCAAAAGTTAAAAAAACAGGAATACCTTATATCACCCAACCTAATTGACTCAATGGTTTTCAACCATATCATAGATCTCGTTAAGGCACACATTTTGGAAAAACAAACAACAAAATCGATTGAATAATTATCGAGAAATGAAATAAAAACCATGAAAACGAAAAAATTGAAATCTAGAAAACTAATTATGTGATCAAATCGCCATTCAATAGGGTTCTTCACCACAACCAAAGGAACTTTTGTTCCAAATTTTAAGCTGTTATCTCAAGTTTTGCGGATGCAAGAGTGCGAACAAACACAACAAGCAAAAAAAAAAAAACATAAAAATTCAAATATCTCCAATTTCTTGTGAGAAACCTACTACATGTTCTTCGACCATTCCCTGGATCTCGATGAGACGCACATTTTGGAAAAAAAAATCCAAAATATTCATTCGTTACAGAGATATGAACGATCGAAGAAAAAACAAAAAAAGTCGATTTCTAAGAAACTTACCGGCAGATTTCGCTAAAATTGCGCTTACAATTTTTTCAGATTTTATTCTCAAAACTAAGTCCTGTTTATGTTAAATTTTGTAAGTGAAGATTTTCGAAACAAATTGATACATACAGACACTATGCTCAAATTTCGTATTTTTACGTTTCAAACCATGATATGGCGTTTACAAGCATAATCAGCGAAAGTGAAAATGGACCGATTGCAATGCCATTCGGAAGCAAAAAAAAAACGAGCACAGACTGCCAGACCCAACATAGCAGCAATGAAATTGCCCGCTACAACTCACTCGGCCACCATCCAGAACCTGGAAAGGAACATCCAGTTCCTCGAGTCTCCTGCAGTTCCTGACCCAACTCCTATCTACACCGCCAACACGTTCAAGGTGGGCTACGCTTCTTTCTTTCCAACGGTGGAAACATCGAAAAGCAATGTTGCCGCACCCACTGCTGAACATAGGACCATCCCAATGGAGACACATGTTCCTGAATCGTATTTAAGTAGCACTAACAATTATATTAACCCAGCGAAGTAAGTACTTGAAGAGCTTAAAACCCTCGGAATTGCCGAAATCCTCTCAGAGTTTAATGACACGATCTCTAAATTCCAGAAAGGTGTCACCCCCATTGATAGGATCACAATCATCGCATCCTACGCTTACCTGTTCTCATCCTCGTCAGTAACACCTACGATCAACCACAAACCGAACAAATATTTTAGCAATCAACATTTTTGCGCTTAAGCCTAATCTGGACGACTTGTTACACATTGTCCATAAGTAATAACATCAAAATTTATCTGATTTGAGAAACTAAGCTAAACAGCAAAACGAAACAAATTCACATACCAGACTTCTGGCTGACCAGGGAAGATAGAACGGCCAAAGCAGGTGGTGGTGAATGAATCAGGTAATTTCACCACTTTTTCCGAATCCCCATCCGATGGCCTACCACTGTTTTTTCCCCTATTTGGCAAACCAGTGGTACCAGAACCTTCCAAAATTACTAAACTACGCGAAAACCGACTGAAAAAAGTTCAAAGACATCGTAAATGATGAGATTTCTACACCAAACCCGACATATAATAACACGGAAGCAATAGTTATAAGCACATAACAAATTTCAGTAGAATTATGCAAACAGCCCTGGATTCCTCCACTCCCATCCGCTCTCTAATCCTCACATATCCCTCTCCCACACGAAATAGCCTCCTTAATAACACTCAAAAACTATATTAGGTCAAGATAGCAAAAAACACGAAATCACTACCTTAAATCCGAACTCAATCAGCTGATCAAAGAAATCAGACTTAAACTAACCGAATGGAAACAAACTGTTATAATTTGGATGTTGAATTTCTAAATTTTGTCCGTTGAGGTTTGTAGGGTGGATGGACGGGGATGAATAAAGGAACTGGGAAATGTGGAAATAAATTCCAGTTGAACACGTGGATAAAGCCGCAAGGCAAACCGTTAATATATTGGGATAAATCCCTTGCCTAAATGATTTTCACTTTATACAAAGTTGATTGGTGATTCTATGCGGTGAATTAAACACGGTAATTGTCTGGTGAAATATGGTGGGATACGATTCGTGTCGCGTTGGTGTACTGTGAAAAGGCGACGATCGCGAAGTAATCACGTGTATCGGTGAAGGTTAGCTTGATTGAATTTAATAATGGATTAATCACTTATGTTGTATCGCGTTGAAAACTATTATTAGAAAATTTAAGCCCTAAGCCGTAAATTCAGAACTCGAATCTCTAACACACAGGTGAATTTTGTGCGCGTTAATAACAGTTGAAATTCAAAAACGTTGCGAACACGTTGACTCTTGAACAGGAACAGACCGAGCTAATGCCTCGGCGCGAGTCACCTCAGCTCAATCCGAGCAAACCCGAATATTGCCGAAATGTGTCGGTTTTACATTTTTGACTTTTGGCATGAAAATTAATGTCAACTTTAAACAAAACAACTTGGTACACCAAACTCAGAAACATAAACCTAAAGGATCACTCAATATGGCGCGTAGCAAAATAATTTAATAACGCCGACAAACGTAAAATTCCCACACTCAAGTTCAACAATAAGATGATTACAGACGACTATGACAAGGCGAATACAGTTTGTACACACTACGGAAATATCCATGAATTATCGGCCTCTCGAGGAAATGAACCATCTGAACAACAAGTCACAACCCATGTAAAAAAAATATTCTCAATGCATCGATTGAAATTCCCAGAAAACTCCTGAGAAATTCTCGTGAAATCATCTCCGCCATCGAAAAACTAAAAAATAAATCAGCCCCAGATGTGGATACTATTTCCAACATGGCTTTAAAAAACCTCCCGATTAAAGCAATAAGTTTACTAACAAAGATATATAATGCATACCTCCTCAACCAATATTTCTTGGAACTTTGCAAAGAAGCGGTGGTCATATCGATTCGCAAGCCTGGTAAGCCCCCTTCGTATCCGGTAAGCTACAGGCCTATTAGCCTCCTACCGGTATTGGCTAAACTTTTTGAGCGAATACTTTTAGCTCGTCTCAAAGAACCCATTGAAGAGTTACAACTAATGCCTACCAATCAATTTGGATTCCGATCAGAACACGCGACCTGCCACCAGCTGTTCAGAATTACCAATGATATAAAATTCGCGAAAGCCCGAGAAGAAGACACCGTTCTTCTTCTCCTGGACAGCGAGAAGGCCTTTGATTCTGTATGGCCCACACGCCTTATATATAAACTTGACAGCTTAAATATACCTAAATATTTATGTAAAATTCTACGATCATATCTTTTAAATAGATATATTGAATTTCGAGTCGAAACATCGCTTTCGGATAAAATTGAAATAATCGCGGGGGTCCCACAAGGATCTATCCTCTCCCCCGTACTATTTAATCTGTACATTGCTTCCGTTTTTAGCGGAATTCCTAGAAATGTATCTATCGCTGGTTATGCTGATAACATCGTTATGTACTCAGCTAAAAACACCCCATCGAGCTCTGTTAAATACTTAGGTTTACATATTGATTCCAAACTCCTGTGGAAAAAACACATAGATGTAATGAAGATGAAAACAAAAATTATTCTAGTGAGATTGTATAATCTGCTAAAATCTCCTGCGCTTAGCCAATCCCTAAAACTCACTTTATACAAAGGGTTAATCAGACCTATTATCACTTATGGTTGTCCCGCCTGGCACAATGCAGCCAAAATCCACTTGAATCATCTTCACGGTATCCAAAATAAACTTTTGCGAATAATTGGCAACAATCCCATCTTAATCCCCAGCTCCAAAACATCAATATTGACAAGAAATCAAATTGGTCCCGCTGACCACCGGTTTGTCCCACCTTCCCGTATATCCCGCCTTCCCCCTCCCTTCATGCACCCATTACTCAGAAGGTTTTTTAGAATTAATTTTTCCTTATATTGAGTCATCCTGTAAAAATTCACAAATATTTGTAATAATGAAAAATTAGGTTAAACTTTGATCAAATTAGATATAAAGCCAATGGCTGGTGATCTAGAGCATAGCATTTAAGATATTAATACTGTATATAGTATGTATATATGACAAATGTTAATAAACAATTGTCAAGTCAATATGTACACACGGGTAATGTGCTCCGGCGGTACGCCCTGTGCAGGCTCGATGAGCTCGAGTCGGCACATGAGGGGTGCCCGCTTAGCTCTACCTCCCCCGTTTGAACGATTACTGAGCTGAAGGCACGAATGTTGAAACTATGTGGACCATTCGTTTGTGTGACGATGTGGTGCATCGAGTTCTTGCAGTATCGGTCAACTGTACGACCAGGTATCCATGGTTTCCCTCAGGTCTTCGGCAAATGCTGAAGTTTGAGTAGCAAGCCGGTCTCCATGACATCGCAAGGGGTGATAATAATTAGAGGCAAAAAAGTGGGAGGTAAAGGCATAATAAGAGAGAAAAATGGGAGAATGACAGGCTGAGGAAGAGGTGCCTATGAAAGCGGCAAAAGTTGTTTCGATAATAGGAAAAAATGAAAAAAATAAAATAAAATAAAAATATTCATTATAAACTTTTTCTCATATCTCTAACGGTACTCTCGATAGAGCATTTTAGATAATTTAAGTTGTTAATAACAATTGAAGGAATTGTTTTTCAACACTGACACTCGTTGTTATGGCACGTTACTATTTCGCGTCTTTATGACCTTCAGATAGTTTCGTAAGGTTTCACTTCAAAACACACACACAGTCCAACACATCGGGAAACTCATGATGCGACCCGTCGAGGGTCACAGGTACATCCCGTTTATTGAGAAATTCAAGCATTTTCAATTTTTTTCTCAAGTTTAGGAAATGGGAACAATTGTACAAAGTGTGACCCGGAAAATCGCCCGCGTCCTATCCCCTGTCTCGGTCCGGACAGCGGAAAACCTTCAGATAGTCGCGTAAGAAGTTTTATTGCAAAAAAGCACTACCGTATGAGCTATGTTTTTCCTGATACATTTATAATAACTCTACTTTTTGAATTTCAGCTATTTCTTTTCTTATAAAACCATAACTCTAGGATAATTAACGAATATAAAAAAGAAACAAGTAGGCGGTCATCGAATGCCCACATTCGAATCCATACCGGTTATTTTGATTTCGTTCAACGTTGCCTTTTTATTTGCACCAATTTCATTGTGTGAAGTTTCAAATCTCTATGACAACAACTGTAGGAAGAGATGCGGGAACAAAAATTTTGCATATTAACCAGAAAAATTGAGATAACTCGAATGTTTTTGAGCCCAGCTTCAGATTTTTCAATTTCATTCCATAGATACCATTGAGGCAAATGTTTTGAAAAAAAAATCAAAATCCGTTGATTAGTTTTTGAGATATTGAATAAAATGAATTTCTAGTAAACATTGAATATCTCAGAAACTAATGAAAATTTTCAAAAATCCAACCCACTTGCACATTTACATACCAAATGGAACATTTGTGTAAAATTTCAAGTCTCTATGTCAATAACTTTTTTTTTTTTTTTTTTTTTTTTCCACTCTTTTCTCTATTTGTATTCACCCACGTCCCCGCTGGTAAGCATTACTACATGGGCAATACTACGGATCAGAGTACCCACCCATTGCGGCTGGGGCCGACTTCGCCGTTTCAGCTCATCGTATTTCTGATCACAGGGTAAACCTCCAGAAACCCCTGTGATACGATGGCGGGCGTCTACGATGGAACCCTCCCCCCCCCCCGCGCGACGGGTCGCGTTCGGTCCCGGCTCACGGTCTCACTTCATGGATACCGCCGATGGCACACACGGAATGTTCCTGCCATCGGTCGGAGTCCGTCAGAAAATATTTTTCAGAACAAATATTTTGCAGTGAGCGGGAATCGAACGCGGAACCTTTGGAATAGTAGGCAGACACTCTACCCACTACACCAAAGCCCCGTCTGTACTATGTCAATAACTGTAGGAGGAGATGCGCGAACAAAAATTTTAAGTGAAAAACATAAAAGTTGAAATAACCCGAAAACTTTCTACAGACGCATATGTGATTTTTGGTTCCCTCTTATAGATGGCGTGATGAGGAAGATTTAAAAAAAATGAATCGGTGCAATATTGAAGGAGATATGGAGCAAAAACCAAAAAAAAATGACTCAAGTTTTCTCAAAAACTTATGCTTCAATCGAGCTGAAATTTGGTATCGTGTAAGAGGGACTCAATACCAATTATTGGAGATAATTTGAGATTTTTGAAATCAATTTTACTCGTATAAATGTTCAAATTAGTAAATCGAGTTGCCAAAAATGAGATGTTCACAGACAGACCACGGCCTCAAATTATGTATTGTTACGTTTCAGACCTTTCTAGATCGTTTCCACATGGAATTAGAAAATGTGAAAATGGACCCTCGACAATGCTTCCATGCGGAAGCAAAAAGTTGTTGTATTAATATTCGTGAGGTTGTGTAACTGTTCCGGAATTTTGGTATCTGTGGTCATGAGATATTCGGAGTAACTTGGTGATGTAGGGTGGCCGAAAATTGTTCCCAGTATTAATGTTTATACTAAGATTCGCTCGATAAACCTGCTCTTGGAGTTTTAGTCCCTTAATATCTTAGGCGTCAGCGTCAAGCCACCAATACCCTTTATTAATTCAATAAAAATTATTGACGTCTTGTTCAGGGATATCTCTTGAATGACTGAATTCTTTTTCCATCAAAGTATCTATAGGGAACTTCATTGGTTTTTGTGTCTATAGAATTAGTCTATTCCATTTTTCTTGGACCAGATTAATCCTATTATAGTGGGTAAAATATTGCGGTTTAATATTTCCACATCGAACTCTATCGATTGCCTCCTCTTCTGGAAATTATGTTAAAGAATTTATCGTGGCGTTATCTATTGTTTTTAGGTTATGGAAGTAATCTCTGGCAATTTCTAAACTGAAAGTATCGAGTCTGGGTATTTTTGCACTATTGTAGTGTCTTGTTGCTGACGTGGTGTCTGTATTCACTGCTCAGAGTGGGTTGATTTATACATAAACAACGGTGCATAAACAACGACATGTTCTCTCGAAAGGTCGGAGACATTGAGTCTGGTATGAAAGCGATATCCCAGTCACCCAAAATGCTCTGCAGTGCGGCAACAGTAGCATCGTCAGTCTAATTGCTCCATTAGTGTCGTCGATAGCTAAAGCTGTGATAATTGCCACCAAACGTTGATAAAAGGTGGGTATTATTATTGTAGGTAGGTATGCGTTTTGGAGTACAGGATTGGAAATGCAGATTAGCCGTATCATTTTCACTGAAGGTGCCACTGTCATGGTCTCAGTCATAATCAGCCGCTTATGCCGATGAATGGGCTTAGCTGACATCCCGCCATGTGATAAATTTCATTGAAAGTGTCATTCCGCCAGAAATTCGCTCTCGGTCATGGTCGCAGATAAAATTTTGCGGTGAAAATAAGTGATAACATAAGATTGGGCATTTCGACATTCCATTCGTGGATAATAAGTTGTTTTACAGTTTTGTAACAGCAATAAGTTCATTCATACCAATTTCAGTGTTGAATTTCAGGAAGTAGGGCTAATAATTCCACAATAATGACACATTTCCTACGACATTTTCGGGAAAATTAAGTAAATATAGGAAAAGGGTCGATCCAAAAATCTAAAAATCCATGAGCTCATAAAAAAATGTGGCACAAAATGCAAAATTTATTACCGAAAAGGCCTGACAGTAACGGTCACACTCCATCAAATACAAATCCTAACGTACCAGCTTATAGTGCAGTGAATTTATCCATGCGGTCAAGGTATCTAACGCTGAATGGTAAATTTGAAAAACCTCACATATCCTCGGGCTCCCAAAAGAAAAGCCGACATAACACCCTGAAACTCAAGAGACGATGGCAAATCGTTCAGCCAGCGCCAGTTCGGATCCCGTCCGACTCAACGTCAATTCCAACACTGATGAACCTTAAGTAGTTCGTAACAAATGCCGGTGCCTCCACTAATTATTGACAGTGATAAGTTGGGGACGAAACTCGTTGTGTGAGCATGGGTGTGCCCCATTCCGGGCACAACGAAAACTTCTCGATTTGGTATTTCAGCACAGTGTACTAAATTTATTCTTCCCCAATATACCACGGTTAATCGCTGTGACCCCGGTTAGTGTCATCACGAAACCTTGCAGATTTGAGAATTCTAAACTGACTCATTTATGAAGCAGATGATTATGAATATTCGAGTAGACGCAATGTAAGCATAAGGATGAGACTTATGCGAGTTACTTCGCCATCAGGGGTGCGGCTCGTCGAGAGTTAAATCCGTCATACCTTCTTGATTATGGTCATCATGGTAAAAAGCCATTAGAAATTGAATGTGCATTTCCACTTACCGAACAAGTTCCATTTACCTCTTTCTGCCGTATCTCTTACCGTTTTTGATATAGAACGTTATGGATAATTGCATTTGTTAATAAAAATGTATCTACTGCTCCCATTTTATCCAAAATCTTGGACCCTTGATTCTCCATAGAAATACTCCGATTGCGACCTTAATGATGACCGTGACTTCAGTCGTTCACTTATGACAATAATGATAGCTCAGACAGACAGACCTCCTTAATTATGCAAATTATGGAAAAAAGTCATAAAACATAAAATATGAACTTTGGCGTGAGGAACAACTTTTGTTATTATCCTTATTCTCCTATCTCCGACGGTTGTCGCGATAGAGCGTTATGAACAATTCAATTGTTAATAAGAAAAAAACTGCCCAATTTCAACCACAAACTAATCAGTTCCAGGTTCCATGAAGACGCTCTGATTCCGACGTTGATAATTTACATCGGTCAACCCGTTTGAAAAAAATTGTTCGGCACAAATTTGGGTGCATACATACAAACACACACACACGGGCAAGGTCGGCGCTTTCGCGTAGTGGTACAGTACTTGCCTACTACCTCAAAGGTCCTAGGTTCGCGGCCGGCTGCCGGAGAATATTTTACAAAAATATTTTCTCATGGATTCCGACCGCGACAGGAACGTTCCGTGTGTGCTATCGGCGGTATCCATAAAATGAGACCGCACGGCCGAGGGGGAACCTAACCCGACGCAGGGGAGAAGGGTGTGTTCCATCATAGGCGCCTGCTATCGTAGCACAGGGGTTTCTAGAGGTTTACGCAGTGTTTACAAATACCATGGCCTAAAATGGCGAAAGTCGGCCCCAGCCGCATGGGAAGGTGTCCGGTACGCACCTAAAGGAATGGTCAGACAGCAGCTACCCGGGGCGTACAAATGAGAGGCCGTGACAAAATAAACACACACACGGGAGTTAGAAACCTTATTCTCGAAGCCAAAGGTCCCAAGGATGGGCTCCCTATAACAATCTATGAAGCAAAAATGAACTGCGATGATACACGGGTATCTCACGCAGACAACCCCCAAAAGGGAAATTCCGCCATCAGTTCACCGTCAGGTGAAAGCCCTGGTGGCCGGCGCTGGCTCCTCGGATTTTGGGAAGAGCCAAACGTCACTCGACTGTTCCCGGGTGGCCCACTTAGCCCCAAATGTTACAAGTGGATTCCAAGGTACCAGCAAGACTGCATGGGATCAGCAGGAAAATGATCTGGCAACTCTCGTGAACTTCCTCACGGATAAAAATAGGCGAACCATCAACGAAGAGATCCGAAATCTAGGAAGATGCAAATGTCCGCAAAGCGGATAACAACCATGACGGAAACAGGGGAATCCAAAACACCCTTGCCAGCAGCGGCATGCCTCACCCCCCCCCCCCCCCAGGGGCCTAGATTATCGCACGTAAATCTAGAAAGCAACCATATTCTCATGGAAAACCCGGGAACATCCCAAGAAACGCTGCCGGATGACCCAGCGGGCAAAAAGCTTAAGAGTGCAAACGATTAAGCATCAGAAACGTCGTCTATTAATGTGGAGGAGCTGCTGAAAAATGGGACCCAGCCTGATCACTTCTTCCAGGAACTACGCAGAATACATCTTGGTCGAAGAAGCTACCATCAATCCGACCTGATGCGCTAATTATTCGTCCGACTGGTAACGATACGTACTCTGAAATATTGGGACGAATAAAGAAGGACGAAGGTGTTTACACGGCTAGCTCATAAGTTGAGAAAATCCGTCAAACAGACTTCGGGGATGTTCTCCTAATTCTTGCGAGAGGAAAGAGGGGCGAAGGTGTTAAGCTAGAGAAGGCACTAGTTAGAACCCTTCAAAATGACGCCAAGGTGGTTAATAAGGGACGTCAAGAAGAACCCGAAATTAAAAACCTGGATGACGTCGCTACCGAAGACGATATACTTAATGCCCTGAGAAAAGCTGATGGCACTGATAGTGATATCCCATTGAGTGCCATCAAGTCGTTTCGCAAGGCATACCGAGGGACACAATGCACCACGTTGGTACTCCCTGCCGCTACTGCAAGGCAT
Source organism: Asobara japonica (assembly GCA_026005395.1). Classification (NCBI taxonomy): domain Eukaryota; kingdom Metazoa; phylum Arthropoda; class Insecta; order Hymenoptera; family Braconidae; genus Asobara; species Asobara japonica. The sequence continues at coordinate 315,784 of BQMI01000052.1, forward strand.
ATACTCAGTAAGGGTAGTAAACTGCGAATGAGCCTGTATATGCCCGCATTGTGACAGTGGTAAAGCCCCTAAAGTGCTTTAAGTGTGGGCACGACGAGCGTCTTGCCGTTAATTGCACGAGCCCAATTGACCGATCAGACATGTCGTATAAATGCGGCGAAAAAGTGTACAGAAACTCTGACTGTAAACTGTTTCCTCAATGCGTTCTATGCGTAGAACTCAACCCACGAAGGATCATGCCCATGTGATTGGTAGCATCGACTGCCCAGTCTACCAGGGTACACTCCAGAAGATCCGTACACAGCCATAGTACGAGTGTTACAGGTGAACCTTGCATGTGAGGTATCTGAGATCTTTACTACCGATAATCATAGAGCGATATTCTGAGAGATGCCTATTGAATAGAGGTCGGCGCCGGCATCGAACAAACCAAACGAAATCGGCTAGAATGTGAGAAAATTCAACATCGCCACTTTCCTTGTAGCACTAAAGATCGACGCAATAAGTGGGAATGCCATAGAAAAAGTAGATGAAGCTATGCGGAGAGTCACCGATGCCTGCGACGCGTCTATGCCCAGGAAAATTAGTAGAAACCGACAGCCACCGGTATACTGGTGGAGCAATGAAATAGGGACCCTTCGCAAGGAGTGTTTCGCAGCGAGAAGATCTTCGCAACGTGCAAGACAGAGGTCCAATCCCGAACGCCTTGAACTAAAGTATAAAGCGGCGAGGTGTAAATTTACCAAGGTCATAAAGCTTCGCGAACGAGATTGCTGGAACGAGCTTTTGGAGGAAGTGGAAAAGGATCCTTGAGGCAGATCGTACACGGTGGTCATGGCTCGACTCAACAGTCAACCGATGCCATCACCGACCTGCCCTAGCCTTCTGGAGAGGATAGTCTCCATCTTATTTCCTCAATAATCGAGTCTACTACTGCAGGCCTGTTATAGAGTGGACAACACCAAGATCCCCGGTCTCGATGGTGTGCCAAATATAGCACTGAATGCCGCCATTAATGTAGCACCCAGAATTTTTCTCGAAATGTATAATTGCGTGCGTCCACGGTGGTATCTTTCCCGGCCAATGGAAGCAGCCAAGACTCACAGCAGACTATCCGCTATCATATCGGCCACTGTATATGCTGGATACAGCGGGCCAGATCCTGGAGCGCATAATACACCAGAGAATTGAGGCAGCGGTGGAATCCCTGCTGACCGACGGTCAATATGGCTTCAAGCGACGACGATCTACGGTGGAACCTATTGACCTCGTGGTCAGAGCAGCCAAGAGAGCAATTGAGAGAGGTCGATGGAAAGGAAGTAGGAACAAATATTGTTCGGTTGTTAGTCTCGACATCAAGAATGCCTTTAACTCGGTACGATGGGATTCCATCCTGGCGGCATTGTGGAAGCTGCGAGTATCGGCATATATGCAAAAGATGGTTCGTGATTACTTTACGAGTCCTTAGGTATGATATAGAAGTAGGTCCTAAAACATATAGGGTGAGTGGGGGTGTACCTCAAGGCTCAATTTTGGGCCCCCTTTTGTAGAATCTCGTGTATAGCGAACGGCTCAAACTGGTATTGCCGACGCGGGCAAAGCTCGTGGCTTTTACAAATGACGGGGCCATAATCATCGTGGAAAAACATCAATTCATGTGCTAGCTTTTTTTCGAGAATTTTTTAAACAAGATTCGGCAATGGCTAGACTCGATTGGTCTACAACTTGCAGAGCATAATATCGAGGCACTACGTATCACGAGCCAAAAGAAACTGGAGATAATCACACTGCAAGTCGATGGGCCCGAAATAATATTCTAGCCCTACATCCGGTATCTAGTAATTATGATTGATGCCCGACTTAGCTTTAGACAGCAAGCTGAACATGGAAGCAGTAACGTGGCTGCGGTGAGGACCGCCCTTGCACTTGACTTATGCCGAACATTGGAGGGGCAAGACAGAGGCGAAGACTGTTGTTATCGTCAGTTGTTACAACCCACATAAAGTTAGCGGAGGAGGGTCAGAAATCGGCACTTTTTTTTCAAAATTACGTATTTTTCAGGTACCGCATTTAAAAATTTCGTGCTCCACCTCTAAAAACGGAAAGGAATGGTGTTCGAGGACGGATCTGGATTTGCGGGAATAAAAAATGAATTGGTCGAGGATCAAATGGATTAAGTTTGACGATCAGTTCGTAGGTCAAAATTACGGCACGTACACTGTCTTTATCACAAAAAAACAACCTTTCATTGGTTTTGTCAGTTTTACACAACTATAATGAGATTAATAATTAATAATTGAAGGTATTACGATTTCTTAATTAAACTGAGTAGTTCAAAACGTTGGGCAATAGTAAAGATAGAGAAGAACTCGCGGATCAATTTATCACTTGTTGTCGCGAAGGCCGATCAAACGAAGAAGGATTCTTCCTTAGACGATGTCGCGATGTTGTAGTTGGTGGAGGGGGGACCGCGGCCCAATTAGACAACGAGGTGGTCACACTGTCAATCAAGTGGCGCCTCGAGTGTCAAAGGTGAAAAGTCACCTATCATCGAGCCGTCAATCACCGTCGATAAAATTCGGTGATTAACCGAACAGATGGAAACCCCAATTCCATAGACAATATACAATGTATATGTTGATACAACATAAATACGTGTTTTTTTTATATGCTCCACGATAAACTGGGTGCAAATGAGCAAAAAGTCATATATACCCTTAATTCCGTATATAGGGTATAGGGGTAATAAAAATGAGATTAACAGTGAGAGCATAATTGGAAACCCCATAATTATGTGATTTTCATGTCCTCCATAGTGTGCATGGGGAGTATGCAAAAAACCAATTATTTACCCGAAATTTTCATTGCGGTACTTTGAAGGTGAGAAAAAATAATTAAAAAGTACTCAAATAATCAGCTACGCCATAGTTATGTGCTTTTTATGTGCTCCGTGGATAGCTTAATTAAAACGGGGGGAAACGTTTTTTTGGAGTGAAACTTCTTATGGGACTATCTGAAGGTATTACGCTGTCTGGACACGGGGGGAGGTGAGGGTAGAATGCGGGGGGGGGGGGGAAGGGCGGGAAGGCGAGGGCGTTTTTTCATAACGTTCATACGTCAGGACATATCACTGGTTAACAATCTCAATTGCTTATATCGCTCTATCGCGAGAACGGTTGAAGATAGGAGAAGAAGTTTGGGAATGTTATTCTTCATACAAAAAATCCATACATAATTTCTTCTGTGTAATCTCCTTCTATCCTACTAATGTTTTACCGTTCTACACTTTTACCTAAAGTATTACTTCAAATGGATAAGAAAAAAATCATACTCCTTCTCTGAAGTCTGACTCCTCTGGCGCGTCAGGGACTACACGCCAATTTTTTTCAAGATTTTCAATCAAGGGGTGCAGAGGGGAGGGGGGGGGGGTACATAAATGAACGAGTACTTAAATAATTGAATACGCCATAATTATGTGCTTGTTAGGTGCTCTACGATTGGCATATTTTCCACAAGATTTAAATGATTCCTTGTTGAAGGCGGGGGGGGGGGGGGTGCATAAATGAGTACTTGAATAATTGGAAATCCCTTAGTAAGTGCTTTTTATGAACTGCACACAAACCGTGGAGCACATGGAAAGCACATAATTATGGTATATCTGATGATTTGAGTACTCGTTCATTTATCCCCCTCCCCCCCCCCCCCCCCAACCGCGAATCATTGAAATTCCGTGGGGAAAAAAATGTTTCCCCCCGTTTTAGTTATGCTAACCGTGGCGCACGTAAAAAGCACGTAATTATGGGGTTTGCAATGATGATCTCACTGTTAATCCCATTTTTACTACCCTTACACCCTATACAGGGTGTCCCACCACTGGTGACTTTAATTTTGAGGGTGAATAGGGGATCAAATTTGGAGTCGAAAGTTCCCCATCCACTTTGCTGTCAGACGCACCCCCGCAGAGCTATTCAATTTTTGAATTGACTAATCACAGCGTTACTCCGCCCCCTTGGCCAGTGGTTCTCCGCCCGATGATTTTTGGATTAGAAAAATGGTCTTTTATGTAAATTCAGGGGAAGGTAGGTGTTCAGTTCTACGCATAGGTTCACGAACTGTTCCAAGGGAACCTGCCAGTTCCGTAACGGCTCCAGAAACCCTTTTGACTTCATAAAGGGTGCCGAGTACGCGGTCAGTTATAACAATTGTTCTAGCTGACTATGCTGCTTTCAGAACTGTTCCACGCGATTATGCCGGTTCCAGAACTGTTCCGGTGGCTCTTTCACGTTCAGGGACGGTTCCGAGTACGCGGTCGTTTCTGGCAGCTGTTCCAGGAACAGACCCATGTTCCAGGCAATCATGCCGGTTCCAGAACCACTCCGGTCGCTATTTCACGTTCAGAGACGGTTCCAAGTACACGATCGTTTGTGGCAACTTTTTCAAGTGTCCGCTGACATGTACATGATTTACGGTGAGTGCCATGGTAACGCCAATGAGGCTTCTCGCATCTACCAAGAGAGATTTCGTCGTGGATGGGATCAGCCATTACCTCGGGCATCCAATAACTTGAATAATCGTCTTAGAAACCCTGGACACGCGATGTCTCAGCGCCAGTCCTCTGGGTAGATGATTTTCTCCGGAGGCCGGTGTTCGTCTAACTCCGAAAACGTTGGACTGGCGCCCAACTATGTGCGTTAGAGACGGCACTAAGGAGTTCGGTGGATTTTCCTGGTGAAACACCCGGGAAAAATCCCATTACACCACAAATCCTTTCAACATCGTTGGAGTGTGAACATCTGGGGGGGGGGGGGCAATTTATGGGGATCATGTCATCATTTATGAACTCCCTCTTCGATTGACCGTGATTATGAATCTTGAAAATAGCCTCAAAAAGTTCTGCATCGTTCATCTAACTTCATTATTCTAGGGGGGTAGTTACATGACCTTCCTCACCGAAACACTGCCAGAATTGCTAAAGGACGTACCACTTGCTGAAAGGCCTTTATGGTTCCAGCAAGATGGTGCACCACCACATAATACTTTGAGAGTTAGAAAATATCTGAATGGTCGTTTCCCTAGTCAGTGGTTTGGCTTGAATGGCGTTCATCATTGGCCCGCAAGGTAATATTTTGGAGAAATTTTGCGATAATTATTTGTCAGTAATGATGTGTCTACGAAATTCTTTCATTTATTCTACAGATCTCTCGATTTGATACCGATGGATTTCTTTCTGTGCGGATACATGAAGGAAATGCTGTTTGCAGTGGAACCAGAGTCAGTCGAAGACCTAGTGGCCCGCATACATGCTGCAGTAGCACTCATTACGCCAGAGATGCTAAGGAATGTTCGCGCAAATATTCCTCACAGGATTGACGCTTGCCTTGCTGCTAACGGTGATGTTTTTGAGCAGACGCTCTAGGTTTTTTAGTCATTTCGTTTTTTTTTTCAATTTTTTACCATTTTTTTTCTTTTTCCTGACGGATCTATCGATTACTCCTTGATTGCGGATATGGGAGGAACAATTTGTGCGTACGGTTGATCGCTACTTGACTGCTTATCCGCTCAACCTTCATGAAGAATTGATCAACAGTTGAGCGCGACTTGATATGAAAACATTTCCACCGAAAAAATTGAAAAAAAGCAAAAAAAATATCAAAAAGTCATGTATATTGAGAATCCCGAAATAAATGACTTTTGACCCACATATATATTTTCTCAGTGGACCAGCGATCAAGTAGTGATCAAGTGCACGCACAAGTTGATCTCCCCAATTAAGTTGCACTTAATGGGTCCATCAGGGTTGAAAATTGCCTGAATCAATAATCATCATTTCAAAGTGCTGAATGACTGAAAATACTAGGTGAAAAAATATGAAAACTCTCTCTCTGGAGAAATGAAATTCCAGTATGTGAGAGTTCCGCGGTTGACGCATCATGAAGCGTTTCGAGAACATTCGTGTAGAAAATGAATTGGAACAAGGGTCTGTTCCGGAAACAATTGCCAGAAACGACCGTGTCCTTGGAACCGTCTCTGAACGTGAAATAGCGAGCGGAACAGTTCTGAAACCGGCATGATTGCCTGTAACAGTTCTGGAACTAGCATAGTCAGCTAGAACAATGGTTATAACTGACCGCGTACCCGAAACCGTTTATGAACTCCAAGGGTTTCTGGAACCGTTACGGAACTCGCAAGTTCCCTTGGAACAGTTCGTGAACCTATGCGTAGAACTGAACACCTACCGTCCCCTGAATTTACCCCTGACTTTTCCCTGAGAAAAAAAATCACAAAATATCATTTTTCTAATCCAAAAATCATCGGGCGAAGAAGCACTGGCCAAGGGGACGGAGTAACGCTGTGATTCGTCAATTCAAAAATTGAATAACTCTGCGGGGGTGCGTCTGACAGCAAAGTGCAAGGGGAACTTTCGACTCCAAATTTCATCCCCTGTTTGCCCTCAAAATTAAAGTCACCAGTGGTGGGACACCCTGTATACGAAATCAAGGGTATACATGACTTTTTGCTCATTTTCACCCTACTTATCGTGGAGTACATAAAAAGCACGTGATTATGCCCTATCAACATATACATTGTGTATGGGGTCGGAGTTCCCACCCCTCCCTCTTTTAGGGGTAGAGCACAAAATTTTTAAATGCAGTACCTAAAAAACAGGTAAAAAGCACGTAATTTAAAAGAAAAAGTGTCGATTTCTGACCCTGCTCCGCTAACTTTATGGGGGTGTTATTACATATGGTATTCCTAAATAGACTGATATACTACGAAGTCAAGTAGCACGACGGCAAATTGTTTCATTCTATACTGACCGCATACCGGTCCGAATCTAATGACGCTGCTTGTGTCATGGCTGGGATACTACCTATCGAAGTTCTAGCGGAGGAGCGTAGGTGGCTCTACGATTTCTATGTCAGCTACAGTAGGATGCCTTGAGCAAAGATCGGTGGACTCATCGACTTATACCGGAGCTGGATGTTTGGCTTGAGCAATCACATGGACAAGACAATTATTACCTAACGCAGATGCTCTCAAGACACGGGTGCTTTCGGAAATATCTTCACAAACTCAAGTATGAGGATTCCCTGAATTGCCCGAAGTGTCAGAGAATTCAGGAATTTGCTACCCAGGAAGCAATGTAATTTTTCTTCAATTTAATTTGGTTGTCAATAAAGATATAAAAAAAGAAGGGAGGAAGGAGAAAGAAGGACGTGTGACGAAGGAAGTTGACTGCCTTCTTTCTCTTTCTGCCTAAAAAAAACCATACACACATAGAAACTTGTTCAGAATTCGACGGGAAATATTTCGGTATACTGAAAAAGCTAGGTATGAATCGAAAAAAAAATCGATTTACGCGTCATTACTCTAACTTCCTGATACATCGGGAAGTTGAAAAGTAATCAAGTTTCTGCAACTCAGCGTTCCAGGTAGACACTAAAGAATTAAATTTAATGGAGGTAACACTATTGTCCACCTACAAACAACGGAGGCCCATATGAGAATCTCCAGTATCCTGAAGAGGCAAAATTATAAATTTCACTACTCACTAAGAAGTGAACGATCAGGAAATGTTTTATCATTAAAGACCCGCGAGTTTCACTGTGAAAGATATTCAAAGACGAGTGTCAGTACGCGGGTTCAACCTGCTATCAGTCCGACAGAAAATTCATACACCATATCTCGGTAACCGATATATTCAAGTTAAGCAGCTATCCCGCCTCTCCTTATATCATGCTTTCCCCCTCACCAGAGTCATTCATTGATAATGAAGGTTTGGAGAAGTTGTTGCTCCTCAGCATATTGTATGGATTATATTCAAAACCATTGGTTGCCAGGAAAAATTGACTCAAATTTTGTTCAAATTGGACATAAAGGCACTACTTTTTGTTTTTCATCACATGTTTAACCTCTCAGCGGGAGCGCTATCAGATATTCTCTCACAAAAAATTTCAGGAGATGGAAAAAACATTCAGCACTAGAGATATTCACGAAATTCTTTTTTATGTATCTCGAGCAACTCTGCCTCTATCTCTTCCTGTGGAAAAAAAACTGGGCGTGTTTCAAGAAATCGAAAAAGTGAGGCGTCATGGGACACCTGGTAGATGCGAAACATGGAAACACCAATTTTGATCTAAATTGATCCAAATTTTTTCAAAATTGTAGCAATTTTTTTCTAAATTTTTCCACAATTTTTCAAAATTTTTAGATTCTTTTTCCACTTTTGTTCAAACTTTTTACAATATTTTTGTAAATTTTTCCAATGTTTTTTCAAATTTTTAGAAAAGTGTTCAAAATTTCTTCGAACTTTTAGCATACCTTTAAAAAAAAAAAAAAATTCTAAATTTTTGAAAATTCGTCTGAATTCTTAGAAAACTTTCCCAATTTTGTTGTAAATTGACAATTTTTCCAAATTCTTCCAAAATGAGCCAAATTTTTTCGCAAATTGTTCGAAATTTTTCAGAATTTTACCAATTTTTCCGAACATTTCCAATATTTTTCAAAGTTCATTGAAAATTTTTCAATTTTTTCCACATTTTCTTAAATTTTGTCAAATTTTTGAGAAACCGTTTCAAACTTTTTTGAACCGCTGCAACATATCTTGATATATACATCCCATGCGCTGCATTAGAAATGGGATTAGATTCCCATAAGAAAAAATATTGATTACAACTAATTTTGGGGCGTCGATATTCTCTCACTCCTCGTCGAAAGTTAGAAAGGATACGCCGTCCGGGTAGCCTCGGTGTTACTCGTCTACCTTTGACACATGAGTTGGTGGTGGGAGAGTGTCAGATTGGCAAGAAGCTAACAAGGGTGACGAGGTTGGAAAGAGCCGGTGCACTGTTTTGTTTGCGCAATTGGGGACGCTACATAAAAATGCGAGACCTTATGGGTCCTCGCGCAACTAAAAAACATGGCGGGTCTCGGTTTTTTTACTGCGCGGCAACTTCAATACCGTGAACATCTGCTCCAAAAGTTTTTTCAAAATGAATTCGTCTGGAAAAGTTCAGGAGAGACAAAAAATAAAAATTATTACAAAACGTTGTGTTCCGGGATGTAGCAGTACATCAGTGAATAGCCCAAATTTGAGTTTTTATCGAATCCCACCGCAAGACCGACCGCTATCGGTAATAACCTCCAAAACTGGTAGTGACATTAAAGCCATTCATATTAGGGATGTGTGGATTGAAAAATTGCAAGTGCGTAAATTGTTAAAAAATTCACGTGTGTGCAGTTTGCATTTTTTGTCTACTGATTATGTCCTCTCAGGTAAGCCATTTATCATCAAAACAATAATTGACAACATGACCCTCATTTTAAGGTGGGTAAAATATATATTTTTAATTAATTCCAGAGTATTCCGAAGAGTGCACGGTAAAACGACGTCTGCTCAATAAATACGCGATTCCTAGCCAAAATTTACCAACGCCTTGTTCCAGCCCTCGACGACAGCAAGAGTTGGTAGAAAATTCATTATCATCGCCATCTGCACGAGGTAGTACGTCTCCATTCCTAAGAACAAATCTCTTAGAGATAAATGTAACGCCACGTCCTTCCAATCCTGCATCCCCAGGAACCAAAGGGAGTACTTCCGAATTTAAGGTAATAAATCAACGTTCATCCTTCGGCGAATCATACGAGGATACATTCAGTAGCGGATAAAACCAGGATTCACAGTGATTTATGAAGTTCATGGGGAATACTGATAGTCCATTCGTAACTATGCATGTTATCGAATATGCATCTTTACATGTCTTAAATGTAAATGAGGTATTCCACGTCAAATCGTCCAATGATCGACCCTGACCCCTTTAAAAAATTATCACGATTTTTTTTTAGCGATTTTACACTACGAACATCGGTTACCTGAACTGTTGACTGCTTGCTTAGTCAGAAATGATTTTTTTAAGTTATGGAGAAAAATAAAATTTAATTTCTTATTTTTGCACATAATTTCCGTTCTATTTGTTCGATTTCAGTAAATGAAAAAGGTAAATCCTTCTTATTGCATAGCCTTTCGAATAATATATTTTAAAATATTTTGCGGAACCATTTTCGAAGTGTCAGATATCACATAATCAAGGTTCATAGTGTACAATCATTAAAAAATCGTGAGAATTTGTTGAAGGTGTCAGGGTCAATCATTAGATGATTTGGCGTGGAATGCCTCAAATATATAAAAGTTTCAAAAATTTGAAAAATTCCACAAATTTCAAGAGATTCAAAAAATTAAAAAGTTTCAAAAATTTCCAAACCTTTAAAAATTTTAAAAATATCACAAATTTTCAAAAATTCAAGAATTTTAAAAGTTTTGAATATTTCCAAAAATTTAAAAACTTTGAAGATTTGAACAGCTTCAATGATTCTAACAATTTCGAAAAGTTCACAAATTTCCTAAATTTTCATAAGATGAAAAATTTTTAAAATTTTGATACTGAAAATTTCCAAAAATTTTTAAGGGGGAAAAAAATAAAAAATTCCCAAAATGGCAAGAATTTAAAACATTTTGATGTTTTGTAAAGTTTCAGCGAATTTTAAATTCTGAAATTTTGAAGGAAAGGGAATTTTTTGAAAAATTCAACATTTTTGAAAATTTCAAAAAATTTTAAAATTTTAAAAAGTTCAAAAATTTTCAAAAAAGAACAAGTCCAAATTTTGTTCCAAAAAATACAACTGAAGTTTTCCTCAGATATCTCTTGTTCTCTAAAAAAATGAACAATTATCGACATTCTGAAATTAGTCATTTGATGGTTCACTCTTAGGCTACTGTAATTAAGTCACTCGTAAAAAAAAAGTAAGTTAACATATCTCCGGGCTAGGTTTTTGATAAATATCTCCAAAGGTCGGGGATATGAGGTAATTATCATACAAACTTTTTTGTAGAACTCATTTCTTTTCTACACAACACTCTTATGGAAACTTGTACATGTCTGCTAAATTTTGAGATATGTACCAAAAACTCTGCCTTGAGATGAGTTAGCTTGTCGCGTTTTACGACTTGAATACAGCCTTTAATTCATATCGATTGCTTTCGATTTCTCCTAGAAATGTTTTGCATTCATCTTAGATCTATTTGAAATCTCTTTGATGTCTTTACGATAGTTTTTTTTAGTGTTAATATTCAGATTTTATCCCTAGGTGACTGAATCGTTTGAAAGGAGAGATGTAGTTAAATGTGATCTGCGTACAATATTCGATGTACTCAATGATGTCAGATGTGACAATCCAGATTGTCCGGAAATGCAGTTCTCCGAATCACTGCATGAAGGTATCAATATCGAAGATTCAAAAGGGCCTGAGCCGGAGTCCCTTGACCCAGGTGTGCGAACCCTCACCGAAGATACGAACCACATTGATGCCTCTATACAAGTAGACACACGAGATTTGATAACACACCAGGACGTCTCTGTGCAAGTGGACACCAGAGATTTGACAACGCATGAAGATGCTTCTATGCAAGTAACGAGCGGCCATATTTATTCGCCTTTTTCTACAAGAATAATTACGGACCACCAACTAGTAGTTTTATGCGGAATCAGAAAACAGAAAATCTTGGATCGCTTAATATTAGAGATGACCACCATTTATCCCGAACAAAGGAAACATAAAATGACCATGCGAGAACGTGTTATAATGACACTGATGAAATTGAAAAACGATCTGAAGTTTTCCTGCTTAGCAATAATATTTGACTGTGTAGCTGAATCGACATGTCGAGCTATTTTCATAGATACTCTTCAAAAGTTAGCCAAAGTTTTAAAAGGGGCCATTCACTAGGTTCCCAAGGAAGAAATAGCCCAAAATATGCCTCTGTGTTTTCGCCATTTCAAAGAAACAGTATGCGTGGTTGATTGCACTGAGTTCAAAATTCAGGCTCCTAAATGTTTGGCATGTCGTTGTAAAGTTTATTCTCAATATAAATCCGGCTTCACAGCTAAATACATGACGGCAGTAAGTCCAGGGGGCTTGTTGATCTATGTGAGTGAAGGATTTGGGGGTCGTGCTTCCGATGCCGCAATTTTCGAACACAGCAATATAATCAGTTTATTACAGCCAGGTGATGCCGTCATTCAGGATTCAGAATTGACGACCTGTGTCATAAATATCAGGTCAAACTATACAGGCCGCCATATTTACAAAAACAACAACAATTCTCAACCGAGGACGGACTCTTTCATCGGCGCATTGCTGCAGCACGTGTTCACGTTGAAAGAATGAACCAAAGAATTGAAACATTCGACGTACTAAACAATAAAATCTCTTGGAATTTACTGAACCATGTAAATGATATTGTGACTGTGTGTTGTGGTCTCGCTAACCTAGGCACACCAATTCTTGGTGATGATAAATTCATGTAATTTTTTTATAACAGTAATTTTGTATTGAAAGAATAAAATTTATTGGAATACACAACAATTATCTTGAGAACACTTTTTTTATTCAAAAGTTATAAATAAAAAATGTTGGAGTAACAAGCTTGCATAGATTTCATTTTTTTGTACATGAGTTCTGAAATCTCACTTTTTCACAAAGAACATGCAACATGCTTTCAAAGTAATTAGTTTTCAGCGTTGAAAACAGTTCCTTTACAAATGTTTCATCATAAAGAACTTGTAATATAACTATATCATTGACCTCAGACGAATAAATAACAAAGTCACATTTCCTGAGGTTCAATAGAGCAAGACCAAACTGCACCTGAGCATAATACTTGTGTTTGACTTTGAGTTTGATAACTCCATCTTTCTACGTTAAAAAATCACATTTTTCCAATAGATTTTCAGGTTCTACATCTACTAACTTGAATGGGCATTTGATCGCTAGGAGTACTTGAGGTACTCCTCCATGCATGACAATACCATCGGGAGAGTACCCCAGCCAAGGATTAAGATCAGAAATTATCAGACCAGTACATGCGACATCAACAGATCGATATTCAGCATAAAGTGCTCTGGCTCTATGTTCCATTATAATATCATGTCTTACAGCTTCATTCGAGAAACTTTTGCTCCAGAAATAATTCGTTGCTTTTTGAGCCCAGTCTGGTTTTTTATTCTTAGCATACGTAAAAAGCGAACAACAGCGACTACCAGTTACTCGAAATTGTCTTTCTTTGGTCCAATTTATTTCATTCCTAGAAGTATTTTCCGCAACACTCAATGCATCAAATCCAACAATAATCGCTCCGTACTGACGTTGACAACAGTCTCTTACACCAACAGGAACATTTACTAATTCAGTCATGGCAACAGAATGACCAGCATTCAGTATTATTGCTCTAAGAGCTGTTTTGTTCAATGTCACACTGGTTGATAATGAAGTCTGGGATGAAGCAGGAGTCTGGGATGAAGCGAGATTTGTTCTCATGCGCTTTTGGTGTTTTACGAGTGAAGAGCCCGGATCACATTCCACAAATGAATCATAAATGTGTTTTTTAGCGCCCTCAGGCAACTCAGGTATTGTCTTTTGCAGACAACAGCAAAAGGAAGATAGAGGAGCTGGTTTATATTGTTCCAAGGCTGCACCTTTTAGTTTTCCCCACATGCATTTAACATCCGTACTTGACACCAGCTCCAACCCACGAATGTCATTTCTATTGCAAGAATACAGAAAGAGTGAGAAAAAAACGAAATTTAGTGCATAGCAATCATTTCATCGCATATCATAAAATGTTTTTAGAGTAAAAAAATCTCAAATTAATTTCCCATGAAGGAGAAAGGATTCTTCGAAAAATGGAAAATGAAATTAAAAGAAAAAAATCTTACTGTGTGCAGTATAATAAAACAGCAACAATGTGCTTGCACTGTTCACTTAAACCAGCTTTGCATGTGCAACTCATCTTCTGGATAGATGCCGATTGTCAATAATAATGCCGGTTATAACATGCGGCGATTCCGTGAAACTACTTGTCTTCATACATAATGCATACAAGTGAACCTGGGTTGGACTTGTTGATGTCATCCCACAGAGAATCAGATTTTTGAGGGTTAATACTTTTTGGCCTTCTTTTATATTTCTCGACTTTTCGTTACTTTTTACGAACTCAAAAATCTTTTCTAATGTCAACGTAAACATTGTGATAATGGTTATTAAGTAAACATTTTAGGATATATGTTCGGGAAGCAACTGAAAGAAAGTCCAAACTGCTCGGCATTGACAGTCATGCCGCTCAAATTTGAATCGAAAAAACCGAAATCCGCCATCTTGCCATAGCGCCAGAAGCGCCGCCATCGGTAAATGGCGGTCCCAATAAGTGACAAAAGCATGTTACGTCACCACCAGAGGTCTCACCGACTCTCATATTTTAACCTTTGTTCTATATGTATTTTTGATCGACTCTCAGCCCTACGAATTAACACATAAATATTAATCATTTTGCATGATTTTTTTCTCACTAAAAATTATGAAACCTCAAATATTATGGCGTCAGAAAGATCTTACATTTTTTCTTCCGCTAATAATCGTCGCCAGATTGTCGCAATCTTCCGCTAAGGGATAAGAACACTCATTTCTTCAGGTGCACACTTGAACCCAAATCCTCATGAGGAAAATAAACGAAGCAAGAAATTCTCAGATAATGTAAGCCGGACACGGCAATAAGGAAAATCCAAGAATTTTCCCCGACTTTCAACATTTTCCGCAAATCAATGATAAAACCTATCCCGCATCCAACCAGAATTCCCGAGATTCATCACGCGAGTTTTTAACCAACTGATTCTTCCCTTCAATTTTTGTACACGCCCAATAACCGATCCTATTCCTAGTAATGACAAAAATCACACCCACGTAAAAACCAAACTTAAAACCACGCACCGATGATAGGCATGGGGAATGTGCAGTTTTGGGGTGAAACTAGCGCACCCTATAGCTTGGAGGACGTCATTAGACTGGTCAGTATTGTAGAGAGTGCTCAGCTGTGTCTAGGGGAAAATGGCCCGACGTACTGGGGTTCCAACTGAGCGCCTCTATAGGCTATGTCGATGTAGACGAGTGACCAAGGCAGGCTAAATGGAACTACTAGCGCACCCGTGATTCCGTCGAGTTGATTGGTGGTATAGGGTAACGGAATGACCTATAGCTGCCGAGAGATTGAGACTAGGGGGAGATGGCCTCGTAGACTCTCGAGGCAGTCGAGCGCGGAGACTCAAGGAGGGAGGTCGGAACGACTTCTCTGAGCCTCAAATGGCGAGTGGCTTGAGGAAGGCCAGGACAAGGGTATATCCCCGCGTTGCCAGGTGACTAACTGATGGTGGCGAAGGTAGGGGAATGCTATTGCATTCCCCGGAGGGATCCCGAGGATGTCCGGGCTCAGAACGACGATTCCGCTGTGTCTGGAGGCGCGGTCGAGAGTGTGGGTGGTCGGGAGTGGGTAACGGTGTTCCACTCTGGTCAGGATCAGCCTCTCGGCGTCTTCGACTCGAGGGAGTCTCAGCTGGCACAGGACTCCGAATTCGCCAGGGTAAAGCCACCCAGACGCGTAAGACGACCATGGCTTGGACAAGGCTTGGGTCGAAGGGAAAACACGCTAGGTGGCCCTCACCCACTCTACCGTGATAGGCTCAGTTAGTCGGACCTTCTTGGCCCGACCGCTCCAAAGTCCTCAAGGTATCCCTGATCCCCCTCAAGGTATCAAGGAATACCAAGAGGATTCCTTAGAGGCCGGTATTCGTTGCACTACCCGGGAAAGTGCAGCTGGCGCTCAACTTATGGTACGATAGAGGGAAGTGGCTAAAATTACCGTAATGGATTTCTGCTGGGTGAGAACCCCAGGAAAAATGCATTACAAAGTAGAAACCAGCAAACAATGTGTCAGAAGTTAAATTAAACAATTCTTAAATAAACGAACGCAAAATCAAGTGGAAAATAACAGTTAACTGAAGTTGTAAATTCGTGAAGTTTGTGAATTAATAAATAGTGTACAAACATATATTTTGTGTGTTACGTCATCCTTGATCAGCTGCGCATAACAGTAGATTGACAGAACCTACCTCTGGATTAAGGCTCCCATATAATCCGGGGTTATTCACCAAGAAAGTCATTAACCAAATCCCCATATTATTAAAAGAAAAAACCATACTTCTTGGGACGTAACAAGCATATTGTGACTGGAAAATAATAAGGGGAGCAAACTTACTGAAAAATTATGATACCAAGTTCTGGAATCACGATGAGTGCCATATTTTTGGAGGAAATTCTGACAAGAAGTTTTTGAATATTTTTGGATACAATGTTCATATCTAGGTAGATTTAGTAACAGCTGTTCACAATACTCTTTTCGTAGTGTTCACTGATAATAGGGAAGGAAAACACAGTTTTACTAGTGCTTTATATCGAGCAAGAATAAAGAAATAATAAACAGGATGTACGTGTAACCCTCCACCAGTCGCATCGTGAACTTTCCGAAGTCTTAGTCTGTCTGTGTATGTGTGGGTGTTGAAAATTCGGGATAAGTTGAACGCTATCACCTTAATTATGAGTTTACAAAAAAGTGATTGAAAAAAAACGTGTATGTATCTACATGGGAAACTACTTTTATTTAGAACCTTTCCATCTAACTCTTACTGTTCGTGTAATAAAGCGATATAAACAATTAAAATCGTTAACCAGTGATATGTCCTGAGCTATGGACGTTATGAAAAAAAGGCATACTAAATTACGTGCGTATTTGTGCACAAGGTATACCATTCATTATACACTTGTTCTCCTATCTCTAACCATTCCCGCCATAGAACGATCTAAACAATTTAAATTGTTAATAACAATTGAAGGCATTGTTTTTCAACACTGACATTCCTTTCCGCCCTGGCCATCAGTCAGATCTAATTTTGTGCCAAAGGAGAACCAAATCGATCAAGCCGCTTAACGGGAACCATTTTTCAAGGCATCACTCACATGCCAACACATACAAACAGAACTCTTATCGAAAATTTGTCAGAATGATGTGAACCGTCGAGAAAAGGGAAAATTTTCGATTTCTGAGACACGTCATTATCGGTGTGCCTAAATCGGGAAGTTAAAAATTATGTTAAAATCTGCCCATCCCAAATAGTTATGACTTAAGGATGATAGGGCATTACAGTCCATTGTAGCTAACAAAAAATATGGTGCGTCTAACCTAACATCGCTATTCGCCAGGCTAGAGAATTATCACGAGCAGTAACTCTCTCATCTTGACAACGTTGCAAGGAAAGTCCCATCATGGGCCCCTCAGCGTATACGAGTATATCTATCTGTGTAAGTCGAAACATTATGGCGTCAAATGATCCGGGTAAAATTGTATTTGATAAAAATGGCAAAAAACTCTTTATATGGAAGCGAAAACGTGTGCCGGAAAATTTATCAACAGAGATTAAGCCAGGTGCAAGTGGCTAAAAGTAGTAAGGATTGTGAGTGTACAGATGAGGAAAAGAATGGTTGAGTCGGTCATAAATTTTGAAATTGTTTGTGATACATTTCGAACTCGTCCACAGAATGGCATAAAAACACTTCTGGGTATTGATGAGAATGGGGTTGTAAAAGTTACAAAGAGTAAAAAAATTATCCAAAGCATTGTTGATTCTTCAAAGAAATTTCCTGGGGACATATAATTCTATATTTAAATTGAAGTTTACGAGTTGTTTGAGGTTTGAGATCTCTGCAATCGCTAGAAAGGGGTTAGAAATTTATTATATCTCCAGACATTTTTGTTATTTGTATGCTGTGACTGCCAAAAATTAATACAAATGAAGTTGGTTTGATAAAAGTTCATCTGTGGTTACATAAATCCAATGATCCTATGCCTTCAAGTGTGGTAAGCCGGTATACCACCGATAGACACTTGAATTGGCCGCTACTGCCGCGCGTTACTGCGGCGTTCTCACGTTGAACGAGAGGAAGATTTTTTGTAACTAGACGGGTGAAATAATGAATTTAAAAATCGCGAAGCTTCCTAATGTTTTTAGAAAAAATTTTAAAAAATCTTAATAACTTTTGCGAGTATACCCAAAAAGTTTCGGATTTTTATCACTTTTTTTAAAGCCGACAGATTTTTTTTAACGCTTTTCCCCATAAGAACCTATGTTAGTTTCAAACTTGATTATTTCCTACAAAAGCTTTCTAAAGTACTTGAAATTTTTACTCAATTTTTTTTAGGGGAAACTTAATACAAATTATTTTTTTTAGATTTTTATCACTTTTCTTGACGTGATGCCCTATCATCTTTTAGTGTCCTATAGCAGAAACTTTTCTGTCTCTAAGGAGTGCCTGCAGACCCCATAAGCTGGCAAGGCCAAAGTAGCGCAAGCCAATTTGGTCGATTGCATCGGAATCTCGTAGTTTTTCGTGAATTTTTTTCGGTAATTTTGAATTTTTCTTTTCATTTTTTTTTGTTTTTCACCGCTTGGTCAAGATTTTTATAAGCAAGTGAGACCTCCGGAAAAAAGGTTATATTATTAACAAAAAATATATTTCGGAGTTTTGTCCAAAGTCATGGTGTTCAGAGGAGGAGGCCGCATGAAAAAGGGGGAAAAATGGACAATATATGGGAAAGAGATAAAGGTAGTCAACAAATTTAAATATTTGGGATACTGGTTCTCTACCAAAAACTCGAGCAAGAGCCACACTCAAAAAATGGCGGGTAAAGGGGTAAAAGCAGTAAACGGCGCCTGGGGGGGGGGGAGGTAACTGCTAGGGCGGGTTTACATTCACTCAATAGTAGGCTGTACATTCTTAATGTGCTGGGCAAATCGGGGGCGATGCACGGTACGGAAGTGTGGGGACTGAAGGAGAGAGCAAGCATGGAGCAGATACAAGGAAAAGTCATTAAAATGGGAATGGGGGTTACGAGGAACACGCCGGGCTACCTATGGAGAGCGGAAAGTGGTAGAGACAGCTTAATCATGGAAACCAGGAGACGAGCACTGGATTTCCTGGGAGTAGTGAGCACACTGGAAGGAAATCGGTGGGTCAAGGTGTGCTTGAAAGAAGAACTTAGAGCACTTGGCAAATCAAACCCCTCAAGCTGGGGAGCGGAGCTCAGAAAGGCTCTCGAGGAATGGGAGGGTGAAGAATTTCTGGAGATCTTACAAAAGGGGGAGCTGGAGGAAAAGAAATTTCGCGACAGGGTCAGCGAATATTTAGAGAGAGGGAAGAAGAAAATGAGAGACGGAGACTTGGAAAAAATCAGGCGCTCTACGTTCAATCCTGACTACCAGTGCCTCAGGAAGTTGGGGATGAGTACTGTTACTGGGAAATGAGAGGAGTTTCCTGAGGAGATAAGGTTATGTGGGCCAGGATGCGCCGTGGGAATGTTGACAAAGCTGGGAACAAGGGGTACGCGGACATTAAATGCAGGTTGTGTGGGGACAGCAGAGAAGATCTCCGACACATCCTGGAGTGTGAGGCCAGTAAGACGGAAAGCTTGAAGGAAGAATGGGAGGATTGGCAGGCCCAAGCAGGGGACGAGTCAATCGTAGATATATTGGGGGGAGATCCAATCTCAGTGCTGTGTAAACTGGTTAGGAAATGGGAGAAAATGGCCAGGGAGAAGGAAGAAGCATGAAGGACTTCATGAAATGTGGGCTGGGAGTTAGGTAAAGGGAGAGGAAACTAAGTTGCGGGTCGAGGGGGGGGGGGGGGAGGCTGCCGTGGAGTACTCTCTATCAACCGAGTTTGACGGCGTTGATGACAGCTTCGCGTGTACCCGGTTTCTTTTTCTTAATATTGTTATAATTTGTCAGACTAAGTCCCTGGATCTCTTACGGAAAAAGGTAGTAGACCAGGGCAGTATGTTAGCAGTTAAGTATCAGCAGGCCAGTAATAGACAGGCATTGGTCTCTATTGAAGTGAAACTTCTTATGGGAGGGTTTTGAAATCTCGATCGGCAACCTTTTTGGTGACGCTCGCTCTAACGTAGTAAGTAAGAGTGAGAGGCCTCCGGGAATCGAGCGACAGTGAGACGGACTACCTTACGTCTCGTCTATCGGGCGAGAGTGAGAGGCCTTCGTGTATCGTGCGAGAATGAGACGGAAGACTTTCTGTCTTTCATGTCATTCTCTGCGTTCAGGCGGCGTCGCGATCGCGGAAAACAGCTGTTGGTTTCTAACACAGTGATCATAAGCAACGTATTTTGTTTCTGTGCGTGTCTTCATTACTTAAATCGAGAGTTTTATGCAAATATGCCGAAGTCGGGTGCAGAAAGGACAAAAACGTGGCGGGAGAAAAAAAGTAGAACTGAAATTGAACGAGATAGCAGGGAACGGAGGCAAACACGTGCTAACCTCTTACGTGACAGTGTGGACGATCGTGTAAATAATCCAGAGAATGAACTATTAGCAACGACTTCGACTCATCCTCCTCCTGATTGTGATGTACATAGTGGTGATCGATTACAATATTCAGACTTTAATGAGTTTAAAACTGCACATAAGAACTTTCACCGTGATTTTATAAATAATCCATTCGGTTTTACGTGTTGTGTATGTGATAGATTATGGTTTAAAAATGACTTGAAGACTCTATCCGTTGAAAATGAAATTCGTATTCAACAAAAATTTCCAGAATTCAGAAGTAATAATGAGCTGGCATGCACCAGCTGTCGCCAGGCTTTGAGGAGAGACAAAATTCCAACATTGTCGAAATTGAATGGCTTTGTATATCCCCCGATCCCTGCACATCTTCCGAAGTTAGATTTAGTGTCCGAGAGACTCATTTCTCCTAGAATTCCATTTATGCAAATTCGCAGATTGCGTCATGTGCATGGACAATTTGGAATTTTGGGGCAGGTGATCAATGTTCCAGTGGATGTCAATACAATGGTCAATCACTTGCCCAGGAACATTGACGACGATCACTGTGTTTACGTTCATATCAAGAGAAAAAACATTCCTCGATCAAGCTACTTGACAGGTTTAATAAACAAGAGAAATATTAAAATATGGCTAAGATGCTTAGTACCGAGTCCATTGTATCAACTGTACGACATCAAAGTTGATGAATCTTTCTTTAATGAGGATTGTGTCGTTCATCAGATACCTATAGATGAACTGAGTGAAGACATCCCCATGGAGGAGAGCCTGTTCGCTCAGCAACACACATTACTCTGGAATGACGATAAATATTTGAGGATTGCTCCTGGAGAAATGAATGTCCCTCACAGTCTATTATTTGAGGAGCATGCAGAAGAGTTATCTTTCCCTACTATCTATCTCGGACAATTCCGGCGCTTTAGTGAAGATCTCAATGTGACTCCATTCATGATGGCTACCAGTGAGCTAAGGAGATCTGATCGACGTGGGGTTACACCTCATCATTTACTCTATATGGCAATGAAAATTATGAGGTTTAGAGTCCGTGACAGTCTATCCATTGCTTTTAAACACGTAGGTAAAGACACAAAAATTACATGTGAACAAATTCAATCAGAGGAGTATATAAATCATTGTATAGAAAGCAACTTGGCTTTTCTACGTTGTATCTCTAACTCGACTTGGTATTGGGCTGAAAGAAAGAGAGACTTATTCGCAATGATCAGACAACTCGGAAAACCCATGTTATTCCTAACTATGAGTGCTAATGAAGTTGGTTGGCCCTCATTATTACAATTATTCAGGAACTCCATTATATTGAAAAGAGCACACTCATCAATCAAGATGCTGTAACATGTGCCAACTATTTTAATAAGCTCATCAATGTTATAATGAACATACTTCAGTTCAAAAAGGCTTCTCCCTTCGGGAAATATCGTGTTGTCCATTATTTTAAAAGAATTGAATTCCAGCATCGTGGGAGCCCCCATGCACACATTCTGCTATGGCTTGAGAATGTTCCAGCGGATCCACTAGGTGCTGACCGACTAAAAGCTATTAAACTAGTTGATACATTGATATCAGTGGCCACTTCAGAATCGTCGGGGAACATCAAACTACAGATACATAAGCACACGTTCACATGTTACAAAAAAATAGCTGCGAACGCTCATCAAAAATGCAGATTTGAAGCTCCATTCATGCCATGCAGATACACAACTATACTGACACCAATGCAGAAAGAAGAACCAGGATTCCACACGTATAAACAACATTACAACACGATAAGAACAAACTTAGAGAACAATGACTATGCTGATATTGATAGTTTCTATCAGGGAAATGGAATACTATCAGATGATTACTACATGAATGTGCTTCGAGCTCGCATCAATCGTCCCAGAGTATTTCTTAAACGTCAACCCATGGAAAAGTGGCATAATCCATTCAACCCATTCATTTTCAATATTTTGAAATCAAACATGGATGTGCAATTTATCACCGAAGAATACTCATATGCTGCATACGTAGTGGAGTACGTCAATGAAACGAACCATGGAATTAGCAATCTCCAACGTAACATCACGGAAATAATGGATGAACATCCAGAGTTCGATATTGTCGAAATTACTAGGAAAATGAGCGTTGACATGCTAAATACTGTCGAAATTACCAGTCAGGAAGCTGCATGGTACCTTCTGCGTGAACCGATGTCAAAGTCGTCTTCAGGTGTCACCTATATTTGAACAATATGGCCGATCGAAAGATAAAGAATTCGAAAAACTCAGAAAGAACTCAATGAAATGGATGCTGATGATGATGCAACAAACATATGGAAAGAAAATTGGTTTGACAAGTACGAAAAGAGACCTGAAGAGCTAGAAGATGTCAATTTGGCCCAGTTTGTTGCTCATTACACACTGAATAATCAGGGGAATTGGACACGAAGGAAAGAACCTCCGATTATTCGGTACAGAAACTACGACATGGCTGACGATTTCAATGAATATAAACGGGAAATAGTGACTTTGTATATTCCATTCCGAGACGAAGAAAATGAAATTCTTGCAGAAACTAAATTCATACAGATTTACGACAACGAAATATTGATTTTGGAGCGACATAAAGAATTCTCATCGAATTTAGATATCCAGAAAACCATCGAGATATGCCGAGAGTTGTGTCATGATGATGAATTAAATCAAGATGATGATGCTGAAGGAGACAACGTAGGTCGCCTTTTTCCTGAAGCAAATCCTTTTCAAGAATTGTATAACGCTGACCACATAATGAACGACGATCTGCGGTTAGCAACACTTAACAAACTGGGTGCTATCGCAAAGAAGAGGGATAATTTAATGTCTAATGAACAATTTTATAAACCAATGAGAATGGCCAATCAGAGGCAGAAAGCACTCCTGATGCATGTGATTGCTAATCTCCTCTCATCAAACCGATCACCACTCCAAGTTTTCTTCACCGGGCCAGCAGGATGTGGGAAGACATTCCTCATTAGACTCCTCATGGAAATTTACAACCGCTTCACAGATAATGATGGTTTTTGCAATGCTTACCTCGCATGTGCATCAACAGGAAAGGCTGCAATAGCAATTGATGGTACGACAATCCACACTGGATTGAAAATATCCCTTTCCAAACTATTACCATTATCAATTGAAGTGGCTCAACAGTACAGAATGCTCTTCAAATACGTCCAAGTTATACTCATCGATGGGGTGTCAGTATGGTAGGAGCGGAATTGCTGTCTCAAATTGACGCACGGTTAAAACAAATAACAGGAAATTTCCAAGATAATTTTGGAGGAATGGATATCATTTTCATAGGTGATTTGCGTCAGTTACCTCCAGTGCGTGCTACACCCATCTATCAAGCAACAAAACGACGCATAGCAGCACCAACACTTTGGCGTGACTTGAAGTTCTATGAATTGAATAAAGTCATGAGACAAGCGAATGCTGATTTCTCATCTTTATTAACTAAAATTGGAAATGGCGAAGAATGGGATCAAGAACAGATACACCTAATCGAATCTCGTTTTTATACAAGAGAGGAAGCAGATCGTCTTTGTCCACATGGAATTCGGCTATATTTGACAAATAATGCTGTAAACGAATACAATTTGACAATTCTTAATTCTGCAGAGGATAAAACAGTCTCAATTGCTACTGATGTATTCACCGGCTGCCATAATGCTGAGCAACAATCATTTGTACGACAAAAATTGCATTAAAAAACGGTAATCGACACTGGAGGTCTGCCCTACGAGATAATACTGGTGTTAGATAAATGGTATATAATAACAACCAATCTGGATGTCTCGGATGGTTTAGCAAACGGCGCAGTTGGTAAACTAGTTCATATCGCAACTGATGAGGCAGGGGCATTAACTCGTGTGTGGCTGGAATTTCCAGATTCACCAAAGACGGGGCAGAAGATCCGGAGAAAAGCTGCTGCGTTCATCCAAGCAAACAACATCAGCCACACGGCAGTTCCCATTGCACGAAGAACTTTCTACGATATATATGAACAATAATAAAACGATTTGCGTCAAAAGAAATCATCTGCCATTGATATCAGCGTGTGCTATTACTATCCACAAGTCTCAAGGTGGTACGGTTAATCAAATCGTCTATGAAGACGAAAAGACACATTCACAACAACTCCTTTACGTAGCCTTGTCCCGTGTCACAAGTATACAGGGATTGTACATCGTTGCGAAGGATGGAAAGAACAAATTTTATCATGGACGGAAAAAAGCTCAATCAATGGACAAGCTACAATCAGAATTTAGAAGATTATCAACAAATCCATTGATAACTTTGACTGACATTCTCCGAGAGTTCATCAGCAGACCAGGCTTATCAATAACAACCCTCAATTACCAAAGCTTAGGAGCTCATAGCGGAGATTTCAATGATCCGGTCATTCTACGGTCTAATATATTGATACTTTCAGAGACGTGGAAGGAAAACGATCAAGAAATTGATGTTCCCAATTTTAATTGTGTCGTACAGTTCAAAAGACATAATGTGAGAGCAGGGGGTGTCGCAATACTTTGCAATACTGCTCATGGAACGAACATCATGACACCCAATATGGACCTGAACTTGAAACAACTAGAATCGCTTTCAATTGGGTTGTCATCTGTTGGAGAAATGTGTGCAGCTGCATGTCGCACAGAAAGCGGACAGCGGATTATGCTTATAGCACTCTATATTTCACCAAATCAGAAGATGGCGAAAATAATAGAGTTTATTCACCTTCACTTGCTGCCGTATACTCCAGTGGGGGCTGCAGAAGTTGAAGTAGAGCTGGACAAAATACCTATGATTCTAGGTGGAGATTTTAATGTTAATTTTGCTTCAGAGGATTCCAAGCCATTAATTCAGTTCTTGCAACAGAAATTGTCATTGGAAATGAACAATTCACCAATTGAATCGACTACACGCCATGGTACCACGATCGATGCAGTTTTCTCACGTTACATCGAAAAGTTGGAGTCAAGAGTCTACATTACCTATTTTAGTTACCACAAACCTATCATTTCGTTCATGAAGAGTCTACCAGAGAATGAAGGTGAAGCTGATTGAGATTTAATTCATCATATTCATACTAATATTATTGTATCTTGAAAAAAGTATAATTATTATGATGAATAAATTAATATTTACTATCAAGAAGTGTTTGACACGTGATTAACATGATTCCTCTCCCTCTAAACATAGAAAATTAAATAATCCTGGCCGATCCAATCATTCAGTTTCACTTCTATCGCCTGTCTTCATGACACACCATTTTTTTTGTCTATTTCGACTTGCTCTAATGGGCAAGCAAGTTTAGATATAAGAAATATGTATGTAATAGACTTAGGAGACGTGCAAAGCTTGTTTAAAATAAATATGTAAGAAGGTAGAATAGGCGTCGTTGTGGTATGTTTCTTTTGTTGTGAAGTTGTGATGATAAACCGAAGGATCTAAGCCTGTTCGTAATAATTTTGGAATTCTACATTAAATTATATACTGTGAGTGCTTCTAAGCGTGTCTACTACAATTGTTATTCAATAACAGTTGTATTCAATAACAAAATCTATGTGCAGGGTTACATTACGAGAAGGGGAACAAAATGTAAACACCCGGAAGGGTATACATATGGGAAAATAAATAAACTAGTGGTGTGCAAATGTGTGTGCCCCATACGGGGCACAAACAAAACTTCCCGATTTGGTATTTCAGCACAGCATAAGCATGCAACCATGGGGATGGGCAAATTCAGCAGTGATATCCATAATTGAACTTGTGACTAACAATTACTGCACGCGATCGATTTAGTCTGACGTTTAAGCCGCATAAAAATATTCAACTGAAATTCTCTACCTCTGTACGTTTCTAATTATGTCGCTCTTTGACATGCTTCCCGCAATTGTCGACATATTCATGCGCCAAGTATATTCTAGTTCAACTCGCGATATGTTTTAACCTATATTGAAAAAAGTCATACTGAATGTGCATTGTTGTGTAAGGAACGACCCTGGTGATATGCATTGTTCCCGTATTTCAAATTGCTCGCACGACCATACCTCCTTAATTATGCAAATGATGGAAAAAAGTCATTCCACGTAAAAGCTGTATTTTCATGTAAGGAATAGTTTTCTTCAGATAAATTTCCCGCTAACTTTAATATTTTACCGTGCATGTAGTGCACGAATGCCATTCAAAATGTAATCCGCTCCATTCTGAACGGAAAGGTTTCGATTGAGACCTTCGTGACAGCGCTGGGTTCATTCATTTACTTATTACATACATAATTGTTGAGACGGCCATACCCCCTTAATTATGCAAATGATGGAAAAAACTCATTCTACATAAAATGCGTATTTTTATATGGGGAACAACTTTTGTCATATAAATTTTGCGCCTACTCTCATAGTTTATGGATGGCCGTTGATTAACCCGATTTGCGATTTTTGGCTGTTCGATTTTCTGGAAATAATTGAAAACTGCTGACTGGATTCCTTCCGGAATCCAATTAGCACTAAGTTACATAAAAACTCATCCATCGAAAACAAAATTAATCGAATCGGACCATTAGTTTTCAAGAAATCATTGACGAGAAATTTGGGCACATACATACGAACATACACACACACACACATACAGTCGGAGCTTTGGCCGTCAGTATTTGTTTTGACTCGGTGTCGTGCGGACGCATGGCTACCGCTCCCTACGAGTTACAAATTTCTAACGTACCGTGCTCCTAGTACATTGAAATTTTAAATCGAGTAAAAGTTTTGGCACAAAAGTGTCAAATCTAAAAAACCTCAAAATTCCCTTGGCTCCCAAAAGGAAAGCGAAAACGAGTCCTCCGATGGAAGACCCAAAAAAAAACAAAAAAACCGTTATGAAACGGTCAAACAGCGCGAGCTCTGAACCAGCCCGCCCCAACAATCCTCCGAACTCTTCTGATGGGCCTCGAGACGCTCAAAAAAAAACCTCAGTGCCTCCAATCATCATTGAAAATGACAAATTGGAGACCAAAAAGTTAATAAATTTCCTGCAAGTCAATGCCTCGGATAAAATCTTCAGGATGAAGTTTAATGCAAGTACCACGATCGTCCACCTACAAACGACCGAGGATTACAACAAAATCGCAAGTATCCTGAAAAGGCAAAACCTTAATTTTTTCACCTACGGCCTTAAAAGTGAAAGACCGAAGAAATTTATTTTGAAAGGGCTTCCCAGCAGTTTCTCGGAAGCCGAAAGTCAAGCTGAATTATCAAATCACGGCATTAACGTACTTTCCGTTCGCCAGTTCATGAAAGTAAATAAAGACGGAAATATTAAAGAAAACAGGCCTCTTCCGATCTTCGCAAGCACCCTTTGGCCCTGAAGTAACCTTGAGCAGCTTTGCTGCTATTGAAACTATTTTCTATCACACATACAAGATAGAAAAATTTGTGAAATCCGAGCAAACGACCCAGTGTTTCAGGTGCCAACGGTTCGGCCATGCAAGCCAACACTGCAACCTGAACCCCAGATGTGTAAAGTGTGCGTCAAACCATGACGTCAAAGCCTGCACTTCGAAAACTCTCAAATGCGCGAACTGCGGACTAGCCCACACGGCCAGTTACAGAGAGTGTTCCATGCGCCTAAAATCCATGAAAACTCAAAAAAACGAGCATAGTCGGCCAGGCCCAGCATAGCGCCATTGGAATTGCCCGCTACACCTCTCTTGCCTGCCGCACCTCACTCGGCCACGATCCAGAACCTGGAAAGGAACATCCAGTTCCGCCAGTCCCAGTGCCAACTCCGAGTTCTACTGCCAACACGTCCAGGCCCACCTACGCTTCCTTCTTCCCGACGGTGGAAACCTCGAGAAGGAATCTTATCGCACCCACTGCTGAACCTAGGACCATCCCAATGGAAACACATGATCCCGAATCTAATTTAAGTAGAACTAAAAACTATATAATTACAGCGAAGCAAGTCCTTGACGAGCTAAAAACCCTTCGAATTCCCGAAATCCTTTCAGAGCTTAAAGAGATGAGCTCTAAACTCCAAACAGCCCTTACACCAATTGATAGGATCACAATCATCGTATCCCATGTCCACCTGTTCTCACCCTCCTCAGACACACCTACGATTCCCCAGCAAACATAACCAACATATTAGCAATTAATAGTTTTGCGCTCAAGCCTAATCTGGACGAGTTATTACACATCGTCCATAGAAATAACATCAAAATTTGTCTGATTTCAGAGACTAAGTTAAACAGCAAAACGAAGAAAATTAACTTGCCAGACTTCTAGCTGATCAGGGAAGACAGAACGGCCAAAGCAGGTGGTGGTGTTGCGGTGGCGATCCACAAAAGCTCGTCACATAGAACTCTTCCGGATGATCTCCTGTCGCTCACCGAATACGTGGGAGTAGAGGTCCAAGTAAACAATAAAAAAACGAAGATATACTCGATCTACAATTCACCGGATGTCTCAATAGATACAAACCTATTGAGGCACCTACTTTCCGGTAGTACTCCAACAATGATTGTTGGAGACCTCAATGCGAAGGACACTGCTTGGACCTCTGCTAGCCCAAACGAATCAAGTAAGATTCTCTGAAATTTTTTGACGGAACAAAAAATTAATCTGCTTTTTCCAGACGTTCCTACACACTACCCTCATAATTCAAACACTCCTAGTACTATTGACCTTTTATTAACTAACAACATGTCTATCATTAATAATTTCACCACACGTTCCGAATCCCCATCCGATCACCTACCATTGTTTTTCTCCCTATTTGGTAGACCAACCTCACCAGAATCATAAAAAATTTTAAACTACGCGAAAACCAACTGTAATAAATTCAAGGATACCTTAAATGATGAGATTGCTACACCAAACCCTACTTGTAACAACACTGAAGCAATAGATCAACACATAACACATTTCACCCAACTCATTCAAACAGCCTGGATTCCTCCACTCCCATCCGCTCAACCAAATCCACCCACACTCCTATCCCACCCGGAATAGCCTCATTAATAAAACTAAAAAATTACATTAGGTCAAGATGGCGAAAAACGCGAAATCGCTACCTTAAATCTGAACTCACTTAGCTGATAAAAGACATCAGACTTAAATTAACCGAATGGAAACAATCATCTTGGGACAACAAACTCAGAAACATAAACTTAAGAGATCACTTTATTTGGCGCGTAGCAAAATATTTTAATAATACCGGTAAAAGAAAAATCCCCACACTAAAGTCCAACAACACACTCCACACAGAAGACCATGATAAGGCTAATACACTTTGCAAATACTACGCAAAAATACACGAATTATCGGCCTCCCGAGGAAACAAATCTTTTGAACAACAAGTCACAGGTCATGTGAGAAAAACTATCCTCAAAGCCCCTATCGAAACTCCCATTAAATTCCTTACAAATCCCCGTGAAATCATTTCCGCTATCAAAAAACTAAAAAATAAATCAGCCCCGGGTGTGGATAATATTCCCAATATAGCACTAAAAAAGCTCCCAATTAAATCAATAAGTTTAATAACAAAGATATACAGTGCATGCCTCCTCAGACAATATTTCCCGGAACTCTGGAAAGGAGCGGTGGTCATTCCGATTCTAAAGCCCGGTAAGCCCCCTTCCCATCCGGTGAGCTATAGTCTGTTAGCCTCCTACCGGTATTGGCTAAACTTTTCGAGCGAATAATTTTAGCTCGTCTCAAAAAACCCATAGAAGAGTTACAACTAATGCCTATCAATCAATTTGGTTTTCGATCAGAGCACTCGACCTGCCACCAGCTGGTTAGAATTATGAATGATATAAAATCCGCGAAAGACCGGAAAGATACCGTTCTTCTTCTCCTGGACAGCGAGAAGGCCTTTGATTCTGTTTGGCCCACAGGGCTTATATATAAACTCAAAGGATTAAATGTCCCTAAATATCTATGTAAGATTTTACTATCATATCTCTCAAATAGATATATCCGTTGTGACGTGACATTTCGCATGGGCAAAACATCATTCACCTTCGCGTCGCTTTTCCTTAGTGAAAAATAAAATAAAAAAAAAACTTACTTAACCTAAACTCAAAATTTGGGCGCCAGTTGGTTTGTACGCCGAACCAACAACGCGAGAGTTTCTAACTTAACGCAAAATCCTCGAGACGCAAAATTTCTCTAAACGCAAAGTCTCAAAATATTCAAAATTAAAACGAAAAAGGAGTGAACGTCACTTACCGTAACCGCAAACTCGACTTATCTCGAATACCTAAACTAACTTAACTAAACTAGACCTAAGGAAAAGGAAGCGGTAAATCCCGCGCTGCTCAGGAGGTGCTTATGGTAGATGGGGGTGGGTCGAGATGTTAGGGGATAATTGGTCTCAAACACAAGAAAACAACCAAAATAAAACATACACCCGAAAAGTTAATTCTCAAAACTCTATATTTCTTCTCACCAAAATTTACAGAACTCAGAACTTTTGAATTATAATTACTTGGAGTACACGAAGCTTCTGTGATCACGTGAAGTTAGGCCGAATCCAAAAAAAAAAAATCAAATCGAACTGAAATTTCGATCGAACCTAAAACTAACTAGTTTACCGACATCGCGGTCGAGGTTTGTCTCAATTTTTCCCCGAAATTTATCCCATAATAATCCAACGAGACACAAAACGAACTCGGAACTGCACATAAAGCGATAGTTTATCGACTTCTCGGTCGAGACATTTATCCCAATCCAAATTAATTAATTTCAAAAAAACTTAGTTGCCCCTAATCCGATAATTCGTCGACTTTTGGTCGAGAGGGTCATAAAGGTCCTAAATCCCAACGAAATCTGTAACTTCATTAATCTATGTAGTTTTCCAGTCAACCGGGACCGATAGTTTATCGACTTTGCGGTCGAACTAATATAATCCCACAACAAAAAATAGTGATTAATATCCGAAATAGTTTACCCGAAATACTCGACTTTTAGAACAAAAGAAAACCCCATAATAAGGCGAAATTAGCTTCAGCCGATGTTTCCGCGACAAAAATTTTATCCCGTAATTTTCAAAATAGTTTTTCGACGCTCCGGTCGAAACATAAGTTTTCACAAAAAAAAACATCGCGACGAATAATCAAAATTATCCTGCCATGACTCGAAATAGTTTATCGACATTGCGGTCGAGATTACATAATTTTATCATAAACAAAAGCCTCACTCAAAGACTCGAAATAGTTTATCGACATTGCTGTCGAGATTACATAATTTTATCATAAACAAAAGCCTCACTCAAAGACTCGAAATAGTTTATCGACATTACGGTCGAAATCTCATAATTTCGCAACAAAATTACCGAATCGTGGCCGAATTATAATTTTACAACAAAATTGTCGAATCAAGGCCGAATTATAATTTTACACCAAAATAAATAACACTCAAGAGCGAAGATAGTTTATCGACATCTCGGTCGAGATAATATAATTTCGCAATAAACAAAAAAGATGTTAATTTTCCCTAAAATAATTTTTGGACCTCCCGGTCGAAGTTTCATAACCTTGTAACGCACAAAAAAAAATCCAATAATGAACCAAATGACATAATGAACTAACCCACAAAAAAAAACACTCAATAGCGAAGATAGTTTATCGACATCTCGGTCGAGGTGCATGAATGTTCCAACAAGCAAATTGTCGATTATTAACCTCATTAGTTTTTCGACTTTCCGGTCGAGATTATTGTTTTACGACAAACTCACAAAAAAAGTCTTGAACAATAGTTCGAATTAGTTTTACGACGTTCCGGTCGAAATCGCGTAATTTTATAACAAAAAACTTTGTCCCTTAACAACTCATAAATTCCCGAAACCCAAATAATTTTGATTTTCCATTATATCCACAGTGAATTTACAGAGTCGCGAGCAATCATCTTTCTTCCTATTGTGTGACTCGATTATCGACCCGTCTATTTTCGCACCCAAATTTCCCGGAATTTGGACGAATAATACATTCCAAAGGAATGACGTAATCACTCTTACACGAGTGAATATTTTCCGTCCTTTGTCCCGTACTGATAACTCCCCATTTCTAAGTTTTCAAAGCCAATTTTCCTCACCCAAAAAAAAATAAGAAAATCTATTCGTACTCTTCCGAAATTCGCGCCGCGGGATTTGAAGTAAAAAAAAAAAACAAACAAAAGGGAGTCAACTATTGGCCGAATCATAATCCGGACGTGTATTAACCGCGTCTCGAATCTCGCCACTAAATTTTTCAAAATTTGGTGTAATAATAAGAGAATAATAAAAAAAAACAATGCGTAAGCCTACCTGAGGTTTTTTTTCTAATTTTTTTTTTTTTATGGTCCCGGCGTCTTTTCTATTCCGGTCGTAGGTGTTGCGTTGGCGCGCGGTTAAACACGAATGAACATCCCGCTAACGCTAGCTTACGCCGCGATACTTTCGGGGCGCTGTCGATCAGCGAGATGCGCAGTCGCGCGGCGGGATTATTCGAATCCCGTCACACCGTGTTCGAGTCGAAACTTCGCTTTCGGATAAAATAGAAATTGTCGCGGGAGTCCCACAAGGGTCTATTCTCTCGCCTGTTTTATTCAACTTGTACATTGCTTCTGTTTTTAGCAGAATTCCGAGAAATGTATCCATTGCAGGCTATGCTGATGACATTGCTTTGTACTCAACTAGCAAATCGATCAACAAAGCTATTAGAAGAATAGAAAATGCTGCTTCTCTCACAATCAGTGAATTAACGAAATGGAAAATTCAAGTGAATGCTGCTAAAACAGAAGCAATCTTATTTACTAGCTCCAAGGCCAAGCCGACTTTAACTATTCGTAGCGATAAGATCACGCCAACCGACTCTGTAAAGCATTTAGGCTTACACATCGATTCCAAACTCCTGTGGAAAAAGCATATATCTGAAATCAAGGTCAAGACTAAAGTTATCCTAGTAAGATTGTATAATTTGCTAAAATCACCCGCGCTCAGTCAATCCCTCAAACTTACTCTCTACCAAGGGTTAATTAGGCCCATTATCACCTATGGTTGTCCTGCCTGGCACAATGCAGCGAAAATGCACTTGAATCATATTCAAGTGATTCAAAATAAATTCCTACGAATAATAGGAAATTTTAAAAGAAGAACGACTATTATGGAAATACCCGAAACGCTCGGCATGACAACCATAGGCGAAGGTATCGATAGAATAAATGAGACATTTAAATTTAAGCTACAATCCCATCCTAATCCCCAGCTCCAAAACATCAATATTGACATAAAATCCAATTGGTCCCGCTGACCACCTGTTCTGTCCCACCTTTCCATATATCCTTTTCTCTCCCACCCCTCATGCACCCATTATTTATAAGGTTTTTTAGAAGTCATTTTTCCTTATATCGAGTCATCATGTAAATAATCACAAATATCTGTAATAATGAAAAATTAGGTTACACTTCTTTCAAATTAGATATAAAGCCAACGGCTGGTGATCTAGAACGTAGCACTTAAGATATTAATACTGTATATAGTATGTATATATGACAAATGTTAATAAACAATTTTCAAGTCAAGTCAAGTCAAGCTTTTGGCGTACCTACTACTCCGAAGGTCCTAGGTTCGCGCCCGGCCGCCGGAGAATATTTTTTCAAAATATTTTCTCATGGATTCCGACCAACGCAGGAACTTCCGTGTGTGCTATCGGCGGTACCCATAAAATGGGACCGCCCGGCCGAGCGGGAACCTAACCCGATGCAGGGGGGAGGGGGGGGGGGTCCATCATAGGCGCCGGCCATCGTAGCACAGGGGTTTCTGGAGGTTTACCCTGTGTTTAGAAATACGATCGCCTAAAAATGGCGAAAGTCGGCCCCAGCCGCATGGGTGGGTGTCCGGTACGCCCCCTGAAGGAATGCTACCGAGGGCGTTCAAATGAGAGGGATGAAGGAAAAAAAACCAAGAAAACCACACATGCATTAAGTTAAATTTCACTTTTCACTCAAATCAATTCCATCAGATCATCTAATTAATCATGAATAATGGCTAAAACATGATTGGTAACAATATGAACCCTCGGGGTGAATAACAAAAAAAAAAGGCGATCGACTAGAGACTCGAACCGTGGTCCTTCTGATCCCGAGGCCTGGACCTTAACCACTTAGCTACCGACTTGACTTGACTTGAAAATTGTTTATTAACATTTGTCATATATACATACTATATACAGTATCAATATCTTAAGTGCTACGCTCTAGATCACCAGCCATTGGCTTTCTATCTAATATGATTAAAGTTTAACCTAATTTTTCATTTTTATAATGTTTGTGAATTTTTACATGATGACTCGATATAAGGAAAAATGACTTCTAAAAAACCTTATAAGTAATGGGCGCATGAGGGGCGGGGGAGAAAGGGATATATGGAAAGGTGGGACAAAAACAGGTCGTCAGTGAGACCAATTTGCTTTCTTATCAATGTTGATGTTTTGCAGCTGGGGATTAGGATCGGATTGTAGTTTAAATTTAAATGTCAAATTTATTCTATCGATAAATTTACGTATGGTTGCCATGCCCAGCGTATTGTGCATGCCGACCATTTTATTATCCATACAAATTTATTTTGGACAAATTGAGGATGATTTAAGTGGGTTTGTGCTGCATCGTGCCAGGCAGGACAACCATAAGAGATAGGTCTGATTAACCCTTTGTATAAAGTAAGTTTCAGAGATTGACTGAGCGTTGGAGATTTCAGCAAATTATACAATCGTACTAGAATAATTTTAGTCTTGACCTTGATATCAGATATAAGTTTTTTCCCACAGGAGGTTGGAATCAAGGTGTAAACCTAAATATTTCACAGAAACGGTTGAGGTAATCTTATTGCTACGCAAAGTTTAAGCCGGTTTTGCCTTGGAGCTAGTAAATAAGGTTGCTACTGATTTAGTAGCATTCACTTGAATTTTCCGTTTATTTAAATCGCTGATTTTAAGAGAAGCAGAATTTTCTATTCTTCTAACAGCTTTATTGATCGATTTGCTAGGTAAGTACAGAGCAATGTGATCAGCATAGCCTGCAATGAATACATTTCTAGGTATTCTGTTAAAAACAGAAGCGATGTATAGGTTGAATAGTACACGGGAGAGGATATCCCCTTGCGGGACTCCCGCGACAATTTGAGTTTTAACGGAAAGTAGTGATTTGACTCTAACTTGAATATATCTATTTGAATTTCTGATTCTGACCAATTCGTGACGGGTCGAGTGTTCTGAACGGAAACCGAATTGGTTTGTAGGTATTAAGTGTAGCTCATCGATAGATTTTATGAGACGTAATAGAATTATTCGCTCAAAGTGTTTCACGGGTACCGGTATCAGACTGAGTTTGAGCACAAAAATGTTAATGGCTAAGATATTTATTATGTTTGTAGGAGGATCGTGCGTGGTTCAGCGGTGGATTCGAACAGGTATGCATAGGATGCGATGATTGTCATTTTATCAAGGGGGGTGTCAGCTCTTTGGATTTTAGAGATCATGTTCTTAATCTCTGAGAGGTTTTCGAGAATTCTAAGGGATTTTAGGTCATCAAGGACTTGTTTCACTGTATTAATAAAGTTTTTAGTTGTACTTAAATGTAATTCCGGATCATCAGTCTCCATCGGAATGGTCCTAGGTTCAGCGGTGGGTGCGTCAACATTCGTTGTTAAGGTTTCCATCGTTGGAAAACAAGAAACGTAGGATGGCCTGGACATCTTCGTGGCAGTAGAGATTGGCGTAGGCTCGAGGACTGGAGGAGACTGGAGAAAATGGATGTTGCTTTCCAGGTTTTGCATCGTTGCCGAGTGTGGGGTAGCGGGCAGTTCCCGCTCTGCTCTTTTCGGTGCTGGTGGTTGGACTCTTTTTTCATGAGTCTCCACAAATTTGGTTCGTAAGGCGCACTCACGATAGCTCGCTGTGTGAGCTAGACCACAATTTGCGCACTTCAGGGAGTTGCTGGTGCAGGTTTTCATGTCGTGATTGCCTGCGCATTTCACACATCTGGGATTTCAATTACAGTGCTGACTGGCGTGTCCAAATTTTTGGCACCGGTAGCACTGTGTTGGTTGTTGGGTTTTGATGTATTTTTCTATCTTAAATGTATGATAGATAATGGTTTTAATAGCAGCGAGGCTGCTCAAGGTTACATTAGGCCCAACCGTAATTGCAAACACCGGTAGTGGCCTACTCTCTTTGCTGTCTCCGTCCTTGTTTGTTTTCACAAACTGCCGGACTGATAATACCTTTATGCCGTGTTTGGATATTTCCGCTTCAATCTCGTGCTCAGTAAAACTGGCGGGAAGACCTTTTATGATAAATTTCTTCGGACGCTCATTCTTAGACCAAAGGTGTAAAAATGTAAATTTTGCCTTTTCAGGATACTTGCGATTTTATTATAATCCTCCGTCGATTGTAGATGGACGATGGTGGTACTACCATTGAATTTCATCCTGAAGTTTTTGTCCGAGGCGGTGACTTGCAGGAAGTTGATCAATTTTTTGGTCACCAATTTGTCATTTTCAATAACTATTGGCGGCACTGATGTTTGTTTTTGAGCCTGTTGTGGCTCGACAGGAGTGTTCGAAGGTTTGTTGAGGCGAGCGGGTTCACAGCTCGCACTAGTTGACGGTTTCATAACGGTTTTTTTAGTTTTTTTTTTTGGGTCTTCCACAGGAGGAGTCATTTTGGCTTTCCTTTTGGGAGCCAGAGAAAGTTTGAGATTTTTGAAGTTTGACACTTTAGTGCCAGAACTTTGACAAGATTTATAAATTCACTGTACTGTAAGCGCGGTACGTTTGGAATTTCCATTTTGTAGAGAGCGGTAGACATGCGTCCGCACGACACCGACTCAAAACAAATACTGTTAGCTACCGACACATTGTTATAAAATGTTAGTGTTTTAAAGTATAAGAGCGTTAGGGTGTTTATTGACTTAGATTTCTACT
This sequence comes from Asobara japonica, assembly GCA_026005395.1. Taxonomy (NCBI): domain Eukaryota; kingdom Metazoa; phylum Arthropoda; class Insecta; order Hymenoptera; family Braconidae; genus Asobara; species Asobara japonica. Next base: position 353,078 of record BQMI01000052.1, read on the forward strand.
CCAACGATAGGTATTGAAATTATGATTAACATTCATCAATATTTATTTATATCTATTGATTCGAGGATAAAGTTTTTGATACTCAGTGCGTGAAGCGTGTTTTCACGCACGCTTCGCGTGCGCGAAAACCCGCCCACGCCCTTCCTGTCAAAAAACAATGTTCGTTACTCGGGCAAAAAAACTTTTCCGGCGATTGTAAATGCAATCCTCGGCTTCGCCTCGGACTGCAACATCACAATCGCCAAAAAAGTTATTAATGCCCTCGTTACGAAAAGTACTATTTGATGAACCATTGAATGTCGAACTCATTAATTAGTGAATGTTTACCCAATTTAGGCAGCCACGGGAAACAAGGGCTGGTACAAGCCTGATCGAGGCTGAGTTTGAGAGGTTTGAGGGCAGAGGTCATGGATTTATTTTTCATCACGATAACAATATTTCCAAATCATTGAACCGAAATCATGAATCATAAAAAAATGAAATTTTGAATTTAATTCGACGTCTTAGGCTCGGTTGAGCCTTTGGTGAGCCTCGGGAGAACCAGCCTCGATATGCACGGCCTGAACCGAGCCTGATTCAGTACTTGCAACGAGCGTTAAAAACGACCCCATATTCAGGCTGGAGTGGACGATAAACTCAAGCCTGGTTCAGGCTTGGGACGCTCAGCCTAATAGAATCAGCCCTTGGACAGGGCTGATTCCATCGTCAGCCTTTGCCATTCCTACCTGAGTATGCCATCGTGCAGTTAGCGAACCTTAGAGATATTAAAACAAGCAGACGGTCATCGAATGCATAACGGCTATTTTTATTTCGTTCAACGTTGCCTTTTTATTTCCACCCATTCCATTGGTGGTAGGCTTCCGAATGGTACCGGCTTTTGAAATGGTACCAAATGGAACATTTGTGTAAAGTTTCAAGTCTCCTTGACAAGAACTCTAGGAGGAAATGTGCGAACAAAAATTTTGCACGTTAACTAGAAAAATTAAAGTAACTCGAATCTTTTTGTTTACCGGAATTACATTCCATAGACACTATTGAGTTGAATGTTTTGAAAAAAAAATTCAAAATCCGTTCATTAGTTTTTGAGATATTGAATAAAATGAATTTCTAGTAAAAATTGAATATGTCAGAAACTAATGAAAATTTTCAAAAATCCAAACCACTTGCACATATAGATACCAAATAGAAAATTTGTGTAAAATTTCAAGTCTCTATGACTACAACTGTAGGAGGAGATGCGCGAACAAAAAATTTGCATATTAACCAGAAAAATTAAAGTAACTCGAATCTTTATGAGTTCAGCCTTATATTTCTCAATTGCATTCCATAGATACCATTAAGACAAATCTTTTGAAAAAAAAAACTTCAAAGTCCGTTCATTAGTTTTTGAGATATTGAATAAAGTGAATTTCTAGTAAAAATTAAATATCTCAGAAAACACCGAAAATTTTCAAAAATCCAAACCACTTGCACATATAGATACCAAATAGAAAATTTGGGTAAAATTTCAAGTCTCTATGACAATAACTGTAGGAGGAGACGCGGGAACAAAAATTTTAAGGTTGTTGCCCTGTAGAGCCGTTTACCGACAGATTTCATTGAAAATTTTACTGTTGATAGTTCTTACAATACCCTCCAAAATGAGTCCAAGAACATCCAAATCGTCAGTTTATGAGTTGAGATATGATTTTTTGAATTTAACATGCATTCAAATGCATTTTACCGTTTTTATTTTAAAAAAACAAAAACGGCCCGACATTTTTTGATGAAAAAAAAACAGAATGTAGAAATAGTCATCATCAATCCACTGAAAAAAATTGGAGTGATCGTCAGTTTTGTAGTGGAGAAATAAATTCTCAAAGTAGCATAATCTCTCTCGGTGGGCGGGACACATGGGTTTGGTGCGCGCGACGCGGCAACAACGCTTTCGAGCGCACGGCGCCAATCTATTTGAGAACTCACGCTGAATAAATTAGAAATGCAGAAAAGCGTCATATATTTTATTAAATATTAATAAACACTGAAATTAAACAACAATTAAGAACAGCAGAAGAAAATAATGAAGACTCATCCCTTCTTCGAATCATAAGTTGCAAAGAAAGAAATGATTTTATGAACGATTTTTTTACATTTGGTAACGCGTGGTTTATTCATTTCATCTCGTTCTGACAATAATTGCATGAGTGCTCCTTTTCGTTTACTCGCTTCCAACAACATATCGAATGAAATTCCTGAATTTCTCAGCAAAATTCGTTCGTTTGTTTAGCATACTCGCTTTCACGAATCTCCCCTTATACTTCAATTGATTTGACATTTTTACTAATTAACCTCTCTTTGATAACAACAAATCATGCGGTCTAATCTACCAGGTTAGGAGCCACAGGTACACAAGAATACATTGGGTGCGAAAAGGAGAGACATGGAGACAGAGACACACTGCGCGCGGTTGCCACCATCGCACCATTCTATCTATGCATGCTAGATTATTGTGTGCGTGCGTCGAGTGGAACTATACAGCCACAAAAGTTTCTATCGTAACTCGCATTGTCCGTCTAGCGGAGATCGGCCCGGAGAGTATGAAATTTTACGATTGACTCTCTCGGGACAACAACCTTAAGTGAAAAACATAAAAGTTGAAATAACTCGAAAACTTTCTACGGACGCATATGTGTTTTTGATTCCCTCTTACAGATGGCGTGATGAGGAAGATTTAAAAAAAAAAGAAATGTATCGGTTCAATATTGAAGGAGATCTTGAGCAAAACCAAAAAAAAAAATGAATGAAGTTTTCTCAAAAACTTATGCTTCGATCGAGCTGAAATTTGGTATGGTGCAAGAGAGACTCAATACCAATTATTGGAGAAAATTTGTGATTTTTTAAATGCATTTTACCGGTTTAAATGTTCAAATTAGTAAATCGAGGTGCCAAAAATGAGATGTTCACGGACAGACGGCATGCTCAAATTTTGTATTTTTACGTTTCAGACCACTCTAGATTATTTCCACATGAAATCAGCAAATGCGAAAAATGGACCCTCGACAATGCTTTCATTCGGAAGCAAAAAGGGGATAGCCTCAGCTCGTCCTTCCTTGGCTATGGCTCAAGATGGCCCCTGGAGTACCTACCGTACACGCGGTTAATTAATTAACTAATTAGATGTGCGATGATGTGTTGATGACATTTGGGATGGGTTTTGGGACTTTTGCGAAGTTTGGAAGGACGATCTGAGGCTATCCCCTGATCTAACGAAATTTTAAAGTCAAAATGGCCGCTGGAGTAGTGGCCATACAGCGCCTAATTAATTAACTAATTAAGTTGCGTTAATTATATTTGGGATGGGGTTTGGGACTTTTGCAAACTCCCGGAGGTCGAGTTATCATGATTTTGTATTTTTGAATGCTTATGGTATATTTCTGAGCTTCATTATAGTTTTATGATATATAGGTTGTTAAGTAATTTTTTTTCAATATATCTCAGTTTTGCAAACTGCAGGATGGCATACCGAACTTTGCAAAACCCCTAAATATATTCCTAATAAATGGGATGTGAGTGCGACCATCGACGGGTCAAACTTCCCGATAGTGTTTTTTTTTTTCTTTTCACCCTTTCTCTATTCGTATTCACCCACGTAACCGCTGGTAGGCATTACTTCATGGGCAATACTACGGATCAGAGTACCCACCCGTTGCGGCTGGGGCCGACTTCTCCATTTCAGCTCATCGTATTTCTAATCACAGGGTAAACCTCCAGAAACCCTTGTGATACGATGGCGGGCGTCTACGATGGAACCCTCCCTCCCCCCCCGCGCGACGGGTCGCGTTCGGTCCCGGCTCACGGTCTCACTTCATGGATACCGCCGATAGCACACACGGAATGTTGCTGCCATCGGTCGGAGTCCGTGAGAAAATATTTTTCAGAAAAATATTTTGCAGTGAGCGGGAATCGAACGCGGGACCTTTAGAATAGTAGGCAGACACTCTACCCACTACACCAAAGCTTCCCGATAGTATGTGTGTGTGTGTGTTTATGTATGTGTAACGATCCACGTATGAAGTCAAGTTGTATATCAGTAACGCAAATTTAACTATTAATCGATTATTACGATTTTTATCGATATCTCGTAAAATATGATGCCTAGCAAAAAAAGTAAAAAAAACATGAAATATGTAGTTTCACGAGCGGAACAACTTTTGTTTGATACTTTTTCTTGTATCTATCATCGTCCTCTAAATATGATGGAAAAAAGTCATTTAACATAAAATATGTATCTCCATGTGGGAACAACATTCGTTGGAAACTTTTTCCTCTATCTCCCACGGTTTTTGTAATACAACATTTAAACAATTGGAATTGTTAATAACAATTGAAGGAATTGTTTTTTAGACTTGACACTCCTTTCCGCTCTCCGCAACGGCTAGATGTAATTTTTGACAAAAAAAAAATTCAAATCGGTCCAGCTGTTCAGGAGAAACCGTGTCACAAAAAAATGCTCACATACGTGTACATACATACATACATACACACACACACACACACACAGAGAAATTTCATTGAAAACGTGTCAGGATGATGCCAAACGTCGAGAAAAGTGAAAATTTCATCGATCTGACACTTTTCATTTTCGGGGCCATTACAATAACTTTCCCTATCGGGAAGTTAAAAAATAATGCCAGCTTTTTCGGGAGACCTTGCTAGCTTATAAAAATCTTCGCAAACCCCGATAATTCAAAATTATCGAAAAAAAATTCACGAAAAACTACCAGATTCCGATGCAATTGACCAAATTGGATTGTGCTACTTTGGCGTTGCCAGCTTATGAGGACTAGTGCGCGCGCAACATGGAACTGTTACCTCTCTCTCTCTCTCAAATCAAATTTGAATTTAATAAATCACTGATTTATTATTTAAAAAATTCTGACAATCGCCGATTTTGGTATCCAGTTGGAGTATTCAATTAAAATAGATCTTAAAAGTTCTAGAAAAATATAGGTAAAAAAATAGCGTACTTTAAACAACGTTTTCGTGAAGGGTCAAGATCATCATTAAATTTTACTTCACAATTTTCTGATGTTATGTATAGAAGTTATCGCGTATTGAAGAGCGCATTCGAGTCGACGGGAGGCCGCCGACCGATGTGGGCACATCGCGCGCTATGGGCGCCGTACTTGAGCGGTTAAACGTGCACGCCGAGCCTGCGAGACATTCTCTCATCGTGCGTCCGACGACAGGTATAGCATAGACGTGCCTGCTAACGGGGCAAGATATAAATGCTGTATATAGCCTGTATCCATTATTTATCACAATAAACAATTTCCAAGTTCAGTCAAATGGTAGCACGCGTAGTGTTTGTTTCCTCTATTCGTTTATCTTGTACTTCCCACGATAGCTGCGCTTCGACACTTCTTGAAAAGGCAATACTAGACACCCACGAATGCGGCTGGGGTCGACTTTCGCCATGTAGGCTATCATATTTGTAAACACGAAATAATCCGCATAATATGCTATAAACCTTTATAGATGTTTTACCGTACTATAGTATATTGTGCACCTAAGGGGGAAATTTCAACATTCCCGGCGAGTTTGTCGGGTGCGCCCGGAGTGCCAAAAAGGGTCAAAAGCACGAGGGCCCGAGGGCTTTTTGACGTTTTTTTTCGTTAATGGGCCACCTGTCACACTCCCCAACAGTGTTCATTTTTACGGCCGAGGTGCATATTAGTATACTTTTCACCTAGGGAGGAAAAGCAGACAAGTCTTCCTCAAGTGCAAGATTGCCACCCGAGCCGAAGGCGAGGGTAGCAAGCACGTGGGGAATGGTTGTCCGATTGTCCTCCTGAGGGTTGAATACGATTTTTCCGTTTACATGCAGGAAAAGTGAGAATTCTAACCGAGCGAAGCGAGGTTGGAATGCTCGCTTTGCATGCATGTTGGCAGAAAACTATTTTTCACGCCCCGCGCCGGAAAGATCGTTCTCGCCTAAAGGCCGGAAGGTGAATACTTTTCGCCCGAGGGAGGACTACTATGGACCTTCCACCCTAGGACGGAAAGTACTCACTTTCCAGCGAAGGGTGTGAAAAATAACATGTGCACCTCGGGCGTAAAAATGAACACTCCCGGGGAGTGTGTCGGGTGGCCGGTTAGTGAGAAAAACCGTCAAAAAGCCCTCGGGCCTTCGGTCCTCGCGCTTCTGACTCTTTTTGGCATTTCGGGCGCAACCAACAAACTCGCCGAGAATGTTCAACTTTCCGCCCTCAGTGCGCAATATACTATTATTCACTATCTCCGATGAGAAAAAAACGCACGGAAAACAATTCGAGGATAGCTTTTTCAACCCGCCGATTTTTTTAGATTAATTTACCCAGCTGATATGATTGATAAATCAGAAAAATCGCGATCCTAGGAAAACCATTCGAGCAGGAAGTTTTTTGTATGGGCACAAAACAAAGCTCATAAGAAACTGGTAATTAAAACATATTAATGAGATCAATCCAATGACGTTGCCGAGCGGAGCTACTTTTCAAATTTTGTGGAACTTAGAAAACCGTCATGGAAAAAATTTTTGGTGGTTTGAAGATATTATATAGTTTTCTACCACTCCAGGCAAAATTCTCATAATAGCCTGATTGTATATGCCCAGATTTTAACTGGCGTTTCTTGGTCGTAATAAGGTCTACAAAAAAAGGTAAGGCAAAAAACGTTTTCACTTTAAAGTTAGCGTCTTCAATTATCAGTAGGTATTGCAATAATTTCATTGTGCAAAGGTTCAAGATAACACAAAGAAAAAGTCAAATGACTGTTTCGTCAACTATCATAGATGAAGAAATATTGACTCATACTCGCATCCAGTCTATGAATATGTTCTATTGTTATTGTTTTAATGACATGAAGGTTCTGCCGTCATATATTCACTCATGTAAATACCTAACTATGCAATGAAGCAACGAAATTGATGAAATGCCCCGTAAAACTGTAATATAAAGTAATCACAATTATACTTACATTATTCATTGCAGCAAGTAGACTCTTGGTTGTAGATGTCGAAGGCCCCACAACATCATTGATTTTCATGAAAACATCAAAAATTAATCCAGTGACTAAATCTTCGTAAGTCGAAATCTTTTTCATCGTCATTAGTTTATTAGAAACATGGCAGGCAATCTTAGCTACTTCGAGCACATCGTCGTTTTTGAAATTATAAAAGGCTTGTCGGTCTTCGTCCACTGTAATGTTCCAGGAACAGTCTAAACTAGGAAGCTCGACTAGACTGAGTTCATTACTTCCAAGATGAGAAGGTAGGTTGGATATAAATCCAATATTGGTGTTTGCAAGTTTCAAAAAAATTGAGTAGTCATTAGATACTCCTTTATTTTGAAATTCTCGAAAATTTTCGATGGTATGTGAGAGGTCAATCCCATTATTTTCGGAGAACGCATCTTGATCATACTGTTTGATAAACCCAGCAATGGTTTGCCAACTCTTCATAATGTTCCATAAATTCAGCATGATTACATGATAATATTCATTATCGTTTTTTTGCTGTAATGTTGCCACGAAACCCGCTAGAATTTTGCCTAAACTTGCGAATCGATTCTGGAATTTTCGCTTGGCTGCCAATGACCAGGTAGAATTAAATATGTCAAAACTATCAAAAATAGCAGTGATGAGTTGACTTAAGACTTCAGAGAATGGGACAAGAGCTCGAGAAGACATTGTGAGACTCGGTTCATTATTCTCTCCCACAGGAGTAAGTAAACAAGAACGCAAATGATGAATGATGCTGATAAACATATCATCAACTTGCGAGTAAGCTAAATTGGAAACTGATTCTGAAAATTTACCAAGGAAATGTTGGGGCAAAATGTAGAAACTTTCTTGAGTAACCACTTCACATAGTTCCGGAACTTTCAAAACTTCAGACAAGGTTATTAGAATCCATGTAACAATCTTCTTATGTTTCCTCAGTTGTATACAAGCATCAAGGATATCATTCATTAAATTATTGTATGAATTTCTGTCCTCCTCAGTCCGTTTGTGTTGAAGGAGAATTTTGTTGAAGATCTCGTGAAGTGAAGATTCAATACTGATTGGATTCTCCAAAATTATGTCTCTCAGTGAATCATAATTGCATGCTGATAATGAAGGCTCAGCCAGCACACCTCCGATTATCACTCGATAATCGTTAGGAGCCTCATCTTCAGTGTCTGCGTCTGTTCTCATCCATTCAGTTGCATTTACCTCATGTATGCTATCATCTTGCGTTAAAACAACAGAAAAATGTAAATGATCTCATTAAATTATTAAATTAACTAGGACAAAGAACAAAATACAATAATTACACACAGCTATTAATTAATATTGAACAGTTTTAGTAGCCCTTGAACATGCTAAAGGTTGTGGTAGCGCGCAGCTGTACAGTTCTCATTCAATTTTCTTTCTTTGTGGCAAGCTTAAAAAATTAGGTTTCCAATGAGCTTTATGTAGAAACTCTATGGCGTCGCTAAATCAGACCTTAATTTTATATGAATTGTCACTTATTCAACCTATGTTCAAATGGAGGATTGTAGATTAGAATTTTTTAACTGTCCGAAAAAGGAGTATTTGTAATGACCCCCAAAATGAAAAAAGTCAAAAATCGAAAATTCTTACTTTTCTCCGCGTTTGTTATTACTCTGACGATTTTTATAAGGGTTCTGCATGTCTATATGTTCTTATGGGAGTCATTGTTTGCCCCACAGTTTCTCGTGAACGGATCGATGTAATCGAAATTTGGATTCCTTGTTTCTTTCGAAATTTGCTACTCACTGTTGTCCAAGCGTGTGAAAAGTGTCGACCTTATTAGATAAAGCTATGTATGGCAAGAAGGCTTATATAAATGAGAAAACGTCTGAAATGAAAGTTATTCATTGCACAAAAATAAACATATAAGGTTTTATGACTTTTTTTTCATAATTCTCATAATTTAGAGCATGTAACTGCTTGAAGCTGCGCTGGCGACGCCTAGGCTGTTCTTCTCCGAGGCGGGCACGTACCCCGAGCGTCTTGTAGACACATGCACACATACCGATCGGGCCCAGCGTTGCCTTGCCTCCCGCTTTAGCGGTAGATCTATCGCTTTTCAGTAAACTGTAATGCCCTACCGCTTTCGTGTGGAAATCTCTCGCTTTTTTGGAAAATCATCCATTCTTGTATAAATAAAACCCTTTTCTAACAAATCTAGTCATTTTTAACGTCGTATAAGTTCCCGCGTAGCTTAATCATCACCCCAGACATTTGCGCGTGAATTATATTATTTTTTTTTCCTATTTTTGCTTCCTCAAAAGGTCGTTGAAATACGAGAAATTTAAATTCCCTCAAACCTATCTCGCACTCACGGATCAAATGATACCCGAATTTAATTGTACAGTCTACTTGCTGAAGGCCACCGAATTATTAGTCTCGCTGACCAACCAGTTATCCCACCTTCGTATATTCCGCTCTCCCTCTCTCCACATTCACCCATTAATTATAAGGGTTATTAGAAGTCATATTTCCTCATATCGAATCATACTGCAAATACTCACAAACACATGTAATAATGAAAAATCAACTTAAACATTGGTGCAAATTAGGTATAAAGTCAATGACTGGTGATCTAGTACTAATGATTTAAGATATAATTACTGTATATAGTATGTATAAATGACAAATGTTAATGAATAATTTTCAAGTCAAGTCAAGTCAAGGGAGTGACCGTGCGGTTAGAGTACTAGACTCGTATGTCAGCAACCGGACATCGATCGAGTATGCCAGGCAAAGGCGGTCAAAATTTGTAGTGCTCTAATTTCGGAATTTCATTGTCAAGCGATAATCTCGTAAAAGAGACGATTGTACATGGGCGGTACAGGGGGTCTACTGGTAGGGGAGGAGGGGGGCGGGAGGGAACCAATCGTAAAAACCTGACAAGGTATACGAAAGAGTGAACGTTTCTGTTTATATCCGTATAGCCATATGAAATATCGGCCACTTCGATATATCGACGGATATCGCGCATCTATAATTCTGAGTAAATGTGTATACTTTTTTTTTTATTATCTTTAACGCGTCGATCCATTATGGATATGTGGGCTTGTGGGCCATACGCTGCACCGCATTCACGTGATAAGACACAGTAAACCACAGAAAACCTGTGCCGGTACCGGCGGCTACTCTATATGAGGCTGAAGCTAGCCGCCAGCCGCCGAGCCGCCATGACAAAGTTTTTGATCCGGACGGTACGGCGTGGCGGCTGTGTATATTGCGATCTCATACTGTATTCAAAAAAACGTTTAAAGAATACTCCGAGCTCGCGAGATCCAAATTTTGAAGTGAAACTTCTTATGGGAGGGTTTTGAAATCTCGATCGGCAACCTTTTTGGTTACGCTCGCTCTAACGTAGTAAGTAAGAGTGAGAGGCCTCCGGGAATCCAGCGAGAGTGAGACGGACTACCTTACGTCTCGTCTATCGAGCGAGAGTGAGAGGCCTTCGTGTATCGTGCGAGAATGAGACGGAAGACTTTCTGTCATTCATGTCATTCTCTGCGTTCAGGCGGCGTCGCGATCGCTGAAAAAAGCTGTTGGTTTCTAACACAGTGATCATAAGCAACGTATTTTGTTTTTTTTTTTTTTTTTTTTTTTAAGACACTTGCCTCTTTTCTAGAGGATATAGTCAACCAAAGGAATAGAATAGAATGTTGTTTTTGTGCGTGTCTTCATTACTTAAATCGAGAGTTTTGTGCAAATATGCCGAAGTCGGGTGCAGAAAGGACAAAAACGTGGCGGGAGAAAAAACGGGCGAGTGAAGGAATTGATCAGAATAGAAAACGGAAAAAAAGTAGAACTGAAATGGAACGAGATAGCAGGGAACGAAGGCAAACACGTGCTCACCTCTTACGTGACAGTGTGGACGATAGTGTAAATAATCCAGAGAATGAACTATTAGCAACGACTTCGACTCATCCTCCTCCTGATTGTGATGTACATAGTGGTGATCGATTACAATATTCAGACTTTAATGAGTTTAAAACTGCACATAAGAACTTTCACCGTGATTTTATAAATAATCCATTCGGTTTTACGTGTTGTGTATGTGATAGATTATGGTTTAAAAATGACTTGAAGACTCTATCCGTTGAAAATGAAATTCGTATTCAACAAAAATTTCCAGAATTCAGAAGTAATAATGAGCTGGCATGTACCAGCTGTCGCCAGGCTTTGAGGAGAGACAAAATTCCAACATTGTCGAAATTGAATGGCTTTGTATATCCCCCGATCCCTGCACATCTTCCGAAGTTAGATTTAGTGTCCGAGAGACTCATTTCTCCTAGAATTCCATTTATGCAAATTCGCAGATTGCGTCATGTGCATGGACAATTTGGAATTTTGGGGCAGGTGATCAATGTTCCAGTGGATGTCAATACAATGGTCAATCACTTGCCCAGGAACATTGACGACGATCACTGTGTTTACGTTCATATCAAGAGAAAAAACATTCCTCGATCAAGCTACTTGACAGGTTTAATAAACAAGAGAAATATTAAAATATGGCTAAGATGCTTAGTACCGAGTCCATTGTATCAACTGTACGACATCAAAGTTGATGAATCTTTCTTTAATGAGGATTGTGTCGTTCATCAGATACCTATAGATGAACTGAGTGAAGACATCAGCATGGAGGAGAGCCTGTTCGCTCAGCAACACACATTACTCTGGAATGACGATAAATATTTGAGGATTGCTCCTGGAGAAATGAATGTCCCTCACAGTCTATTATTTGATGAGCATGCAGAAGAGTTATCTTTCCCTACTATCTATCTCGGACAATTCCGGCGCTTTAGTGAAGATCTCAATGTGACTCCATTCATGATGGCTACCAGTGAGCTAAGGAGATCTGATCGACGTGCGGTTACACCTCATCATTTACTCTATATGGCAATGAAAATTATGAGGTTTAGAGTCCGTGACAGTCTATCGCTTGCTTTTAAACACGTATGTAAAGACACAAAAATTACACGTGAACAAATTCAATCAGATGAGTATATAAATCATTGTACAGAAAGCAACTTGGCTTTTCTACGTTGTATCCCTAACTCGACTTGGTATTGGGCTGAAAGAAAGAGAGACTTATTCGCAATGATCAGACAAAGAATAAAAATAGAAAAAAAGAAGAAAAAAGAAAAAAAAGAAGAAAAAATAAAAGAATTGAATTCCAGCATCGTGGGAGCCCGCATGCACACATTCTGCTATGGCTTGAGAATGTTCCAGCGGATCCACTAGGTGCTGACCGACTAAAAGCTATTAAACTAGTTGATACATTGATATCAGTGGCCACTTCAGAATCGTCGGGGAACATCAAACTACAGATACATAAGCACACGTTCACATGTTACAAAAAAATAGCTGCGAACGCTCATCAAAAATTCAGATTTGAAGCTCCATTCATGCCATGCAGATACACAACTATACTGACACCAATGCAGAAAGAAGAACCAGGATTCCAGACGTATAAACAACATTACAACACGATAAGAACAAACTTAGAGAACAATGACTATGCTGATATTGATAGTTTCTATCAGGGAAATGGAATACTATCAGATGATTACTACATGAATGTGCTTCGAGCTCGCATCAATCGTCCCAGAGTATTTCTTAAACGTCAACCCATGGAAAAGTGGCATAATCCATTCAACCCATTCATTTTCAATATTTTGAAATCAAACATGGATGTGCAATCACCGAAGAATACTCATGTGCTGCATACGTAGTGGAATACGTCAATAAAACGAACCGTGGAATTGGCAATCTCCAACGTAACATCACGGAAATAATGGATGAACATCCAGAGTTCGATATTGTCGAAATTACTAGGAAAATGAGCGTTGACATGCTAAATACTGTCGAAATCACCAGTCAGGAAGCTGCATGGTACCTTCTGCGTGAACCGATGTCAAAGTCTTCTTCAGTTGTTACCTATATTTCAACAATATGGCCGATCGAAAGACAAAGAATTCGAAAAACTCAGAAAGAACTCAATGAAATGGATGCTGATGATGATGCAACAAATATATGGAAAGAAAATTGGTTTGAGAAGTACGAAAAGAGACCTGAAGAGTTAGAAGATGTCAATTTGGCCCAGTTTGTTGCTCATTACACACTGAATAATCAGGGGAATTGGACACGAAGGAAAGAACCTCGGATTATTCGGTACAGAAACTACGACATGGCTGATGATTTCAATGAATATAAACGGGAAATAGTGACCTTGTATATTCCATTCCGAGACGAAGAAAATGAAATTCTTGCAGAAACTAAATTCATACAGATTTACGACGACAACGAAATATTGATTTTGGAGCGACATAAAGAATTCTCATCGAATTTAGATATCCAGAAAACCATCGAGATATGCCGAGAGTTGTGTCGTGAAGATGAATTAAATCAAGATGATGATGCTGAAGGAGACAACGTAGGTCGCCTTTTTCCTGCAGCAAATCCTTTTCAAGAATTGTATAACGCTGACCACATAATGAACGACGATCTGCGGTTAGCAACACTTAACAAACTGGGTGCTATCGCAAAGAAGAGGGATAATTTAATGTCTAATGAACAATTTTATAAACTAATGAGAATGGCCAATCAGAGGCAGAAAGCACTCCTGATGCATGTGATTGCTAATCTCCTCTCATCAAACCGATCACCACTCCAAGTTTTCTTCACTGGGCCAGCAGGATGTGGGAAGACATTCCTCATTAGACTCCTCATGGAAATTTACAACCGCTTCACAGATAATGATGGTTTTTGCAATGCTTACATCGCATGTGCATCAACAGGAAAGGCTGCAATAGCAATTGATGGTACGACAATCCCCACTGCATTGAAAATATCCCTTTCCAAACTATTACCATTATCAATTGAAGTGGCTCAACAGTACAGAATGCTCTTCAAATACGTCCAAGTTATACTCACCGATGGGGTCAGTATGGTAGGAGCGGAATTGCTGTCTCAAATTGACGCACGGCTAAAACAAATAACAGGAAATTTCCAAGATAATTTTGGAGGAATGGACATCATTTTCATAGGTGATTTGCGTCAGTTACCTCCAGTGCGTGCTACACCCATCTATCAAGCAACAAAACGACGCATAGCAGCACCAACACTTTGGCGTGACTTGAAGTTCTATGAATTGGATAAAGTCATGAGACAAGCGAATGCTGATTTCTCCCCTTTATTAACTAAAATTGGAAATGGCGAAGAATTGGATCAAGAACAGATACACCTAATCGAATCTCGTTTTTATACAAGACAGGAAGCAAATAATGCTGTAAACGAATACAATTTGACAATTCTTAATTCTGCAGAGAATAAAACAGTCTCAATAGCTACTGATGTATTCACCGGCTGCCATAATGCTGAGCAACAATCATTTGTACGAGAAACATTGCATAAAAAAACGGTAATAGACACTGGAGGTCTGCCCTACGAGATAATACTGGTGTTAGATAAATGGTCTATAATAACAACCAATCTAGATGCATCAATCTGGAAATGAACAATTCACCAATTGAATCGACTACACGCCATGGTGCCACGATCGATGCAGTTTTCTCACGTTACATCGAAAATTTGGAGTCAAGAGTCTTCATTACCTATTTTAGTTACCACAAACCTATCATTTCGTTCATGAAGAGTCTACCAGAGAAAGAAGGTGAAGCTGATTGAGATTTAATTCATCATATTCATACTAATATTATTGTATCTTGGAAAAAGTATAATTATTATGATGAATAAATTAATATTTACTATCAAGAAGTGTTTGACACGTGATTGAAATGATTCCTCTCCCTCTAAACATAGAAAATTAAATAATCCTTGCCGATCCAATCATTCAGTTTCACTTCTATCGCGTGTCTTAATGACACACCATTTTTTGCAAATGTACCGACTTCGGGGAAAATACCGCGGTTTACGCTGCCATTTTTCTCGTGTCAAATCCCATGGAACTCCTTTACTTTTCCCAGTTGAGCTGTTCTGGGAGTCTTCTTCCCTTCTTCTTTTCAAATTCCTCTTTTTTTTCAGTCGCGTAGTAATGAGCTCCATTTTCCTCTCCGTTAAGCGTCCCCTCAGAAGTTCCGCTATATCGGCCACGAATTTCGGACAGAGTGGTAAGGATTTGCCTTTCAGAACATACTCTTTCACATTTTTGAACCAACATTCAACAGCCGCGTTTGAGTCTCTAATGATACCGAAATGACGAATGATGACTGCAGAAATGAGAGGAAAAAATGGCAAGTAATATTCCAAGAAATAATCAATAAAAGTTGGCAAATAAAACGGATTTGTTATGTCTTCTCCCGTAGACATTTGCCTGATGGTATTGTCGTAAACACATTTATAATGACGATAAAAGGGAGATCCGTGCCGAAGCGTTTCTTCTGTAATCTCGTCGTCATCATTGTCGCCATCATCGTCACCCTTTTGGTGGAAATCTTTATCAGTGGTGGTGTGGTGAATGTCGCAACTGCTTTGATTCTCATTTATTTCCAGTATCTCCTGATTCATATCCTCTACCATGGAGTTGACTTCAGATGAGGATTGTTCTGCTGTGAAAATTTTTATTCCTCGCCTAAAAATCTCATCAGCTTCAGCAATCGATTTTGAATGAAGAATCCTAGAAACAAACATCTTCCCCGTTCTCCTCACAGCTTCTCTATTGGCCATCTGCTCAGTCAGCTTGTGTAATTTTCTTTTCGTTGCTTTCACTGCGTGAGCTGCACATACATGGGATACCGCCTTCTCGGGATCCACTCCATCCTCGTGTTGGTGGGCTTTTTCAAAGTCCCATGCCCATTGCAAATAATGGCTGAGGTTGCAGTCATTAAATGCTTTTTGCACTGATTGTAGCAAGCATACACTAAAATCGGTCTCAATCTTCGTAATGACCTTCTTGGTCAATGTACGCGCACGAATCGCTGTACTGATTGATCACAGAAAATCAGTGATTTCCTCGACTGAGTTATCATTGCAGATACATTCTGCAATAGGTAATTGCCCCCATGTTTTCTCTGCTCTCAGTACAAGTGCATAATATTGGATTTGGTGGTCGTCTGTGATTAGCTGCTTGACTATGGTGCCAGTAGAGTCGAGATGTAGAAAAATTTGCTGTTATTTCGATTTTTGGATCAAATAGTCTAATTGAGTCTAAAAAAAGAGGACTCTCCAGTATACATGATGAGTTTGAATGGAACCATGGCGAGCTTCTGAATGTATCCTGGTTTCTTCCTATCCGGCCAGGACTCGACCAACTTATCTCTTAATTTTTCCAAGCTTGTGAAGAAATCTTTATCTAGTATGCTACTCGTATTATTTTCGCTGCGCATTTTCTGCAATACTTGCAAGTCGTCAACGTCGTTTAAATTCCCCTGTTTGTATTTTTCCAGTGAGGCAACTGCAAATTCCTTCAATTGGAATATTTTAGGGGTATCTTTCTTTAGCTCTTCACGCAAACAAAACCCGTTTCTCGCCTTGAATAAAATTACGATGTCTGTCTTCTGGATTATGCAGTATTGGACGATGTGGTTTGATTTCAACTTTGACACCTGCAAACGGTATTTTGATTGGCACTTTGACGCTAAAGGAAAATCTTGGGCATGACTCATTTTTGCAACGACCTTCAGCGTTGAAATACTGACGATGTTTCTAATCATTAGATTTACACTTATGACGACGGAATTCCAACACACACGAAGGATAATATTTCTTGAAAATTTCCTTAAATGACGTAGTCCCACCCTTCTTCAATGACGTTGAATTTGTCCAATGCTTTTCCCAAAACTCTCTGGGTAGATCCATGGTCAATACAGTTGACTCTTCATGAGGTATTGGCTGAGGAAAGTCGTAGCTTTTTTGAGGTAGTGAGTCGGCAAATTCATAGCTATTTTGAGGTGATGGGTCAGGAAATTCATAGCTCTTCTGAGTTAGAAAGGAGCCAATAACGTAGCTTTTCTTATGGGAATCCTTCGCTAGTGCATCACACAATTCAAAACTCTTTCTCTCAAAACATGACCCAGGATAATTGAAATTGTTCCCTTCATAATCATCGTCGCCATAATATGCAAGAACTGTTTCACCACAATCTGGAAAAAAACTGATTGGCGGTCGATCCATCTCCTCCCTGTCCTTGTTATCGTCTATGAGTGTCGGCATATCTGAAATGTGGGTAAACTGCTTCATTATTTGATCACATGATTGCCCTTCAGATGGAACCAAATTATTCGAAAAGGTATCTTCACCATCAGCTGATGATGCGGACTCATCGAAAGTTCTTGAAATATTGTTGATAGCATCGGCGACCTGTGAAAAAATCTTCTTCGAGTATTCTGTTACCAAGTGGAACTGAAGTCGGGCTGGATGAAGACGAGTTACCGATTAGGAACACAGTTGAACTTGATGAATTAGACGTATCCAGTTGAGTTGTAATTGGGCTCGATGGCAGAGCTGATTGACTTGGTAGAACTTTAGTTGGGTTCAGATGAGTTGACGATCCACTATCCAATATGGCAGCAGCAAGGGTTGACAAAGATGGAGCATGGGAAAATCCTCGGTTAAGTGGCAGTAAACTTGTTGAGAGTGAATGACTTAGTGGGAGTGGACTAGTTGGAATCGAATCTTCTGAAGATGGGCGTGCTGGATATGGAAGATTTGCTAGAAGTAATCCTGTTGATGGCGGAATCAATGGAGATGAATTTGCTGAATGTGGATGTGGCGGTTGAGATGGATTTGTTGAATATGGATCTTGCTGGGATGAGTTTGGTGGAGATGGAGACGGCGATGGCGCTGGCGATGGAGGTGAAGATGGACCATGTCGAAACAAATAGATTGCCAACGCAGTAGTTACTAGCTTGATGTGTCGACGAAATGCGTAAAATAATTTCTTGCGATGTTTCATGACTGTTTTTTCAGAGTACTCAATCATGATATGACGACATAATCTCTCAAAGGCGCTATCTCGACGTTGGAACGACTGGTTTCTTAACCAGTCGATGAAACCATCTCCATGTACAGCAATTTCAGCTTGGAAAACTTCCATGATGCCGTTGACCATCATTTCCGCTGTGAAACGCATGATTTATACTATTAGTGCAGTTCTCTCATTGACAACAATACCCCAACTTACATTATTTGAAGTTGAACACAGCTTCATTACTATTTGAAAATGAAGATACAGCCTCATGCCCGCATGAAAAATAGAATTCAAAATAATAAAATTTAACCAACTATAAAATGGCATATAATTAAGATGAGAACTAGAGGTAACATCACATCGTTTTTAAAGAAAGCATGGAACCAGTCGCCTTAAAAGCTACAACATAAAAAGTGTAGGTTGATCCCTACATTGAAAGCTACAAACTACAACAAAAGTCCTCCATCGAAGTTGATTGATAGAAAAACAGGCACAAGTATCACCCGTATTTTCGGACAATTGAATTACGGAACACAATGTACCAAATTCATGTCCATGCACCAACGTCGTTTGTCATGGTTAAAAGTCTTGAGAAAGAAAATCAAAAACAAAAGTCAAGATGTTGGCCTGCATCAATCCTCATTGCTCGCATGACAACTATTGATAGAAATTTCAAAGAGAGTACTTGCCCACAGCGATAATTAGAGATATCACTGAAGGGTGCTATATAACAATAACTAGGAATGTCACTTTAATTTAAAAAAAAAAAGGAAAAAAACATCGTAAAAGCTGGAAAAACCCAATACACAGTCTGCCGCCTGCATTGGAACCCACAGAGTGCAGCAAGAGTCTTCCATTCCTAGTTACATGGGAATCGGCACAAATACCACTCAATCCAATCAATCTTCACTGTTCTAATCTTTGTCCACTCAATCTGAAACACTATTGTGACGCACTGAGTAACATTATTGTTCCTTGTTGAAAGTCCAAAGAGACGCCCAAAAACAAAAGTCCAGATAGCGGCATGCATCAATCCTCCTTATTCGCATCGAGACTGATTTTTAGAGAAACTTTTTACCCATGGCGACAATTGAAGGTCACTTTTATTTGCACAAAGGGACAAAAAAGTAATTTTCGAAGCTAAAATAAATGAAAGCACAGGCTGATTCCTGCATTGGACGCTAAAAAATACAGCAAACCTCCTTCCATTTGCATTCACTTGAGCACCGGTATAAATATCACTCGAAGCATTGTCCAATCAGTTTGAGACACTATTTACGATATTCACTTCCATGCACTATGCAAAGTTAGTTGTCATTACTTAGAGTCTTAAAAATCCAGCACCAGAAGTCGAGTTGTTTGCCAGCACAAGTCATCGTTATTCACATCGTAATTACTTAGAGAGACTTCAGGGACATTCTACACTTTGTGGGAATGCGCCCGGTACGAAAAACATTTCGGGGCTACATAACTTTGTTGGTTCCGTTCGGAAAATAGCGCGACGCATTGAGCGAAAGAGAAGGGATGCGGTAGTCCCAGTCAGCCAAAACAGAGGTCCGTGAAAAGAAGGGGCGAAGCGTAGTCTCGCGCAACAGTTTTCATAACGGTGAGAAAATTAATTTTTGTGGCGGACAAATTCGACCCATTCTCGTTCAAATCAAGTTATCTTGCTAAGAAGTGACTTCAAGAGAACATGTAAAAATTCTTTATTGGGAATTTCTCCCTCCCATAAAAAAGGTCTTATCACTTCTTCCCCTAAACTCACTCAGTAATGAGGTAATCAACTAAATCATCGAGTATTGGGATCATTTAATCAATTGTGGTTAACCCTCGTAGGCACGCAGAGCACGAAACCTATCCGTGAGCAAGGAGAGAGGGAACAGCCAGTCACAGTGAGAATTATGAGTGTGATAGCGCCACGCGTATGTTGCTGTGCATGCATGTGTTCCCCACTCCTGGCCACGTCAGGAACGTGCTTCAACTGGCTCGGAGGGACCATGAGCGCTAGTCCTTTCGAATTGTAATTTGTGGCGACGTACGGTCCTGAGCGTGCGCTCACCACTGCAAGTCGCTAGCGCTTGGCGTTACATTGGGGACAGCCAGCGTGCTTGCGAGGGTCCATGTAAGCTGGCAGAACAATGGCTAAAAAATGAGCAGAATTTTTTTTTCTCCTGCTCAGGTTTTAAAGCTAATTTAATATGCTGAAACAAAAGTTCCTGCTGACGGGGTTTTGAACGCAAAATGAGTTGAGGCCAGCTCCCATGTAAGCAAGTAAAATAATGTATAAAAAATTAACATAACTTTTTTGTTTTCTACTTATTTTTTCAAACTAATTCGGAGCTAATTTTATATGCTTTCAAAAGTTTTCCTACTTTCGTAACTGCCACGGAAGCATAACTTACATGGAAGCTAGCTTTAACTCATTTTCCTTCCAAAACCCCATTAGCAGGAAACTTTTTTTCAACATTTTGGATTAGCTCTAAATTAGCTTTAAAACCTCAGCAGGAGAACAAGTAAATCTGATCATTTTTTAGCTATTGTTCTGTTACCTTACATGGAACCTAGCCTTAACTCATTTGTCTTCCAAAACCCCGTCAGCAGGAATTTTTCTTTCAGCATATTAAATTAGATCTAAATTAGCTTTAAACCCTGAGCAGGAGAAAACAAAATTCTGCTCATTTTTTACCCATTGTTCTGCCAGCTTACATGGAAGCTAGCCTCAACTCATTTTTCTTCCAAAACCCTGTCAGCAGGATTTTTTTTTTAACATATTAAATTAGCTCTAAATGAGGTTTATATTATGCAACATGGAAAATTGCATTCTGCTACTTGGTGCGGCCAGGTATACATACGTGTTTTAATGTGACACTTTGTTTCCGATCTTCAACGATTTTTCCTTAATTTTCTCTCATATAACCTCTCCAAGAAAATCTAGATTAAATTTTTCCCCAGAAAACTTCTCCCTAGAATCTGTAGGAAAAATGTTAGGCGGTCCTATGTTTTTACAGAATATGTTGACCCCCCCCCTAAACTATTTCGTGCAAAAAAATTGGCATCTCGCGACATCGGAGTATTTTTTTAAAAAATTTTTATTGATTTTTTAAATAAGGAATCCGTTTTTTCCCCTTTGAACCCTCCCCGCACCCCCGTGGAAATTTTGAACGGATGTGGTTTTTTTACAGAATATGTTAAACACCCCCCTAAACTATTTCGTGCAAAAAATTTGGCATCTCGCGACATCGGAGTATTTTTTTTTAAATTTTTTATTGATTTTTTAAATAGGGAATCCGTTTTTCCCCCTTTGAACCCTCCCCGCACCCCCGTGGAAATTTTGAAACGATTTGGTTTTTTCACAGAATATGCAGAACACCCCCCCAAACTATTTTCTACAAAAAAATTTGGATCTCGCGAGCTCGGAGTATTTTTTAAACGTTTTTTTGAATACAGTATGAGTTCGCAATATACACAGCCGCCACGCCGTACCGTCCGGATCAAAAACTTTGTCATGGCGGCTCGGCGGCTGGCGGCTAGCTTCAGCCTCATCTACTCTATGAGCAACCTCCCGCCCTCGTGGAAATGGGTTTGACATATTATGACACAAAATAACATAATACGACAGATTATAACATATTTGGACAGATTATGACATATTCTGACAAAAAATGACATTAAATGTTCGTGATTTCGGACAGGTCATCATATTATGCCATTTTGTCATATTTTGTCCGAATATGGCATAATCTATCCAAATATGTCATTGTCTGTCGATTTTGCCATTTTCTGCCATAATCGGACGAACCCATTTCCACCAGGGCGCTCATCAGACATTCCGAAAAAATTCTCGCCCTATGGGGGACTTGAACCAGGAGCCCACGTGGCAGCGCTAAGAGTGCGCGCTTAGTCCACTCGGCTATTCTGACGTCGGTAATGTGTATACTTGAGAATTTAATGGACTTATCGACCTTAGGACTTATCGAGCCGATGTATACTCTTAATAATTGAATCGACTCTTTCACTCTTAGTGACACTTCCCAAGATGGCGACTGTAGTGGAAAATAATGCTTTTTTACCCTTGAAATTTTTTGACCTCATTGACCTCTCTGAAGATACTACGTGTAATGAAGAATAACGTTCCTGACAACCATGTTCAGCTTGATTGAAAGTCTAACTCTGAGTCGTTATGTGGCCTTCAAAATTGACTCGATTTCTAGGCCCCCAAATTCTGTTCCATGTTTCAATGTTGATGAACCCTTCTCAATATAGGGGCTGCGATAGAAAATGACATTTGCAGCATGCGATTTCGTATCAACGCAGAACTCAACTTTCAGTCGCTTCATGTTATTTGGAACAGACTCAATTGTTTCAGTTTCATAGGTGAAATATTTATCATTAAAACGGATTGGAGCACAAATTACATTTTCAAAAAAATTTTATTATGAGTTTGATTTTATACATTTTTTGTCCATGACAAATCTCATTCCACGCAAGCTTTCAGAAATATAAGGATTTTCAAATCAAGATATTGTGCAATTACTTAAAAATATTGATCCGCGATTTGCAATTTCTTCTCCCGAAACGCCAAAGTCTACATATTATTTTCAAAAATATCAATACCAATTCTGAGGAATCTATTGCTTCTGATTCGATAAACTCTAAATGATATGTTGATATAAGCGTTGAGTTTACTTTGACTGGTTACAAACTAATACTCGCAGTCTCATAAGTTTTCATTTTAAATTAGTAAAATCGTTGATTTATAATATGTGAGTCAATCTACGTCCGATCTGTTTGGAATTGGTGACAAGTAAAATGTTCCTGACGACTCAACTAAAACTGCCGGTGCATTAATGCATCTCACAGGTAAATAAACTAAATTCTCTACTTCTCTCACTATCGCCATATATGTGGTGTTAAAAACCGCTCCTAAGGTAATGCAACGA
The DNA here is from genome assembly GCA_026005395.1 of Asobara japonica. Lineage (NCBI taxonomy): Eukaryota > Metazoa > Arthropoda > Insecta > Hymenoptera > Braconidae > Asobara > Asobara japonica. The sequence goes on from BQMI01000052.1 coordinate 375,992, forward strand.
TATCCGAAGACTCCTATTTCATCGTTTACATGTCTCCATTTCACGATGGATTTGATGTGAATGAAGTCCAGCTCGTTATCTCCCTGTGGTAAAGTGACATGGACAACTAAGTTATCATACTCCACAATGCTATTACCGGGAGGTTGGTATACTACTCCGTCGATGACAGCTTTTTTGTACTCAGCGATAGGGATTTCCTCGTCCATTGCAACATTCCCAGCCTCGTTCCAACCTACTTTTGAAATATTGACGGTATGGCTCCGTTGCAGCAGCTGGCAGATCCAGCGTGCTTTATAAAGCACTGTGACGGAATCCGCGCGGAAATTCCGTCGACTAACCCCAACCACCGTTTCGAAAAGCGGAAGTACAGTTCCCTACTTGACCCCGCTGGTCAGTAGGAAGCTGCCACCTATCGGGCGGATTAAGCGCATCCGGTGGTCTGCCGCATGGGCAAGTTAGTTGTCCACGGATCACCACACGGAGAACATCTTCGCTCCACATACGTTCGGTAAGTACCTATGTGTACTACCCGGTGTAAAAAAATTGACCCTCGTGGCCCCGGGGCCACGCATTTCCTTGATCACCAAGATGTTAATTTCAGGGATAATTGCGAATAATCATCCCTGCTTATGGTAGTAGAGTTTCGGGGATAATTACGAACAATTATCCCTGTGTAGAAGCGTGACAATTCGGGGATAATTCCGGATAGTTATCCCTGTATAAAATTAATGAAGTTTCGGGGATAATGCCGAACAGTTATACCTGCATAGCATTATCGAGTTTCGGGATAACTCCGGATAATTATTCCTGCATCGAATTAATCGAATTTCGGGATAATTCCGGATAATTATCCCAGAGTTAAAATTACTAGAGTATCGGGATAATTCCGAATAATTATCCCAGAGTAAAATTTGTAGTTTCGGGGATAATTCCGCACAATTATCCCTGTATAAAGTTAGTAAAGTTTCCGGGATAATTGCGAATAATTATCCCTGTATAAAATTAGTAGAGTTTCGGGATAATTCCGGCTAACTATCCCAGAAGCAAATTAACATAGTTTCGGGATAATTTCGGATAGTTATCCCAGTCTAACATTATAAAAATTCGGGGATAATTTCCTACCCATTATCCCAGGTTTCGCGCGTATAAATCGAAGGATTAAACTTCGAAAAGTCGGGCGACATCGGGACGGCATTGTCAGACAATGACGTCACCCTCAGGACAATGCCGATTGTCCCGAGAGTTGTTGGATGATGTCACCCATGACAACAAACACCCAGCAATTCGGTCGCATGAGTTTTCTTGTATTTCCGTGAAAATACAGGAATTAATTTTACTCTCCTTTTCTCTTTTTTTTCATATAAAATAATGTTTCGGGGATAATTCGGAATAATTATCCCTACGTATTAAAATAGTGTTTCGGGGATAATTCGGAATAATTATCCCTTCGTATTAAGATAATGTTTCGGGGATAATTTAGGAATATTATCCCGGCGTAAATTAATCGCGTTTCGGGGATAATTTGGCAAGAATTATCCCTTCGTAAATTAATCGCGTTTCGGGGATAATTCCGAGATGATTATCCCTGCATAAGATCGCAAAGTTTTGGGGATATTTCGGGAGTACTCTCTCTGTCATTTTTAGGGGATTTTGAGGATATTTCGGGAGTACTCTCCCTGTCATTTTTATGGGATTTTGGGGATATTTCGGGAGTACTCTCCCTGTCATTTCTATGGGATTTTGGGGATATTTCGGGAGTATTCTCCTGGGTCCCTTTATCGTGGGATTTCGGGATCAATTCGGGAATCCATTCCCGGTCTACCACGCGCGATTTTAGGACTACCTCGGAGGTTAATTGTGGTGTTATAGAGATGATTACTGGTAATTGAAGTAAAGTTCAATAATTAAACTTCCGGTTTCGGTTTGGATGCGCTTGAGATAAGGAAGACTCTCGGAGGTTAACCCTCTAGTTCCGGCGTGATCCCGAATGGAGTTCGGAAATCTCAGCGGTCAATTCTCCGTTTCGGAATTATTGCGCGGGATTTTTGGGGAAGCAGGAATCAGTCCTGGGCTTTGAGGTCAGATTGACGTTAGGAAAATTCTCGGAAATTAATTTCTGTTTTCGAATCCCGTTTGCGTACGAATTAGGGGACAGTTCAGCGATCGGTTTGCGAGTTTCGGTAGTACCCTTATTGCTACTCTAACTCATACATCCTAACCATCGTCCGATTCGGATGTCTTAGGTAACTGTATGGAAGCGTAATTAGTGGTTCTCTCTCCGAAAGAATTATAGTTCTAGTGTTCGGGGAGAACTCCAGCCATATTATTAGAGGATTTGTAGTTTCGTTTTGTAGGTTTGGTTGAATAAATACGATGAAATTTTCCCACCGTCATTACGTTATTCTTTTAAGTTTGGTTACGGTCCCCAATCATGAACCCGACCCTCTCTGCCATGACCCTCATCCTGAGCAGCGTGGGACATGCCGCTCCTCCTTCCCTATCCCTCATCCTTCCCTGACCACCCTCTTCCCGTTTCCTTTCGTGGCGATAAGATATAGGTTAAGTTTATGTTAAGTTCATGTTAAGTTTAGTTTAGTTGCGTTAGAAGCTCTCGGTTTGTCCATTTCCCGCAGAAATGGAGTGGCGCCCAATTCGAGTTGGACAGGGGAGAAGCCGGGATTATGGGGAAGAGAGGCCGAAGGTGCGGGCATTTCCTTCCCCCCGGAAATGTCACGTCTCGGAGTAAATTGAGTATCGATGAAGCCAACCCCTAATAGAGGCCTTTTTCCACCGTTTGCGCCAATAAAGTGCGACAAGCAACTTGCATAGGATGATTTGTAGTACTTGTTATGTATTTTTTTATTTGTCGGTTCAGAGACTCAAACCAGAATTCTGAGGTTATCCACAAGGTCGCCAAGTCACGAATACAACGAACTATGCACTTTAGGAGATGGAGACTATAAGTTTGTAGGCGTGCTGGAATAGGTTGGGCAGATTGCCGACGGAATCGATCAATGAGCTGCTCGACCTTGTCAGTTCTGCAGCACTTATCAAATCTTTGTTGAAGAGTTTAGGGCTTCTGCAAATATAACAAAAGCCAAAAATACCAGGCGAAATTTCGATATTCCGTGCCTGGGAATATTCTAATACCCACAAATGTTAATTCCTGGGAATATTCTAATGGCCGAAGTCACCTGGCTATTTGGGTGAGCGGTTTGATGGTCTGAATAGGACCGCTGATGATCTTTATATTCCGAGGAGGTAAATGATTTTCTAGCCCAGGGTCCGTAAGAATCCCGTATAATCTTGTGAAATTCCTCTCACAAAGACAATGGGGGGCTTCGATCAATTGGCATCAGGAACGATGCTCAAAGATGGCAGACAGCGCACGCTATTTGCATTGACGTCTGGATTTGATTGGCGCCTCTGCATCTGTTGAGCAAAATCCGCATTTTTCCTTATCTCAGCGTCCGTACGGCCTGCTGCAAAATTTCCGGGATTCATAGAGTCACCATTATAAGGGAATACTCTGGAGCGGTTTTCTTCGGCGAACACCATGTGTGCGTAACAAGAGGTGCATCCAAACTGAGCGTTCTGGCGCATCATTCCCATAACCGGATATCTGCCTTGCGTATCAACAGACACAGCAAGAGGGATGAACCTACTTGTTACCTCTTGAACTGTTCTATTCGAATGCCATGAAATTTCTTGCAATGTCAATCGACGTAAGCGTCTTGCAAAAGGTGTCAGGAAATTGACGATTTCGGGTGGCTTGGGCTCCACGTATAGAGTAACTAGCAATGGTTGGCGTTGTCGGGCTCGAGGAGATAGCTCAAGAATCTGCACAAATACTGACCAAAAACTAAGGGGAGACCGAGGTGCGGCATCTACTCCATCTGTCCGGATCGCTAGAAAATACTTATGGGTTCCTCGATTTAAGAATCCACTATCTGCAGACAATTCTCTATAGACACTGCCATCATAAATATCGTCCATATTACCCACTGTGTGTTTGGTTGTAGTCCAAGGGTATCATAGAGCAGTTTCCATCCCAGGTTTCTCGAATACTTTTTGTAGCTGAGCTGGAAGATTTAAGTACAGGACATGACCTACTTCGCTCCGTTACCTCCGCCCACTTTCGCCACATCGACAGATACGAGTGGGGTCATTGGCGACTCTCAAATCGTCACCACATATTGTACAATAAATAGAACGTTCAGAGTTACCCAGCTTACAAAATTGACATTCTCGAAATCGATGTTGCCCATTCGAAACGATGTTAACAGCGACTTCTATGAATGCTTATACCTAAGAGCTTTTGCAATTTCAACTAGGATTCTCTCGCATTTCTGCACGTTATTGCGAGAACGCAACCGTTGTCGCAATCCTCTTCTTTCTACGTGAATATGGAAAAGAATTTCAAATATCCCATTGACACCTAAACCAGGTTCATCATTTTCAGGCAAATAATCGCTTCCTAAATCTCCAACATCTACATCCGATAGGTCATCGGAATCCCCAATATACTCATAATCATCCTCATCCCAGGTGCGTTCATCGTTATCACTTTCACCATAATCTTTACCGAAATCATCTTCATCTCCAAGGTGTCTTCGTCTCCAAGGTTGGTATAATACATCTTACTAGAGCTTCGACTTCGGTTTCCACCAATCGTATCTTCTAACAGTAGGATAGAGAGCGTTCGGCTCGAAACCCGAAGGGCATTCTTGTGTATGACTCAGAGTCACCTGGCGAACTGCCACCGGCCTTCAATAAATATTCCTTTAGTGGATATATTATTATAGAATTTCGTTTCTATCAAAAACCGAAGTAATGAACATTCCTTAGAAGTACAATTGTATGTATTGGATATTTCCATAACTGGAAATTTACCATCCAGCTGAATGCCTGTTCCCCATTTGGAGTCACCTAAAAAACTTCCCTACATGTATACGAGCACACACACGTACACACACATTGGTTTTCTGTGACGAAAACAAACGTGTCGAGCACCTTTTATGTCGCACTAAACTACTACGCCTTACACAGAATTGTCGGACTTAACAATGCTTATAGCAATACAAATGAACGAGCCGTGAGTGTGACCCTCGACGAGTCGCATCAGGAACTTTCCGATAGTCTGTGTATGTGAGTGGGACGATAGACGTATGAAGTCAAGTTATATATTAGTTACGCAAATTCGACTACTGATCGACATAAAATACGATGCCTAGCAAAAAAGAGTTATGAAATATAAAATATGTCATTGCATAAGACAAAAAACAGTGTTATAAACAACTTGAATTGTTGATAACAATTGAAAAGTTGTGACATTTGCATTAACACTCCTTTCAAACCTGGAGACGCGTCGATTAAAAAAAAAGTTGAATCGGTACAGCAGTTTACGAGGAACCGTTCCAACAAAAAAGATGCGGACGCACACACACACCCACACGTATAACCCACATTCTGTCGGGGCTTTGGCGTGAGTATTTGTTTTGAGGCGGTGTCGTGCGGACGCATGTTTACCGCTCTCTACGAAATATAAATTTCTAACGTACAGCGCTTATAGTACAGTGAAATTCTAACTCGAGGAAAAGTTTTGGAATAGTGTCAAACTTAAACAAGCCGGCGGTCCTCGGGTCCCCCATTCGACTGTGTCAAATATGTCACCGTTTTTGTTTATTTCCCCCAATTTGATTGGTGGTAAGCTTCCGAATGGTCCGATTGTACACAAAATCAAAATGTTCGAGTATTGGAAGACCTTTTTCCAGACGAGCGGAAACAAAAACAGGAAATCTCATATTACACAGAGTAATTGACTCAATGTTGTTCAACCAGTTCATAGATCTCGTTAAGGCTCATATTTTGGAAATAAAATGGGATGAATACTTATCGAGAATGAAGTAATAAAAGAACCGTAAAGATGAAAAAATTGCAATCTAGAAAATTAATGATGCGATTGATTCGCCATTCAATAGGGTTCTTCGCCATAACAAAAGGAACCTCTGTTTCGAATTTCAAGTTTATATCTCAATTTTTGCGAACGCTAGAGTGCGAACAAACACGAAAAGTACAACCAAAGTCAAAAATTAAAAAATAGGAATATCTCATATTACCCAAACTAATAGACTCAATGTTTTTCAACTATATCATAGATCTCGTTAAGGTACACATTTTGAAAAAACAAAGCACAAAATCGGTTCAATAATTATCGAAACGTAAAATAAAAACCGTGAAAATGAAAAAATTGAAATCTAGAAAACTAAAGGCACGATCAAATCGCGATTTGACAGGGTTCTTCACCACCACAAAAGGAGCCGCTGTTTCGAATTTCAAGTTTTTATGTCAATTTTTACAAACGTTAGAGTGCAAAAAGCAAAGATAACTGTAAAAAACAGAAAAATTGAAATATGTCCGATGTCTTGTGGGCAACCTACTAGATGTTCTTCGACCATTCCCTGGATCTCGTTGAGACGCAGATGTTGATAAAAAATATATCAAAAAATATTTATTAGTTTCAGAGATATGAACAATTGAAGCAAAAAAGGAAAAAACCGATTTCTAAGAAACTTACCGGCAGATTTCACTGGAATTGCGCCCACAGCTAGACGTACTCAATACCAGATTTTATCCTCAAAATTTAGTCCTTTTTATGTTCAATTTTGTAAGTGAAAATTTTCGAAAAAAATTAATACATACAGACACTATGCTCAAACTTCATATTTTTACGTTTCAAAGCATTATATATCGTTTAAAAGCATAATTAGCGAAAGTGAAACTTGACCGATTGCAATGCTTCCATTCGGGAGGAAAAACCTTAAAATTCCCTTGGCCGCAAAAAGGAAAGCCATAATGAGTCCTCCGATGGAAGGCCCAAAAAAACGAAAAAAACCGTTACGAAACCTTCGACTAGTGCGAGTTCAGTTCCCGCTCGCCTCGCGAAACCTTCCGACACTTCTGATGGACCTCAAGAGGTTCCCAAACAAACTTCTGTCCCTCCAATAATCATCGAAAATGAAAAAATGGAGACAAAAAAATTAATCAATTTTCTGCAGAGCAACGCCACACACAAAAATTTCAAGATGAAATTTAATGGAAGTACCACGATCGTCCATCTACGAACGACCGAGGACTAGAACAAAATCGCAAGTATCCTAAAGAGGCAAAACATCAATTTTTTGACGTTCGGTCTTAAAAGTGAGCGGCCGAAAAAATATATTTTGAAAGGGCTTCCAAGCAGCTTCTCAGAAGACGAAATTCAAGTCGAGTTATCGAAACACGGCATTAACGTACTTTCCGTTCGCCAGTTCGTGAAAGTAAACAAAGACGGAGACACCAAAGAAAATAGGCCATTACCGATCTTTGCTATCACGGCTGGCCCGGAAATAACCTTGAGCAGCTTGGCTGAAATCAAAACGATTTTCACTCAAACTTTCAATAAGACCGTCTCGAATCTCCACTTATAGTAACCTTTGGGCCATAATCCGGTCATTCCAATCCAATTTATTAACAATATTTACAACAACGTTTCGAAAGCTCTGGGCTTTCATCTTCAGGTATATGTAGGTAGAAATAAAATTTGTTCATCTATAAGATAAATAAATGTCAATTAATTAAAACGAAGTCAAAATTGAACAAACAAACGAACCTAACCTACCCATCAATTAAATTGCACCATTTACTTCATTACAGATCAAACTCATCCGGATAAAAATGTATTTCCCTTTTTTCATCTATTTTAATCGACACTGTTTAATAATAATAATTGTTCTCAACATTCCCCCCCCCCCCAGCTCTTTAACATTCGTTTTATTTAGAAGACGTTACACAACACGTGTCAAATTAACAGCTGTACAAAAATATTTCCCAGTTATCACCTAAATTGCTAGAAACTTTCCTAGTGATTGTAGCGGGAATTCCACAAACTCCAACCCTGGAAAATTATCTCTGCCACTACATTGTTAAGCGAAGAAAGTGTTGAAAGACACACTCTGGAATGGGTCCTTTCTAAATATAACGTTTAATAAAAAACTTACAAAAAATTAATGTGAACCCACCCTTTAGCCACTTCTACCCTTAATGTTTTTTAGTGGAATCTGTTGGAATATTAATAAATAATACCTAGTATGAACTTTTAATTTCTAAGACTACGAAAATTACTGTTTTAATTCTTTAATCACCTGATAATAAGCCGGATGCAATCTGAAGCATTCACTCATCGTTAACCGTGTCCCTTTTCTTTATATTGATCATTTCAAGTGTTAAACTGTTGTTATGATCTTCGTTTTAATTGACATTGATTTATCTTATGTATGAACAAATTTTATTTCTACATAGATATACTTGGAGATGAAAGCCCAGAGCTTTCGAAACGTTGTTGTAAATATTGTTAATAAATTGGATTTGAATGACGAGATTATGGTCCACAGGTTACCAAAAAGATTTTCTACCATACGTATAACGTAGAAAAATACGTTAAATCCCAACAACCGACCCAATGGTTCAGGTGCCAGAGGTTTGGCCATGCAAGCCAGCATTGCAACCTGAACCTCAGATGTGTCAAGTATGCGTCAAACCATGACGTAAAAGCCTGCACTTCCAAAACCCTGCAGTGCGCAAACTGCGGACTTGCCCACACAGCCAGCTATAGAGAGTGTTCCATGCGCCTAAAGTACATGGAAACTCAACAAAAACGAGCTCAGCCCGCCAGGCCCAGCCTAGCAACAATGGAAGTGCCTGCTACACCTCACTCGGTCACGATCCAGAATCTGGAAAGGCACATTCACTTCCTCTAGTCTCCTGAAGTCCCTGAGCCAACTTCGATGTCTACGGCCAACACGTGCAGGCCCACCTACGCCTCTTTCTTTCCAACGGTGGAAACCTCGAGAAGGAATGTTGGCGCACCCACTGCTGAACATATGATCATCCCAATGGAGACACATGTTCCAGAATGCTATTTGAGTACCACTAAAAATTATAGTAATACAGCGAAGCAAGTCCTTGACGAGCTAAAAACCCTCAGAATTCCCGAAATCCTCTCAGACCTCAAAGATATGATCTCTAAACTCCAGATACCTGACACCGCCATTGATAGGTTCACAATCATCGCATCCTATGCTCACCTGTTCTCACCCTCCTCAGAAACACCTACGATTCCCCCGCAAACATAACCAATATATTAGCAATTAATATTTTTCGGCTCAAGCTCAATCTGGACGAGTTATTACACATTGTCCATTGCAATAACATCAAAATTTGTCTGATTTCAGAAACGAAGCTAAACAGCAAAATGAAGAAAATTAACATCCCAGACTTCTCGCTGATCAGGGAAGGCAGAACGGCCAAGGCAGGTGGTGGTGTTGCGGTGGCGATCCACAAGACTTTGAGGTATAAAACTCTTCCGCAGGATCTCCTGTCGCTCACTGAATACGTGGGAGTAGAGGTCCAAGTAGACAATGAAAAAACGAGAATCTACTCGTTATACAATCCACCAGATGTCTCAGTAGATACAAACCTATTGAGGCACATACTGTCTGATAGTACTCCAACAATTATTGCTGGAGACTTCAATGCAAAGGACATTGCTTGGACCTCTGCTAGGCCGAACGAATCAGGTGTAAAATTCTCATAATTTTTTTGACGGCACGGAAAATCCATCTGCTCTTTCCAGACGTTCCAACACACTACCCTCATAATTCTAACACTCCTAGTACTATTGACCTCTTATTAACTAGCAACATTTCCACCATGAATAATTTCACCACTCTCTCCGAATCCCTATCCGATCACCTACCACTGTTTTTCTCCCTACTTGGCAAACCAACCTCACCAGAGCCCTCAAAAATTTCAAACTGCGCGAAAACTGACTGGAAAAACTTCAAGGACATCTTAAATGATGAGATTTCTACACCAAACCCGACATGTAATAACACTGAAGCAATAGATAAACACGTAACAAATACACTAAAATCATTCAAACAGCCCTGGATTCCTCCACTCCCATCCGCTCATCCAGATCCACTCATACTTCTCTCCCGCCCGAAATAGCCTCCTTAATAAAACTCAAAAATTATATTAGGTCAAGATGGCAAAAAACGCGGAATTGCTACGTTAAATCCGAACTCAATCAGCTGATCAAAAAAATCCGACTTAATTTAACCGAATGGAAACAAACATCTTGGCACAACAACCTTGGAAACATAAACCTAAAAGATCACTTTATTTGGGGCGTAGCAAAATATTTTAATAACACCGGCAAAAGCAAAATTCCCACACTCAAGTCCAATAATACTATCCACACAGAAGATCATGACAAGGCAAATACACTTTGTACACACTACGCGAATATCCATGAATTGTCGACCTCTCGAGGTAATAAATCATTCGAACAACAAGTCACAGGTCATTTAAAAAAACGATTCTCAAAACGCCAATTGAAACTCCCACTACAGCTCCGTGAAATCATTTCTGCCATCAAAATACTAAAAAACAAATCAGCCCCGGGTGTGGATAATATTCCCAACATAGCACTAAAAAACCTCCGTAAAGCAATAAGTTTACTAACAAAGATATATAATGCATGCCTTCTCAAACAATATTTCCCGGAACTCTGGAAAGGAGCGGTGGTCATACCGATTCTCAAGCCTGGTAAGCCCCCTTCGGTATTGACTAAACTTTTTGAGGAAATAATTTTAGCTCGTCTCAAAAAACCCCATAGAAGAGTTACAACTAATGCCTACGAATCAATTTGAATTTCGATCAGAGCACTCGACCTGCCACCAGCCGGTTAGAATTACGAATGATATCAAATCCGCGAAAAACCGAAAAGAAGATACCGTTCTTCTTCTTCTGGACAGCGAGAAGGCCTTTGATTCTGTTTGGTCCACAGACCTTATATATGAACTCGACAGCTTAAATGTACCTAAGTATTTATGTAAAATTTTACTATTATATCTTTCAAATAGATATATTCGAGTTCGAGTCGAAACTGCGTTTTCGGATAAAATTGAAATAGTCGCGGGGGTCCCACAAGGGTCTATCCTCTCCCCCGTACTATTTAACCTGTACATTGCTTCTGTTTTTAGCAGAATTCCTAGAAATGTATCTGGCTATGCTGATGACATCGCTCTGTACTCAGCAGAGATTATAAGGGTAACACCTTCAGATAGTCCCATAAGAAGTTTCACTTCAAAATTCCATTTAAAGTTAACCGGCACTAATTAAGCGGCAAAAAAAACGTCATGATATAAATCGCATATGCCCGTTACGTTCATGCCCTTACTTCATTTTTTGAATTTTTGCTAACGTAGATCCATTTCCTTCAATTTTTCTTATTTACATTTTTTACGATTTACATCTTCTTTGGGCAGAATTAAGTTCGCAAATTGGCTGTAAGTTGAAGTTGGCAATCAATTTGTACGCGCCAAAGAGAATTTACTGAAATAGAGGCCCAGTTCTCGGGGTTCAGCGGACCCAGCTGCGGTATAACGCCACAGTCCATTTTGACGGCTAAGGGCCAGTTCTCGGTCAACTTAACCCCGATTAAAGTTAAAGTTAAGTGCTGTGATTGGCAGGAGTTAAATTGTTGACCAATCAGAACATCAGAAGCCTTAACGTCACAATTAAATATGGCGCTCAGTAACCAAAAACTGGCCGTAAGTGAGCTGCCAGTAGTAGGCAATTAGTCCAAAAATGAACGTCTATCAATCCATTTTCATAGTAAATCGATTGTAGTTCGTCTGTAATAGACAAATCAATCATGCTTGACGTTGGAGAGTAATTTTTTAGTGATTACAAAAATGTAGTATTTCATTAATGACACTTATATTCAAAAATATGTCATGTGCGCGCGGGCACATGAGCCGTCTCTCACATTCTCCGGAATGGCGATTATAACGTGTAGCTTGTATGTATGGCTCTATGCCACGATAAGTTTTTTTTTTCTACTCTTTCTCTGTTTGTATTCACCCACGTAACCGCTGGTAGGCATTACTTCATGGGCAATACTACGGATCAGAGTACCCATCCATTGCGGCTGGGGCCGACTTCGCCATTTCAGCTCATCGTATTTCTAATCACAGGGTAAACCTCCAGAAACCCCTGTGATACGATGGCGGGCGTCTACGATGGAACCCTCCCCCCCCCCCCCCCGCGCGACGGGCCGCGTTCGGTCCTGGCTCACGGTCTCACTTCATGGATACCGCCGATAGCACACACGGAATGTTCCAGTCATCGGTCGGAGTCCGTGAGAAAATATTTTTCAGAAAAAATATTTGCAGTGAGCGGAAATCGAACGCGGGACCTTTAGAATAGTAGGCAGACACTCTACCCACTACACCAAAGCCCCGTCACTATGCCACCATAAGTGTAAGTTTGGTTTTGGAGCAAACAATTATTAATGAAAAAAAATCAATAAGATTACGAATCACTAAGCAGCCGTTTACTGCAAACCATTCCATGTTAGTAATTGACATTCCAGAGTTTGACTAGGTTATATGAATCTGGAGGGTAACTAGATCTTTCATGACATCCTATAGTTTGAGTAGGTTTGTTGCGTACCGATTGAGTTTTTAGGGATATAATTCAGGCGGCGGGTAAGTGGCCCGTAAAGCGCTGAAGCGCTCTGCTTTGTAAATGCGGGAAATTTGAAATAAATACTCGAAACACTGATTCCAATTGACACAATAATAGTCAGTTTTAATTATCATTTAAGTTGCAACTGTTTACAGAAAAATCAATAAATTCCGACACTTGATTTCGTTCTTGATTTGTCTCATGTGCAAAGTCAATCTATTCTGACAATAAATTTGACGTTTCTTGGAATTTAACACGACAAATTGTAGCGACTTTTTATTTCTTGGATGTTACCGGTTCTAAATTTGGAGAGGATTTATCTCTTCGACTTTTGCCAGCCAGCTCTTGCTACATTTTGAAATGTCTAAGAGACGGTTTAAATCAGGAAGAAGAGGGTGTTGACCAATCATATTAGGGCGATGTTCAAATTTGATCGAAAGGCGGTAGCTAAGTCGCAAGAGGAGGGGGAGTTGAGGGGGTTTTCAAAATGAAGGGAATCTCAAAATTCCGGTATATGGAGTACCCAAGGACCAAGTGATAGTGCGTGAGTAAGGCACGAGCATAGACGTATTAGAATAGAATGCGTGAGGCATGGCGTGTCGTGTAAGTGGGAGCGATAGTGGAATTTGTGACGGAATCCGCGCGGGAATTCCGTCGTTTAAACCCGACCGCCATTTGAACGGCGGAAGTACAGCTAACTAATAAACTCTGGCAGTCAATAGGAAGCTGCCGCCTGCCGGACAAATGCGGCGCGTCCGGTGATCAACCGCGTGGACGATTCATTCGTTCACGGGCTGCGGCACGGACAACATCTCCACTCTGCACTACCGGTGAGTACATGTGGCGTTATTAACCCCAAAAATTAGTTTCTCCCCTCGTCATCATGAGACCATGTTTATTCACCCTCGGGGTGAAGTTCGTGGAATAACCCGTTTTCACGCGGCATAAACGTTAGTTTTATTATTATACGACCCTCGTGAGACAATGCTGATTGTCTCATTTGCTCGGGTTAGTTTTTTATTGCTAATCGTGACTTACCGCGTGTCGTGCATAACAACAAAATAAAAAGAAAATTCTCGGGGAATAATACCTGTTTCGCATGCATATCTTAGTTAATCCTAAAGGGTTCTTTAGAATTCTATTTAGAAAATGCTATTAGACTTCGAAAAATCGGGTGACATCAGGACATTGTCAGACAATGACGTCACCCTCAGGACAATGCCGATGCTTGTTGGATGATGTCACCGGGCAAAACAAACATCCAGCAATTCGGCCGCGTAAGTTTTTTGTGAACTTTTCACGAAAGATTCGAAATTAAGGCTTGTTCGCCTTTTTTGTAAAATAGTAGAGTTTTGGGGATAATTCGGAGGTAATTTCCCTGTTCTTTTCGATATTATTATGGATTTTGGGGATAATTTCCCTGTTCTTTTCGATATTATTATGAAATTTTGGGAATAATTCGGGGATATCTTCCCTATCATTTCGTATTGTTCTGGGATTTTGGGGGAATTCGGGGACAATTTCCCTGTCCTTTCGTACTATTATGAAAGTCTCGGGGATAATTTCGGAACGATTCTCCCTGTTTAAAATAATAGAGTTCCGGGGATAATTTCCCAACAATTATGCCTGTTTAAAATAATTGAGTTTCGGGGACAATTTCGGAGCAATTATCTTTGTGTGTAATAATAGAATTTCGAGGATAATCAGAGGTGTTATCTCCGCTCTGATTAATCTCGGGATAACCTCGGGGATAATGTCGGAAATATTATTCCCGCTCTGATTAGTTATTCGGGATAAACTCGGGGATAATTTCGGAGATATTATCGCCGCTCTGATTAATGAGTCTAGGGTCTCGGGGATAACTTGTGAAAGCTTATCCCCGCTTTGTGCCATTATTACGAGATCTCGGGGATAAATCAGAAGATATTATCCCCGCTTTGTATAACTAGTAAGGAATCTCGGGGGATAAATCAGAAGGTATTACCCCCGTTTTGTGTCGTCATTATGGGATTTCGGGATAAGCTCGGGGATAATTTCGGCATATGATCCCCGCCTCGATTAGTTCTTTCGGGATAAGCTCGGGGATAATTTCGGAATATGATCCCCGCCTCAATTAGTTATTTCGGGATAAATTCGAGGATAATTCGTAAATGTTATCCCTGGTTCAATTGTCGTATTACGGGATTTCGGGATGCATTCGGGGATGAATCTGGAAAGATTTTCCCTGCTCTGTTATCGCATTATAGGATTTCGGGATAAGTTCGGGGATAAATCCGGAAATACTTTCCCTGTCCGTTTCACATGATTACGGGATCTTAAGAAGTTGTCGGGGATTCATTCTCTGCTTACCACACGCGATTCTCGTGCCATTTGGGAGACTAAGTTGGTGTTACGGACACGATTGCGGGTCATTAAGATAAAGTTTTGGTAATTAAATCTCCGCTTCCAGTCTTGATACGCGTGATTGAAGGAAAAAATCTCGGAGGGCAATCCTCTGTTCTGAATGTGATCCCACGTGGTTTTCGGAGATTTCGGAGATTATTTCGTTATCCCCGGTATCATTACGCGTAGGCAAGTTCTCGGAGATTAGTTCTCTGGTTTCGCGGCTATGGTTACGTATGAGTTCTGGGATGACTCAGTGAGCGATTCGCAGTTCGGCGATACCCATATCACGAGTTGGTTCACATACCGTAACCTTCGTCCGTTTTCGGACGTGTTAAGTAGTTTTATTCTGATTGGATTATCTCTCACCTCTATTGGAGGCGTAATTAGTATTCCTCTCTCCGGAAGAGGTATAGTTTCTAGTGTTCGGGCAGAGCTCCAGCCATATTATTAGAGGATTTGTAGTTTCATCTTGTAGGTTTTGGTCAATAAATACGATGAAATTTTCCCGCTGTGATTACGTCATTCTTCTTTTGAGTTAGTTACGGTCCCAATCCTGAACCCGACCCTCTCTACTATAACCCACATCCTGAGCAGCGTGGAACATGCCGCTCCTCCTTCCCTACTCCTTGTCCTTTCCTGACCATCCTCTTCCCGTCTTAAGCGATAAGTACTAAGTATAGTTCATAAGTTTACGTTGCGTTAGAAGCTCTCGTTTGTACATGTCCGTAAAATGTACTGGCGCCCATTTCCGCGTTAGAAGGAGTTTTTAGAGGGAATTGTAGGGAAGAGAGGGCGAAGGTGCGGACATTTCCTTCCCCCCGGAAATGTCACGTCACAAATTATAAGATTGATTGATTGATTGATTGAAGTTTATTACTGTACATTATGTTGTACAAAAGAAAGTGACTAAGGTCACAGCCATACGTAGTATAAAGAAGATAAGAGAGAGACTGAATATGGGCCGTTTGTGTCCTTGTCTTCTTGCGCAGGATGGACGTCTCCACTCTAGCTTTTGCGTGCGAAGCAGAATAGGGGAAAACAGGAGAAGGTTACAATGGGCCCTGTCACACTTGAGGCCGAATGAATGTACATGACGTTTTTTATATACTATAGAACTCTTTTCACAAAATTGATGAATTGAACGGCACCCATGGCGCCCATCATTGCTACCGTCAAAACAGCACAAAAGTTGGTTGGCAGTGCTAGAGTACCGAACCAAATAAAAAGGGACGGGGAAGGCTGAGTTTCTACCCCCTGCACGGAAGTACTGTCACCAGGGCTCCCGGGAGGGACAGAGTGGGGGCGTTCGGCCTGCGCAAAACGACAAGCACACAAACGGCCCATATACAGTCTCTCTCTTACAATTTCACTATCGCTTTCTCGGCCGACTCACGCGGTCTATTCTAATACGTCTATGGTAGAAACTCAGCCTTCCCCCCTTTTTCATTATTGATTGTTTGCTCCAAAACCAAACTTATGTATGGCAGAGAGCCATACATACAAACCACAGGTTATAATCGGCATTCCGGAGGACGTGATAGATGGCTCATGCGCCGGCGCGCGCATGGAATATTTTTGAATATTAGTGCCTGTTATGTACCAAATACGCGAAACTACGCACTTAGCTACGTAATTTCCATTGACGTCAATACAATTTCCCCAGGAGTAGACAGGGTCTTTGCGCCGATTTTCACAACAAGAATTTCGTCTAGACCACATTCTACTTTGCTCCTTAGAAATTGGTTATTGTCCTGGTCACTAATGCCTGTGCTGAAAGGCACAGCAGGAGTGCTAGGACATTGTCTTCTGAGGTTCTCCACCCACCAAGGCCGGAGATCGGGATCGCCAACTGGCGACCTTCCGCTTGTGACCAAAAACCCCGAAGGTATAACGTCCAATTTTCTCTCTTTGTTTAGAACGAGGAGTTCCTCGTTTCCTTTCAACCATGACGTCAATGGAAGTTCCCGCCTCCACCAAGCATTGATTCGGAACTATGGTCCCACATTTGTATATATACGGCCCACGCTCAAATTTCAAGACAGTCCTAACATCTACTCTCTGACTAGTATCACCTAACAGACGTCTATACCTACCTCAAGTT
Organism: Asobara japonica; assembly: GCA_026005395.1. Taxonomy (NCBI): domain Eukaryota; kingdom Metazoa; phylum Arthropoda; class Insecta; order Hymenoptera; family Braconidae; genus Asobara; species Asobara japonica. The sequence continues at coordinate 393,054 of BQMI01000052.1, forward strand.
TGACTATTCGCTTTAAGTGCAATACACTGAACTTAGTATCAAACATTGACTCATCTCTTCAAATTAAAGTGTTAAATATTTGTAATAAACGGAAATCATCGTGAATTCCTCAGTGATTTACTCATAGACCCGAGTCTCCCAGTATTCACCTGTCACACCCTCACTCTTTCCACTCATTATAAATATAAAAGCATTCCGTAAATAACTGCACAAAGAACCTAATCGGCGTGTAGTAGGGTCATATGAACACACTGCATATCATACGAAACAGTGGCATTAATGTAATCACCACAAAATTAAGTCTTCAACATCAAGAATGGTTGATTTGTCTACAGTAGAGCTCCCTTTATTTTCCGAGCTCGGGGGGTGACCTTGAAGCAATTTCGTGGAGAAAAAAATTACGGAAGCCCCCCACTCTGCCCACTGGTCGGTTGGCGTGGTGGGGGTTATCAGGAGCGGAAGGGGAAATAAGAGCAGAAGAGGAGAAAAAACATAACCTCAAACTGTCAAATTAATACATGATCAAAATACGATGAACTGTGAGCTAAATGTTCATACAAGCTAATTTTTTCTCTGAAATGGCCTGAGAAAATTTTTTAAAAACTCATACGCAACCAGCATCATTGATGTAGCATTTTTCAACCTGTGATGTTTTTCCAAACATCGCCTTTTTATAATTCTAAATGGTAATTAATGATTTAGAAAGAAACAGCCGATTATGTTGTATCATGTCACCAACGATTTTCTTTAGTTTTGTTCATATTTCAAATGAAAAATTCAGATTCATTTTCCAATTTCATAGAGCTACTGTGCTATTTAAAAAAAAAATTTAACCTGAATATTTCTATAATATTTAGGATAAATTATCATACAAATATCAAAAAATCATTTGAAAATTGTAGACAAATTTAAAAACTATGATTTTAGTTTTTGATGAAAAATCAGCTGAAAAAATGTTTTTGTGTCTTTTAGGAAGGGATTGTAAAATATTTCAGTGTTTATTGCATTCATTTTATTAATAATTTTATTCTTTTACACAAAGAATGGCATCTCATACAAACTAGAAGAAGAACAATTTTAACATTTATTATCTTTTTTACTACGAACTAATTTCTTATCTATTAGTGACTGATAAAATAGTGCGAATCTATTTCTTAATGGCTATGATAGTCTTTGGAGATCTGCAACTGTTCGACAGTGGAATAATAATCTAATTTTTCGTTTTTACGAATCTAACAGATAAGCCTAGAAGTTCTTTCGTTTACATTTCAGTACACTTAAGATTTTAACAAGACTTGAATTGCGAAAACATTCAAATATTTACTTGTATGATCTGCGATTTATCACCGATAAATCAATTGATAACCGATTATATAAGTTTTCAAGGTTTTGCGCTCCTTTTCTGCTCATTCTAGCAATTATCATGAGAATTAGAACAATAATGTTCCCTCAGCGTACAAACCGTAAACTTCGAACTCAAAATCTCAAATATCAGTCTCCGAATCTTGAACTATATGTTGATATTAAAGGCACGTATGAGAAAATTCTATAGAAATCCTATAGGATTTTTTCATACGTGGACCGCCGTCATAAATGCCCTTCCCAACGTAAAAATATTACACAGATAACCAATTAGAACTCTTGAGCTTTAGAAAATGATGCTAGAAACCTTTGCAATAATTTAGGATCAATGCCATAAGTATGATTTAAGTTTTGTGGAGATGACACCTGTGTTGCCATACCACTATGGATTTTCATAGTGTCTTGAATCTCATGGAGAGCCTGGAGATGATTGTCTTTGATTGATGGGTTTGACGTACAGAACTCTATTATCTTCTCCATGTACATAAGTGCCACATCTGATGATACTTTGTCACAACCTCCTTCAGAAGAGGAGGATTCATGACTGGTACCATTTGGATTGTTTTCCTTCTCCCCCTGGTCCTCATTGATGACGCTCACAATTTCTGCTGGAGTTAGACACTCATCTTCTGTCATTGTAAATCCTGGATTTAGCCAATCATCCATGTCGATCTGTTGAATATCCTCAAACTCCTCATCCTGCTGCAGTGCTCTGAAAAATTGATGGCTTGTCTGATCTGCTTTGTCAACAGTTTCCCCAGAGCCGCCAAAGATATCATGGCCATTAGGTACGATAGGGGAATTAGTTGCAGTTGACGAAAATTCTGTCGAAATCCTCAACAGCTGAACAATGCTTGGAATCTCCAGAATTTCCGGCCACACCTAAAATTACAACCGAAATTAAATTAAACATTGCAAAGAATTCAAATTGTTTACAAAAAATGGAAAATAATCTCAACTTACAGGTTTCCAAGATTTGATGATTGTTGAAGTAGGTAATTCTTGCCAGGTGAAATGAGTCAGCTCAATACTTTTTTACTCATTCAATTAAAACAACGATTTCTTTTATAATTTTGGGTTTATTTCATAGGCGAAGAGGCTCAGAGAAATATTAGAGAAGACTTTTTGGTTGAAAATGAAATTCTGTACATATGATACTTTATCACATTTCACCCTGAAATGATTCCCTATTAACTTATCTAGAAAGTTACAGATTCTCAATGTTATGATATCAAGACACATACACACACACACACACCCGGAAAGCTATAGGTTCGGCCCGTAGAAGGTCAGACCCTGCATCCCACTCAGTATTTTCAATTATGAGTGAATAGGGAGTGTCAATCGATTGTGTTTTTAACTACCCTATTTAATTAAACGTATGAAAAGCTGGTAGTACAATCGAGCAGGATCGAATTTCATTTATTGCATCAATTAGAGCTTTTTTAGAGTTAATTTTCAATGAAGAGAAAGAATTCTGAGCCCACCTCTATCAGCTCAAAAATCGAGTTACTGCCAGGTTGCGCACGAGGAGCAGTAAAATTTTTCAAAATCAGCAGATTCAAATTTTGTTTGTTAAGTCAATTAGAGCTCTTTTAGAGTCCATTTTGAGTGAAGAGAAAAAATTTTCAGCCCACCTCTATCAGCTCTAAAAACGGGTTACTGCAAGGTCTCGCGAGAGCAGTAAAATCTTTTAAAATTGGGTAAATCAAATTTATTTGTTGCACCAATTAGAGTTCTTTTAGAGTTAATTTCGAGTGAAGAGCAAAACTTTTGAGCGCACCTCTATCAGCTCAAAAATCGAGTTACTGCTAGGATTCGGGAAAGTTTCAGTAAAAGAAGGAAGAACAACCTTTTATCTACGTCTCATTAAGAAATTGGCTCAATTTGCCTAGGAATTAGTTATGAAAAACGTTCGGGACTGTTTGTCGAATCGCTTTCTCAGTAATAGTAGCTTGTCCAAATAATAGCGCCCCACGAAAAACCATAGACGTATTAAGATTAGATTCTAATACGTCTATGCGAAAAACTCCCCTAGAATTTGAGAAGTGCCATGGCGGCCCACTGCTGTCAAAACAGTGCGGGTTGTGGGATGTGGAATTTGAGAGGTACCAACGAAATTTGTATAGTTCTTCGCTTATTTCATTCTTGAATAGACTAAATATCATTTTTGTGAAGAATTTATTTTTACATCAATTCTCTCACAAAATGCAAACAAGTCATAACTTATCACAAGTATGCCATTAATTTTATTAGATTCAACAAAACCATCGTGTGATTTGAATTTGACTCAATGTTTGTTCAATTTTACACAATGGAAATTATTCAGTGTGAAATAGAGTAAGTATACTTGTTATGCTTCATCACATGTCCAGTCAATTTATTAAAAGTTATCGTTCTTTTACCAAGTTGCATAGGGGAACTAATAATCGAAATTGGATTATGAAGAAAAAGGAAAAAGGCCTGGATCTTAATCTTTATTCGGGTTTTTCTAGGATTTTCTAATACATTTTCCATTTAATCTCAATCTCTCCGTTTGTTGTGCCACGTACGTGAAGCTGGCGGTAAAAAATAAGAATCAAATTTGTGATATTGCATAATTTAAAGCGCATTTACAGCTATTTTACTACGATAAAAAAAAATTCCTGCTTGTATGGTTTTCGAGGAAAATGCGTTGCTGCCAGCCTATACGTAAGCTAGCAGACAAAAAATTGAAAAATGAACAGAATTATCTTTTTTGGCATTGTGATTTTGCAGCTCATTTCGAGCTAATTTACGGAGTTTCAACAAATTCCTTACTTATACAGTTTTTGACAGAAATGTGTTGCTGCCACGTCATACGTAAACTAGCAGACAAAAAATGAAAAAATGAATACAATCTTATTTTTTTGCATTGTGGTTTTGAAGCTCATTCAGAGCTTTTTTTTTTAACTGCGATGAAAAAATTTGCCTGCTTATATGGTTTTTGGGGAAAATGCATTGTTGCCAGCTTATACATAAGCTAGCAGGCAAACAATTTAAAAAATTAACAGAATTTTTCTTTTCTGCATTGTGATTTTGAAGCTCATTTGGATCTATTTTACTGCGATAAAAGAAATTTCCTGCTTATATAGTTTTTGAGGAAAATGCGTTGCCACCAGCTTATACGTAAACTAGCAGACAAAAAATGAAAAAATGAACAGAATTTTGTTTTCTGCATTGTGTTTTTGCAGCTCATTTGGAGCTAATTTACTGTAGTTTCCACAAATTTCTCACTTATACCGTTTTTGAGAAAAATGTGTTGCTGCAACGTCATACGTAACCTAGCAAATATAAAATGGAAAAAATGAACAGATTTGTTTTCCTGAATTGTGATTTTGAATTGTAAATTTTAATTCAATGCAGTTTCAACAAATTTCTTACTTATACAGTTTTCGAGAAAGATGCGTTGTACCAGCTTACAGGTTAGCAACTGGACAAGAATAACAAAAAATTCTACTACTTTTTTTTGCATAAGGATTTCGGGGCTCATCTAGAATTAATTAATTAATTGTGAAACTTTTAGTTTTCCGGGTGATTACTAGAACTTCCCTCAATTGGGAAATTAAAAATCTAATTTAACTGGGAAATATAATTTAACGTTCTAGCGCAACCGCGTTTCTTTTTTTTTTTTTTTTTTTGAGCCTCATGTCTGTCAGGTGTTGATGGCACGGTGAAACACCTGCACTGCACGGCTTATGTCAATAGGTTCAAGACAAGTTTCGGATATTCATACGTTAGAAAAAACACAGAGAACATTGTGGAAGTTTAGAATGGGCCCTACCAGATGTATACAAACGAAAAAGTAAACAACTAGTAAGTCTATTGTTCCATTGGTACCATACTTTGTCGGCAAGGCAGTAAATAACTGGAATTTTCTTCGTAGAGTGTTACCAACGCCGCTTTCTTTTTCGCGCGGAATATTCGAAATCATTCAAAATCTAATCTGTAAATATTATTGAGATTTGAAACTGAGTTTGAAAGAGTGAAAACAAAACAAAATCATTGTTAATGAATTGGTGAGTTTCTCAGCTGAAGTGATGCATGCTCTCTTGAGGGTTATTAAATTTTTAAAAATTGGATGGACTTTCAGAAGGCCACGATTGAGTTTTACCACCCGTTAGAATCGCAAAAGCACCGACTCCCGTCGGTGATTTTGTATATAATTCGAATGGTTCCACCCACATCATTGGATTCTGTCATTTTTCATTTTTTTCCTGCTAACTTATGTGGAAGGTAGCATTGGCGCATTTTTTCAACAGCGGTATAAGTAGGAGGTTTTTTGAAAACGCAGTAAATAAACGGGATGCGCGTGTGACCCTCGACGGGTCGCATCATTAACTTCCCGATATGTGTGTGTGCGTGAGTGCACGCGAAATGCGCCCGGAGTATGCAAAAAGATCGCGCGCCACCCGCGCAGCTTGATCCATTTACATCTCCTTAATTATGACAGTTATGGAAAAAAGTCATAAAACACTAAATGTGAATTTTTACCTAAGGAACAACATTTGTTTGAAACTTTTTTCCCTATCTCCAACAGTGCTTGCAATATAGCGTTATAAATAATTAAAATTGTTAATAACAATTGAAGGAATTGTTTTTTTGAGCTGACACTCCTTTCCGGTCTGGAAACTGGCGAAACGCAATTTTTGAAAAAAAAAAAATTCAATTCGGTTGAACCAGCCACGAGAAACCGTTCGCCAAAAAATCACTCACACACGGACACACACACACAAACACACACACACGCATACAGAACCCTTATCAAAAACGTGTCAGGATGATGTGAAACGTCGAGAAAAGTGAAAATTTCATCATTCTGACACTTTTCATTTTCGGGGTAATCACAATAACTTCCCTAGATCGGGAAGTTAATTAGCTCTAAATAAGATGCAAAAATACAACGCAGAAAAATAAAAATCCTGTTCATTTTTTATTTTTTCGTCTGCTAGCTTACGTGTACGCACTTTCGTCAAAAACCATATAAGCAGGAAAATTTTTTTCATCGCAGTAAAATAGCTCTAAATAAGGTTCAAAATCACAATGCAAAAAAAAGTAAGAGTCTATTCATTTTTTCATTTTTTGTCTGCTAGTTAAGGTCTGACGTTGCAGCAACACATTTTTTTCAAAAACTGTATAAGTAAGAAATTTGTCGAAACTGCAGTAAATAAGCTCGAAATGAGCTGCAAAATCACAATGCAGCAAAACAAATTCTGTTCATTTTTTCACTTTTTGTCTGCTAGCTTACGTATAAGGTGGCAGCAACGCATTTTGCTCGAAAACTATTGGAACGGAGATTCCCGACCGGTCCAACCGTCAGGTGCTGCCACCGTAGTGGCGCGCCAAAAAGCGAAGTTACCAGGGCACCGACGTCATGCCAGTCAGTCATTCCCGTTTTGCCACTCGTGAGAGTAACATATGCGTGCTAAACCTAACTTGTACTTTTCCACTATTTACATTAAAGCCAGAGTTTTCAGAGTTACTAAAGGTGTACTATTTATTCTCTCAAACGCATCAAGTCCAACAGGTTATGGGCATTTGAGATTTGTTGGGCGTTTTGAGTGAAATAAAGTGAAAGAAGCAGGCGACAGAGATCCAGCGAAAATTGCAATAGAAAATAGAAGGCAGAGGTAAGTGGGATTTTTGTAACAAATACCCAATACGAGTAGAAAAGTGATAAGAGGGAAATTGGCATAAGTAGAAAAGTAATAAGAGGGGAAAACACGTACTTAGAAAAGTGATCAGAGGGGAATATAGCTACGTGAAAAGTGGAAAAAAGGGGGATAAACCAAATTGATAGAGTGAAAAGAGGGAAATTAAATGTAATTACAAGAGGGAATAGAGATAATACAGGAAATTATGGGTGAAAAGTGGGGCGAAGGGGGGGCGCGCAGACAATGGATACGGACCTCTCTCTCGCACCCCGCGCGAGCAGGAACCGACTTGTTACTGTGCGGCGGCGGGGCGCCGTGACGTCACCGACCTCTCTCTCGCCCACCACGCGAGGAGGTAACGACTTATTTGCCGCGCTAAACGGAGGGAGCAGCCATCTTGACAGATGAGCGGCAAAATTAACACGAATAAAATAAAATATTTTTTTTTTATTTCTGGGATTGAGAATAGAAGTAGAGAGAATTACTATTTCCAATTTGGAGTGAATAAAAGGGAAAAACCAGGTTTTTTTAGTTTCTTTTTTCTTCTTTCCTTTTTCGACAATCTAAACAAAATCAGATCAGAGTTACATATGCTAGAAATTTATTTAGAATTCCAGAGGAGATTAAATATAATACCAGAAATTTTTTTTATCTTACGATTGTCGAATACTACAAAAATGAAATTTGGGTGAGATAAAGTTTTAGAGGGGAGGTTCAAACAACTCATGGGTTCAATGAATTAGGAGGGAGAAAATACCATGGTAATTCATATCACCCATGAAACCTCCCCATCTGCCAAAAACATCTAAATGGGTCAGAATTTGGATAAATATAGTGACCACTCAGGATAAATAGAAGTTCACAACAATTCAGAATAAAACAGAATCTTAGACTAAAACAGAATAAATAGAATACTATGAGAAAATACCCAAATTCAAATAAACATAGTGCAGGACAAGTGAAGGTATATATATGTTGTACGTTGAAAGCCAACACTTGTAAGCGAGGAGAGGGGAACTTCGACAGTGCCTTACACGCGTGCGTGGCCAACCACCTCCGAGCAAATTACATTGCGTTCGTGTGATATACACTCGGTACAGGTGTGCGTGTGTATGCTTGTGCTGCGGAGGGAGCCGATTCTCAGTTTCGAATCAGTTTGAACGCCGTGCGGGCAGACTGGTTCTGGAGCACGAAATGAAACATTACAAACTGAAACTGAAAATGGACAGTTACCTGGTGTACGAGTAAGCTAGAGTCAGAGTCAGAGTTAGATCAGAATCACACTCGTATCAGAGATAAGAATCAGAGAAACTAGATGTCTAGGAGAATGTATATATGTAAATTAATGTTTTCATTTCAAAACCCTGTACAGATGGCAGATCAGAAGAACCCCAGAGAGTCAGAGCAGGACTATGCAGAGTGCCATGAGACACAAGAGCTGAACTCAGATGACGATGAATCCAAGCATTCGGAGGTCCAGAGCCAGACTGGTTCATACAGAGCATCAGACGGAGAGATAGAGTACTGAGAGGGAGAGAGAACAGAGGACACGGAAACTACTCATGGGACAATCAGAGGAGAGTGCAGTCAAGTGGAGAGGACACTTCTTAAAACAATGATGAAGAGCATGGGGGAGATCCTCGCCTCCCAAGAAGAGATGACCCATGAGCTGGCCAGGGTGGTTGACACCCTTAGCAAAACGACCAGTTAGATTATCAGTTCTGACCTGTAACCTGAAGGGTGCTCAGGTCCCTGGACAGAACTGCCAATCAAAATTGGGAGTCGGCTAGAGGACTGGAGGCGGCAATGAAAAAGGTGACCATCACATCCAAAAACCTGGCAGAAGCTGAGCGCTGCAAATTGAAGAGAGCAGAGGTGACAAACAATAAAAGTTACTGTGTCAGCCATAATGTACCCATAGAGCAATCCACCCCCAATTCAGAGCCCCCTGCAAAAAAGAAGAGAATAGAGATTTCCAACATACAGGGGATACACGGACATACAGGGACAAATAACATAATAGACGAGAGCAAATTAGTTCAATAAGACAGGCAGTAGAACAGGGCGTTAATCAGAAAGTGAATATCAAATGCGATTATAAATTGACGACCAAATCAGATATAAATGTGTGGTATGATTCACTAAAATCAGAATTAATGACTCATGACTTACTAGACACTATCAACAAATCAGAAGCAAACTCAACGGTCATTAATGAGAGTCAAATGAAAAAGAGAAAGAATTTAGCCAGAGACATAATAATTAACAGAATAGATGATAGTTATCATAAAAAGATTTTAAAAGAGACAGATCCAGAGCAGATTGTAAATTTGTTAAAAGCGTCACGAAGAATTGAGAACAATGTCAATGCGACCACAATTCGAACAAAATTATACGCAATCAAAATGAGACCGAAAGAGCCTGTGAATGATTTTTGTCATAGATTTGAGTCAATTGTAAGAGATTATGAAGGCAGTGAGAACCAGATAGAGTTAACAGAGATAGAAAAGAGGTCAGCCTTTCATCAGGCTGTTGTTCAGGCAACACCTGAGATCAGAGCTGCTAAGATATTGACTAGACAAACGCAACACAAAGAAATGACATATAATGACATTAAAAACGTTCTACTACAGTTAGGAGCAGATTCTAAGACAGGACAGAGTGAGGAAAAGAAGGTCCAGAGAGCAATGGTGACTCAGGGGGAGAATGTTAGCAAGTGTCATCGTTGCAACCAACAGGGGCACTAGATGGACGACTGCCCCCTGGGGAAGAAGGGGCAGTGGTACTGCTATTTCTGCAGAGATATGAAGACTGCCCTACAGGAAGACCCACAAGGGAAAAGACTGCCCTAATTATCGTTCCAAGCCAGGAGGAAGCAGAGGTAACTATCATAATAACAGAGTACACCCTTACAAACAGAATAGAGGGGGGAATCAGAGTCAGAGAAAGGGGTATAAGGGAGTGTACAACAGCAGGGAAAATGACAAAAGTAACTTTGGAGGCAGAGCAAAGGGATCAGACAATCAGCCAAATGAGAGTGGAATAAAAAGAGTGAGAGAGGCGTCTGAATCAGGTAAGACATTACATAAAAATGATATAACATTTATAGCAGATTCGGGAGCAACAGATCATATAGTCGGGTCAGATGTTAGATTAAGAAATTTTCAGGAGGTAACGAATAAGTTTATTAAGAGCGCCAATAAAAATACAGCAGCTGATATTATAATAAATGGCAAAGGGGAAATGTTGGTAAGGCCCGAGTCACCCGATGATAGAGTGATTAACTTAACATATGTAATTGCATCTGAGGACATCTCAGAGAATCTCTTGTCACTGAGACAGTTAGCAGACAGAGGACTGAGTATTTATCTCGACGATAAAACATTGAGTACTTTACAAAATTACAGACGAAACAGTAGTGAGCGGTATTTACAACACACCCAATTGGTCAACAAATTGTAAAATCATAAAAGATGATCAGAAGATTGAAACTAATGCATGCTATGTAGTGAAAATTGTAACTACTGATAAAGTTACAATACTACGTCTACAATACTACGTCTACAATACTACGTCTACAATACTACGTAGAGACAACAGATGAAAAGGTATTATCCCCAGAAGAGCAAACAGAAGAAAAGGGAGCAACTACTGTCACAGAAGAGCCACCTGAAACCACAGAGAAAGACGAAGATAACAATCTCAGAAACACAGAGGAACTCACAGTGTGTGAAAAGGAGGACTTATATGACAAGATAGACATACCAGATACAGGAATGATGTGGCACATCAGATTGACCCATGCTTCACTGAGAGTTTTAAGAAAACTCCAAATGACTACAGAGTGCTTGAAAGAAGTCAGGCTCAAGGATTCAATACCAGATTGTGATGTGTGTTTACTGGCAAAGATGAGCAAGCTGCCCTTCAAAGAGGACAGAACTAGAGCTGTTAGACCACTTCAGACCATACACACTGACACCATGGAAACAGTCAAACCCGTGTCATATCCTGGGAACAAGAGATTCAGCAACATCTATGTGGATGATTACTCCAGGATGGCAAGAGCATACCCACTGAAGTCGAAAGACGAATCAGGACAAGCCTTAGGGAAAATGCTGATTTCGTTCAGAAACCAAATAGGGAGAGATGAAAAGGTCTGTTACATAAAATCAGATCAAGGAACAGAGTTTACAGGGAAAAAGTTCATTGAAATCCTGGACAAAGAGAAGATAGAAATGGAACTGACACCACCGTACACACCAGAGCACAATGGAATAGCAGAGAGATTTAACAGGACCATCCAAAGAAAAGTCAGAGCGTACATGATAGACTCAGGCCTACCTCAGAGTATGTGGGAGTTTGCTGTTGATGCATCTCACGTGTACAACAGAACACCCCATAAGTCCATTGCATTCCAGACCCCACCGGAAAGATTCACTCCTGAAGCTTGTAACGATCAGGTGGGGCTACTCGTTAGGAAGTAGGAGTATGATAGGACGAGATGAAAATCCGGGAATCAGGAGTCCAATAAGGAAGAAGGAGAAAGAGTCCCGTCCACTTTCGGGTGGTTATAGTTTAAAAGTTAGCAAAATTTTAAGGGAATAATCGAGAGGAAAGGGAATTTTGGGGTTACCTGTTGTATTTTTGAGGGGCCCATAGGGCATCGCGAAGAAGGGCCGATTTCCAAGTCATCCGATGAGTCTATGGGAAAAACCCCTAATGTTAATCTCGCGGGAACGATATAGGTCCGATTGAAATGTCGGCGCTCAAAGTTAGTAGGGTTGGAAGAAGTTGTTGGGTTAGGTGGAAGGTCGTCCTGAACAAAAGCAACCATTGTTCAGACGAATTGCCAGGTTGCTGTCGAGTTTAGAAGATTTACGTGTTCTGAGAATTTAAGGTCTTCAAACTTCGGAAAACCCCAGAGAAATCACCCGCGCGAAGCGCCAAAAATCCCGGTAATCCAAAGAATCCCTGTCTATTCGGTTAAGAATGAAGATTTTGAGTTAGTGAGAAGGATAAGCTTAGGTCATGCAAAACCCCATGTTTAAAATTTTGGTTATCTCGCGCGCTAAAAGTCCTGAATCTATCCGTGCCCTTTCGGTACGATTCGGCAAAAGGGGGGGTGTGTTGCGATTTTTCACACTTTTGCCCAATTCCATTCGCGCGGGGAAGGTCAGTCAGTCTTAGATCGAGTGAGGTGACACAAGTGTCAACAAACACAACAGGACAAAGCCATTGTACGCGTTTCGGGAAGTGCCGACTAAACCATGGCAAGAAAAAGAGGCAAAATAGTGAGAAAAGCTGCGTTGGTGAGTTGTTTGTTACAATTTTATAAATGAATTCTCATGGCTTATTCCAATGAACTTTCATTGGCCCTCAATTTTGAGGTTTTCCCATGTACTTATGGGTTTTTCCAGTGAAAATTCATTGGCTTTTAATCAGTGTAGTTTATAGAGGTTAGTAATTATTCCAATGAGTTCTCATTGGTTCTAAAATGTATAAGAATTCCCACCTGTTTGTGGGTCCATTCCAATGGACTTTCATTGGCTCTGACATAATTAGTGAATTTGTGAATAAATGAAGGAACTTTTCCAGTGAATTCTTACTGGTCTCTAATGAGTGACTTTTTGGTTCTAAGGTAGGGAATTTTTCCAGTCAATTCTCACTGGTTTTTATAAAGTGAATTTATGAATATAATTTGGGGAATTTTTCCAGAGAATTCTCACTGGCTTCTATCTAATGAATTCTTGGCTATAAAATTGTACCGAGACATTAAATGAGCAATCTTTCCATTGAATTCTCACTGGTTTTTCTTTAGGGAATTCTTGCGTGTAAATTACGGAATTCCTCCAGTGAATTCTCACTGGTTTTTATTGAGTGAAGTTTTAGGTATAAATTACGGAATTGCTCCAGTGAATTCTCACTGGTTTTTATATAGAGAGTTTTGGGTATAAATTAAGGGGCTCTTCCCGTAAATTCCCACTGTTTTCTCTCTATTTTTTTTTATTATTATGATATTTTATTCATTTTTTTTTTGTTGCTCCCCAATTATTGTTGGTGCGGATTTAGAGTAAGTTATCCGTCATGGAGGATGATGCGAAACAAAAAAAATATGGGTACTTCCCTGAAAATTGGGATTTGTTCCGATTTCCCGACCGGCTCCAAACTCATACGGGTTTGATAAATTGTATTTTTTTGGTATTATTGTATCATCCGAGATGATGATTTACGCTTAGATTTAAGTCTCCCCCCCCCCCTGAATGGCGGGGCTATTTTTATGAAGTTAGAGTAATTTTCCAGTGTCCTTTCCACTGGCTCCGGATTCATAGGAATCTGGCGAAATTAGGATAGAGAATTTGCCGTTTACCATCCGACTCCGCTAAAAAGTAGCGTAAGTCGAGGAGATTTTATCCAAAACTCGCGGTTTTGGTTTTGTTACTTTCGTTAGGATTTTCCGGAGGATTTTTACCCCCGGCCCGGTATTTTTCCGCGGAACGGTCTTCGCGTCAGAGCGGTCCGAAATTAAAATCATCTTTAAGTTTTTCTCCGGGTAATAAATTTCCACGCAAGAGTTTCTCGTTTATCTCTTTTCCTCACGTAGGACCAGTGGTCTCCTTTTAGAGCAAATTTATTTTGTTTCTATCGGATTCGTACAATCCGATATTTAGGGATTAACTTGTTATTGTCGACCCTTCTCAGGCATGACGTAATGCTTGAGAAAGTATTGTTCCCTTTGTTTTCGAAACAAAGTATGGGAGAGAAATATTGCGTGAATAAAGTCACCTCGGTTTCCGATTCACATGTTCGGAGTATTATCATTATTTTTTTTATTTTCTTGGAATTAGTATTATTGTTTTGTCCATTTCGCCTGTAGAGATATGTAACTACTGCGGAATGAATAATTTTTGATTAATTAGTTTTCAAAAATAAAAATTTGGTTAGCGGATTATCTTCATTGGAGGCTTACTTTCATTTCGAGTTTTTACTTTCCTTTTTTTTGTTTTTGTGTGGTTACCTTTAGTTGTTACCTTTAGCTAATGAGCCTAATGACCCCATTTCCACCCGAAATCCACCCCTCTCTCCACAACCTAGCACACTGAGCAAACCAGGTACCGTTACCTTCCCCCAAAGATCAAGTTTTTCGCATTCTCTGTTGTTTGGTATGAGCATTCGAAACAGTTTTGGATTTTGTTGTTCGTTTTGAGTTTGAGGCTTGATGATTCCGGTAAAAATTATCTGGCGCCCGTCTTTTTTTGTTTTTGTTGTGACGAAATTCCTTGATGTAGGGGAAGTAGGGCGAAGGTGACGGGCTTTTCTACCCCACTAGAAAAAGTCACGTTACAAGCTAAAAACCATGTGGAGAAACTGAGAAGATTCGGATGCATCGGATTTATAAAGGATCCGAAACCAGAGTCCAAATTTGAGAAAAGAGCAAACAAACACAGGGGATATACAAACACAGGGTATTTACTATGGCATCCTAGTAGTAGCAAAATTCTAGAATTCAGACACGTCAGGTTCAATGAGAAGCGAGTGTACGCAAACGAATATAAAAAGACATCAGAAAACCAGGAACAGAAGTTAGTAGGAGAATCAGAGGAAATTAATTGGAATGTACAAGAGGAACATGAGGGAGACAGAACTCTTCAGGAAGAACAAACAGAACCCAAGAAGAGAGGAGGACCACGAAAATCCCAACAGAGGACTAAACCCCAAGATCAGAAGACAGAGATGAAAAGTCCGCCTCCAACCACCAGAAGCAAGAAGAGAATAGAAGCAGAGGCGCAGAAGAGAAGCGTATATCTGAGCAAGGACATAATTGATATATCTCAACCTGAGATAAGAGCAAGTCCAGGTCAGACCCAATGCGTCATAACCAAGGCAATACCAGAACCAGTAACATACTCAGTAGCCATGCAAACAGATGAAAGAGATGAATGGAAAAGAGCAGTGCAAGAAGAACTCAGATCAATGAAAGAAAACCCAGTTTGGAGACTAGTGAACAAACCAGAGATAACAGAGAGTCAAGCAAACATAATAGATTCCAGATGGGTATTTAAGAGAAAAACAGAAGCAGACGGATCCGTTCGATTCAAGGCCAGATTGGTCATCAGAGGATTTAAAGACAAGAATCTGTATGACCTAAGTGAAACTTACGCCCCAGTTTCAAAATTGCCTGTAATCAGAGCTACTTTGGCAATCATTAATAAGTATGATTTAGATGTGTGCCAACTGGACGTCAAGACAGCCTTTCTGAATGGGATCCCAGAAGAAGAGATCTATATGAAAATTCCCGATGGAATGGAACTAGGAAGTGACGGAAATCGCACAAAGATCTGCAAACTAGAAAGGGCCCTATATGGCCTAAAAACCAGTCCCAAAAGATGGAATCAGAGATTTGGAGAGGAAATGATGAAGCTGGGTCTGGAGAACGATTTGCATGAACCAGGTCTCTACACTTGGAGGAAAGAGGGAAAAATGGTGACCCTAGTACTCTATGTAGATGACATCCTATTAACTGGAAATGACACCGAGAAAATGACAGAGATTAAGAGACATTTAAATAGAGCATTTGAGATGAAAGACCTTGGGGAGAGAAAGTGTGTTTGGGAATGGAAATTAAAAGAAACAGAGGAGAGGACCGAATGAGCATTAACTAACCCAAATACATTAAAGAGATGTTGGAAAAATTCAATATGTCAGAGTGCAAGCCTCAGAGTACACCAATGGTAACCAGACAGGTAACCAACCGAAACAGAAGAAAGGAAGCTGCTGAGAAAACTGATGACCAGGATATTGAGATCACTAGAGCACCGTACAGAGAAGCTATAGGGAGCTTGATGTATCTGGCTAACGTCACACGTCCGGACATTTCCTTTGCTGTGAATTATCTAGCAAGGAAGCAATCAGAGCCAGCCGAAGAAGATCGGAAGAGCGTAAAAAGAGTGTTCAGGTACCTGAAAGGTACGCCCAACAAGGGACTTGAATTCAGAGGAACAGAGCAAGACCTAGAAGGATTTACAGACGCAAGCTTCAGAGATACTCAGGAAGACTCAACGTCTTCCGCTGGATATATTGTGAGAATGTTCGGAGACGTAATCACTTGGCGAAGCCACAAACAGAGTACTGTGACTCAATCAACTTGCCATGCGGAATATCTAACGATGAGAGAATCATGCTCTGAACTGATTTCGCTGGACAAGGCAATTAGATGCATTATTGGAAAAACTTTCTACCCAATCACTCTTTGGTGTGACAGCAAAGCAGCTAGAGAATGCACCAAGAAAGAGGGAAGTCATAGGCTGAAAGCTTTTGACGATAGCATAGGACTCATCAGAGAGGAGCTGAGAGAAAGAGAGAAAAATGGGATTAGAAAAACGATAGCAGAGAATCGTGGGGATTTCATAAAGGAATGCGTGAATCAGGGCGAAATTAGAGTAGAATGGATAGCAACCAAAGGAAAATCTAGCAGACTGTACGACCAAACCATTGGCAATAGATGCACACAAATACTTGGTTGATAGATTTATGACGTAGAGTATAAGAGATGAAAAGTAGACTAGAGATCAGAGACTAATTTAATTCGCTTTCTTCCAGACAAAAACTAGTATACAGAACTGGAGGATCCAGACGGTTGAGCCGTAGGGAATGGAAGGAGTGATGGAACGGAGATTCCCGACCGGTCCAACCGTCAGGTGCTGCCACCGCAGTGGCGCGCCAAAAAGCGAAGCTACCATGGCACCGACGCAATGCCAGTCAGTCATTCCCGTTTTGCCACTCGTGAGAGTAACATACGGGTGCTGAACCTAACTTGTAATTTTCCACTATTTACATTAAAGTCAGAATTTTCAGAGTTACTAAAGGTGTACTATTTATTTTCTCAAACCTATCAAGTCCAACAAAAACCATATAAGCTGAAGTTTTTTTTTACCGCAGTAAAATAGCTGTAAATGAGCTTTAAATTAGTCAATATGAAAAATTTGATTCTGCTATTTTTTACTGCCAGCTTCACGTACGTGGTTGTGCCATTCTTGAGGTTGAGTTCAGTTAGGAGATTGGGTTCGGTTGATTGGCCTAGGGAGAACTAGGGTTTTCAAAATACTTTCCACATAACCAATCTATATATATAAAAATTCTCTGGTCGTATATCGAAGGCTTATAGACTCGAAAAGTTCTGAACCGTTTCAGCCCAAATTTTGACACAACATTGAGCTTCGAACTCGGTTTTTAGCCACTATTTATGTCGATAGCATATCTGGATTTGCGAATATTTTTTTCGCAGTTTTTTTCGCGTTTCCCCGTGCCCCTACTGCTGCGCCATCTACAGGTAGCCAGCTCAATTCTCGCGTCAGTTGCCAAAGGCAACCGCAGTCGCATTCCAACACTTTTTACGTCTCTCTCATGGTTTCCATAATGTGAGGTTAGAAACCATGAGAGATATAACTAAAAGTGCTTTCAGTAAAAAAATTTCTCTCTAAAAGACGAAAAAAAATAAATATAACCCTTTTTACGTATCTCTCATGGTTTCCATGATGTTAGGTTAGAAACGATGAGAGATATACCTAAAAGTGCTTTCGGTAATAATTTTTGTCTCTCAAAGACAAAAAAAAATTAATTGGACCACTTTTTACCTATCTCTCATGGTTCTCTGAATTCTAGGGTGAAACTATGAGAGATAGAACAAAAAGTGTTATTATCAAAAAATCGTCTCAAAAAGACAAAAAAAAAAAATTTTACCACTTTTTACCTATCTCTATGGTTCTCACAGCTGTACATTCACAACCATGAGAGATTTCCCCAAACATATTGGAATCAAAAATGGGAGATTTCAATTTTGTCTCTTTCTCTCAGTTTCAGTAATAGACGGAGTCATGTCACCCAAGAAGACGAATTTGGGTCGGCGTACTCAAAACAAGAAACATTGTATACCCACAAGTGTTACAAAATTAAATGGATATTTAACTTATGCTTTGTGTATTCATTATTTATGCATGCAACCACCATATGCGACAGCGAAGCGTGGCAGGATACAGCTAGTTTATCATAAAAACATTCTGAGTAAGCGCGCAAATGTATCTTAAAATTCGTTACATTATTTTTGCAATTAAGTTGATCGTTCAAAAACGGATTTCGCAGGAAAAAAAAATTATTAAATCATGAACCTGAGGTGAGGCCTACTTCCGGAACGAGGCTTGCAAAGGACCTTAATGTTAACTGAGACGAAAAACTTTCGAGCTCGCTTCTATCAGCTAAAAACAGGTATTTTGAAACTTTTTTGTAAAGGTAGTATTAGGTGTTCAGCATATCGTGATCGGCAAACGAAACGATTGCAATATAAATGAACAGGATGTACGTGTGACCCTCGACGGGTCACATCACGAACTTCCCGATGCATCTGTGTGTGTTTTTTTCGTTTTTGATGGGAACCGCCCCCCCCCCCCCCCCACAAGTACGCCGGGGTAGGTTCCTGCCCGGCCATGCGGTATCATTTCATGGGTAACGTTCCTGCTGCGGTCGGAATCCATGGGAAAATATTACCCAGGACCTACCCACTACGCCGAAGTCTCGACTGTGGAAGTGTGCGGGTCGAACATTTCAAAGAAATTGAACGCTATCAATTATGAGCGTTACAGAAAAAATAATACAATAAAACTGTTTGTTTCTACGGGGCAATAATTTTTACTCCAAACTTTTCCATCTAACTCTTACCATTCGTGTAATAGAGCGACATAAACAACTAAAATGGTCAACCAGTGATATGTCCCGAGCTATAAGTCATGAAAAAAGTTAGAAACCATTATGCGTCTATTTTTGTATAAAGAATAACATTCGTCATTCATTCTGTCTCTTATCTCTCACTGTTCTCGCGAGAGAGCTTTTCAGATAATTAGAATTGTACATACCAATTGGCGATATTGGTTCTCACGATTACCACTTTTTTCCCGCCTGGACATTAGTGAGAGACGATTTTTAGCCACAGGAGAAACCAATCGATTGAGCCATTGCCGAGGAATCGTTGGCAAAAAAATCACTCACATACGAACACACACACACGCAAGCGAAAATTTCCCGTTTCTGAGACTCTTCATTAGGGACCGTCCATAAATTACGTAAGGGCATTTTCAAGCTGTTCGGACCTCTTCCCCCCCCCCCTCCCTACATAAGGCAACGTAAGTTTCTTCATACCCCTCTTCCCCCCCCCCCCTCTTACGTAAGATTTGCCTATAAAACATTTGATTCGAGAACAATGGGTGAAAAAAATTGAAATTTTTGAGAACAATTCAATTTTTCAGTCGAAATACTCTCGAAACATTAATAACATCGTTAAATATCATTTGACTTAACACATAGGAACTTTGTTTCGTAAAGACTAGCAAATAATTCCAATTAATCTTCACTGGTCCATGGATTGGTTATCCATTCGTCAACAGTATCAATAATTGGCAGTTCGGATTCTTTCGTCTCCTGGATCACATGTGGGGTTTCAACATGTTTGAGGACAATATAAACACCATCATCATTTATCCACTCAATGTCTTCTCTTTTAGTATCTTCATCTTCAATGACACACGGTAGTTCTTGTTTTAGGACGACGTTTTGGCGTTGATTGCGCTTCCTTTCTGTGCACGGACTTCATGTGTAAATTTGCTGCTTTCTTCGAAGCAAAGTACAATTCACATTGAAAGCACATCCTACTCGTTAATTCTCTATTTCTGTAATATATTTTGTATTGATCTACGTGATGTTTACTAACCTGTAAAAAATACTGGGATTCCCTCGCATGTTTTTCATACCATGATGGATCCACCTCCAATGGTAATGCAGATTCGCGCCAGGTTGTTTGTATTCCGCTATTACATAATACCCATCAATGACTAATTCACTCCACAGTAAAGCAAGTGTCTCTGCAGCTTTAGCAAAGTTTTTGCGATCAAGATCAACATCAATATTTGTTCCCGCCGAATTCAAATGATTGCCATATGTATCATGGGTGAGGATCAGACCTGCCAGTTGCCTGCTCAGAGGTACCATTCTTCTCTCCAGACGATTGTAAGCACTGCGCCCAGGTGCATTAGTGGCAATGAATACGGCATTCAAATGATACATTTTGAAATGCTGAATCCTAAACCCAATGACTTTCGGGCATCTAAATGAAAGAAAAACAATTATTGGTTGATTATTCACTTCAAGTCACGATAGGAGAATGACTCAGAAATCGGAAACGACATTAATCTGCACCGAACGAAGCATAAGAATAAAAAAATAACATACCTGGGATTCTCATCAGACCCGTCATCCACCGTGATAAGTACAGGTTTAACGTCATCTCCAGATTTTAAGACGTCATGGAAACAAACTAATTTTATGAGCCTGTGTGAATCACCAAAATGAGTTGCGGCTGTCGAGGAGGAATGTTTCCCACTTCTAATGGCTATGTACATAGGTCCAGAATATGTTACCGCATCCGGAGATCCAAGTCCTCCTAGTTTACCCTTCTAGACTGATGGAATAAGCTTGTACCTCTCAGCAATCACCCAGTCGTAGTCAGGTAATTTTACTCGTACTTGGACATGCATTAATAAGGGGCATTGTTTATGAGCCGCTGTCAGGCCAATTGGGACACGAGCTTTATCATCCTTGGATAGAAAGCCCACTTGATTGGGACCTAATAATGAGGCTAATGACTCCAAGTTGCGGATGGTCGACGTACAAAAACGGCTATCAGGATGAGCTTTGTAGTTCTCAGTCTGTGCTCTGCAAAGTCGAACTGGTGCGGTTGCAACATGTCTTTTTCCCTCGTGCGTTTTAATATTTTTAGGTAGAAGCCGCAAATACGTTGCACTCCAGCATATGGAAATTCCTATTTCATTGAGCTGAGTGTGAAGATCATCAAGTGTCCGGCAGCTTCCGATGTCATCAGCACTACGACGGTCATGTGCTGCACTATCAAATAATGCAATTTCTGAAATCACTTTGAGAAGCTCAGGCTGTTCCTCTTCAAGGCTTGGTCTGCCGGGAGTTTGTCGTATTCCCAGCACAGGAACAGGTGTATCAGTAGCTGCAGCCAGTTGTTGAATTTCTTTCCTTGAAATTTGCTCTAAATTTTCTCTGGTGATATGCATTTAGTTTTATAGCTTTCAATTTTTCCTTAACTTTTGCCAGCTCTGTTTTATTTTTGGTAATATCAGACTGACTAGTATCACCTCCCAAATCTCTCGCCAAAATTTGACTGGCAAGTGGACTCTTCAAAATGCTTGACATGGGAGTTTCTTTTGAGCATGTGCCTCATAAACCCTTTTTGGAATTTGTCGTGTCGTTTCTGAGGATTCTGCTGTCATTCCCATGGGATCACCGCGAACCTCAATGTTATCAGCGTCAATAGCTTGACCTTTTTTAGCATCGCTCTCAGCACTCGAACTTTTTAAAAAATAGGGGGCTATACGCGGGTTCTTTCGAATCTCGATTTCCGTACCTGAATCACGAGACTTTTTTCATGTCAAAAGCAGGCGAAAACCGGAAGTCGCAATAATCATCACAGATTTTTAATGATTGATCCCGTAATAATACTATTCATTTCTGGTCAAAAGGTTTCCATGAATGAAAAATACCGCACTTTGACTTCGTAATCTCAGTTTTTCGTTTTCTCTCGAATTTGCCTTTGTACCGTGGCTGGCTGGCCATGATGACAGTGTGTTTAGGTTATGACGCGCGTGTTGTGGAGAGGGAATAATTTCACACTTGCGACGTTACCACACATAAAAGGACGTTAGTCAAAGGAGACATAGTATTTGAGTAATAAATAAAAATCACTGAAATAATCCAGTAATTCATACACACAAAATGATGATAATTCATAAAAATATATTTCAATAAAAAAAATAATTTTCCGTGAGTATTTAAAAATGAATTTTTACGAACACAAAATCATTATTATTTTGGCTTAGAAAATACGACCCACGGTAACCCGCACGCTTTGGCAAATTGTGCACGGCGGAGGTGCAGCGCCTCGCTACTCGAAAAAAAATGAGAGCAATTTTTGCAAGTATCGAACGTTGCAACCAATGAAGGCCTACTGTATATGTACTTTGAACAATGGTTGTAGCAATTTTTTTGCCACCTAGGATTTCGAGGATACATGATTTGTTTATTATGAGGAAAAATAACTTCTAAAAAACCTTATAATTTAGGAGAGAATAGAGCGGAGAGGGTGGAGGCAAGATTTAGGGAAAGGCAGGGATAATTGGTTGGTTGGCGAGATCAATTTGATGTTTTTATCGATATTCATGGTTTGGAGGTAAACATTTGGGTAATTTTGTAGCTTCCGTTTAAAACTATTATTGGTTTTATCCATAAAATCACTTATGGTTGTTATGCCTAATTATGCATATCGAAAATCGGAGTTCTCATTCTGAAATTTCCTATTATTCATGAAAGTTTGTTTTGGGTAACCCGGGGTTAACAAAAAAAAATGGTTAAGAGCTCTAATTGAATTTATCGGGAAACCTCGCAACAACTGGATTGTAGAGCTGATAGAGGTGAGCTCAAAAGTTTTGCTCTTCACTCGAAAGTAACTCTAAAAAAACTCGAATTTATGCAACAAACAAATTTGATTCAACCAATTTTTAAAAATTTTACTGCTATCGCGAGACCTTGCAGAAACTCGATTTTTGAGCTGATAGAGGTGAGCTAAAAATTTTTACTCTTCACTTCACTCTTTTAGTCTTCATTGGCTCTAAGAAAGCTCTGATTGATGC
Source organism: Asobara japonica (assembly GCA_026005395.1). Lineage (NCBI taxonomy): Eukaryota > Metazoa > Arthropoda > Insecta > Hymenoptera > Braconidae > Asobara > Asobara japonica. The sequence goes on from BQMI01000052.1 coordinate 415,843, forward strand.
AATAAATTAAATGCAATCCTGCTCAATTTTTTACTGCTAGCTTGGCATACGTTTGTTTCTTATCGATGCGTTTCCAAGGTGACCAGGCCGGTCAAAGTAAAATAACAATAAACTGGATGTGGGTCTGACCCTCTACGGGTCGAACCACTAACTTCCCGAACGTTCCCCCGTATATAGTATATACAAAATTTTAATTGATGTCTCAAATTATGAACTGTTTACACTTTTCAAAATTTCCCAATATTTCAAAGTTTATAATCCTCGAAATGTAAATGGATTTTTAAAAATTATAACGTTTCATGGCATTGAGTTAGGTAAACAATTCCATTCGTGAATAACAATTAACTATGGGTGTTATCATAAAAAGTCATAACATAGCAAATGTGTACTTTCACGTGTGGAGCAACTGTCATTAAAGATGTTCGACCCCTATTCATCATTTTTTTAATTCTTAACGATTTACCCCAAAATTTTGGTTCCATTGGCGGGAAAAAATATACGATTCATCCATAGCATTATTATTCATTGACTCTCCAAGTTTTATCACCGTAAACATATTTTTTACTCTTTTCCCTACGTTTGTATGGAAATTCATAAAACTTTAGGAAAAACGCTGAAAAATGGGTCTGCGACAACGAAATTTTAGGAGTCGATGGAGAATGAAAACAGAAAAAGCGTGGAAACAGGAGCCATCAAATGACCCAGACGCAAGATCAGAGGACGCAAAAAAAGGAGAAACAAGGAGGCGGTCCTGGGGTCCCCCCATACGAATGTGTAATATGTCACCTTTTTTTTAATTTCCCCCAATTTCATTGGTGGTAAGCTTCCGAATGGTCCGATTGGACACAAAATGAAAATGTTCCAGTATTGAAAAATCTTTTTCCAGGCGAACGGAAGCAAAAACAGAAATATCTCATATTAGCCAACGTAATTCTCTCAATGCTGTTGAACCAGTTCATAGATCTCGTTAAGGCTCATATTTTGGAAAAAAAAATCGGATGAATACGTATCGAGAAATGAAGTAATGAAAAACCGTAAAAATGAAAAAATTGAAATCTAGAAAATTAATGATGCGATTGAATCGCCATTCAATAGGGTTCTTCGCCATAACAAAACGAATCTCCGTTCCAAGTTTCAAGTTTTTATCACAATTTTTGCGGACGCTAGAGTGCGAACAAACACAAAAAGTAAAACCAAAGTCAAAGGTTAAAAAATAGAACGAAGTCATTGACTTCACTGATTTATCGTAATCACTGAAGTCATCCGAAGGTGATTTCATTTTGAAGTCATGGTGTCACTCAATCGGTAGTAGTCCCTCGATAACGTCCCTCAAGATCAGAAAGCTAACTACTGGGTGCGATCTATTTGTGCCCTCAGTGAGGACGCAATGCAACCTTGCCGATTTGGTAACTCGAGTGTTCGCGATCATGTCTGTTTCAAAAATTTACGAGACTTCTCACTTGCGTATTTACTGATTTTTTTTTAATTTCTCTATATGTCGCTGCCTTTTGTGGTTTTTTTCATAATCAAGAGATAACTCCCTCTTCAACGTGAAGGCCATACTTCTCATTGAAGCCTTTCAGTCTCATTGAAGCATTTTAAAACCACGAATATATAACAACTACGTTGAAAAAGTTCAATAAGTCCGTATCTCCGGATTCACGTTCCTGGCAGCATTGATACACAAAAATGATATACAAGTATTATATTCTGAGTCGGTCCATGTATACTGTAGAGACATCTGATCTGTATATAAGTGGATAGCCGATCGGCTAGCCAGCGCGTGAGGCAGATGAACAGACAAGCAGCGCGACTCTAGACCCAGAGTCCTATCAATTGCGCATGCTCAGCGCATCTGTCGATTGGAGGGGGTACGCACGGTTACCGAGAGTAGTTGGTAATTTCTTCAGTAAATTTCCAAGGGATGGAATTCATCAGAAATATTGCAAAAATTGGTTTTCAGCTCTCTTATGATATTTACCTGTCTTGAATCCGTCTAGACGAAGCTGAAGTAAAATTGATACTTTATAAATATTGTTAAATATTCTATAACTAACTGTAAGTAGTTAAGTCGCAATCACCAAGCCTGCTTTCTATAAAAATAACTGATTAATTGCACAATAGGAATTTGTACCGGTGAGTCAGGTAAACTGGACGGTTATGATGTGGGTAATTTTCCCGGCGTCATTTACCGTCTACGTCACCCCCCCCCCTTTGGGAACGCGCATGCACATAGCGCACTTCTCTGGGTTTGTAGTTACGCTGTTTATTCCTCCAACCCTGCCTCGCTGTCGGCGTGGCAGGGGATGGGGATAGTCTATCCAGTTATATCGAGATCAGTGGTAGAGACCAATTTTTGCAATCGCTGACGCCATCTAGTTTCCATTGATGCACTCATCACATGAATTATTTCTTTCTGCCGGCTCTACCACGTTAATTATGCACATTATGGGAAAAAGTCAAAAAACATTAAATGTGGATATTTGTATGAGGAACAACCTGTGTTAACAAATTTTTTCCCTAACTCTAACCGTTTACGAGATATAGCGTTATGAACAATTGAAATTGATGATAAGAATATATTTTCGGAACCAATATCCATCAGAAACTAATCAGGGCTGAGTTACATACAGACGCGTCGATTGAGATCTCAATGGCTTCGATTGGTATATCCTTTTTTTTTTTTTTTTTTTTTTTTATTAAGTAAGTATGAATCCTTGATAGAATTATTTACAATCGTTGATACAGTGTTCAGGGTAAATTTACAATATTGCTGTATCTATGATAATTTTAAGAAAGTTAACATAGTCATATACAGATCCAGATAACTGGGATTCGGCATGGCTCCTTAGCTTACGATGACATAATAATGAATTAGAGCACCGGGTGAGAAATTCCGTCCCCGACGTGAGCCACAGATGGGATCTGTATTCGCACCCGTCGAAAAAGGGGCCCAACACCAAGTGCTCCATACTGTTTTTATGTTGCGACGCGTAGAAGCTGGGGCACCCGACTACCGCGCAGAGCAGGATACCCGACGGACAGACCCAGCTCGTTGAACGAAAGATTTGTTCTGTACACCTAGATTCTGATATTGTTAAGTTTGAGAAACCTGTCAATGACGTGGAGATTGGTATATCCATTGGAGAGAAATCGTTGACCAAAATTTCGGGCACATACATACAACCATACACACACACAGACACACAATAGTCGGGGCTTTGGCGTAGTGGCAGAGTATCTACCGACTACTCCACAGGTCCTAGATTCGCGCCCGGCCGCCGGAGACTATTTTTCAAAAATATTTTCTTTTCCCGGCCGAGCGGGAACCTAACCCGACGCAGGGGGGCGAGGGTGGATTCCATCATAGGCGCCGGCCATCGTAGCACAGGGGTTTCTGGAGGTTTACTCTGCGTTTAGAAATACGATAGCCTAAAATGGCGAAAGTCGGTCCCAGCCGCATGCACTGAGAGAACGATTTGGTTAAGGTACTTCGATAGGAAGTGAATGGGAATAAATGTCGTAAAGGGATTGATTTGAAACTTTGCGCATATATTGTCGTGATAAGAAAAAAATATATCCCGAAAGTCCCATAACGGCCAACCGTCCAGATTTTGGTTAAAAAATTATTTAAAAACAGTCATTTGTACAGGGTTGAATGGAACCGACTTTTCAACTAATTTTTAAAAAATATTATTCATAAGGGAAACACTTGAACTTCACAAAATCACACTGTATATTATCCGTGAATATTAATCGACATTTTTTTATTTTTTGATAAACGTATCAGGTTATCGGAAAATAGTGGTGGAAGACGGCAACGCCGAAGGCAGGTTAGAGCGCTAGTAGATGGGGGCGCTGTTGGCGGGAGATTCAAATATCCAAAGTCACACTCAGAGTTCTCGTACGCCAAACAAATATCAATCAACATGAAAAGTAGTAGTTTTTTTCGTTTTTATTTTTATTAAGTCTTTCTGTTACTCTTGTCTGTTACTATGTTACTTATTGGGATAGATTTCTCGAGCAGGCAATTTTGACATCTCACTGTCAAAAATGAACCCAAACCATGCCTCTGCTCTTTCTCTATCTTGCAGGGATAAACTTGAGTGACAAGCAGCACATTGGAGCTCATTCCCCAACAAAGTCAAGTTGACAATGCGATTGTCACCTTTTGCTGGCTCAGGTGGTTCAGATGGCCCAGATGTGTTGAGCTCGACTTCAGGTTCGCTAAACCTCTTCCCTTTATTAGCTTTTCCCGTACGTTGGACACCAATTGTATGTTTTTTCACTTTTTCCTTAATGCACCTTCCTTTATACCTCACTTGTGATTTTTTCTCAGAATTTTCTATCTTCAAGTTTCACAGCTATTTTTAATCAAAGGGAATGAAAGTTTTGACAGCGCACGAACAATATAACCTCGGCAGCGTATATAAATATAAATTGCGCCAATCACTATACTGCAGACATTCTACAGTATAGTATTGGATATGATCGGCTAGACCAGGAGACACGTGTGCCAACTCCATCGGACCAAATAGCGGTGTTGCCAAATATATTACGGAAATTTTGGTTTATAAATAAAATAATATAAATATTTTACAAGCGTGAAAATCATTTTCTGCTCATTAAGTCAGCATAAAAAATCAAAATGTGATACTGTGACAACTTGTAATTTTCATTTTGTTTCCGCATGATGCAGCGGAGAGTCGAAGCCTTTGATTTCCATCCCCACCCTAGGCCCGCTAAATGGACTATCGAAGTACCTTAATACTACACAGGCTCGGTAACTTTTACCTCGTAGCGCGGTTAAATAAGAACAATTGAATAGTTACCGAATGGCTCAGTTGAGAGGTTAAGGTTGAGCCAACTGGGGCATTTGGTAATAGTTACCGAATCGCTAGTTGATGTTAGCTGTCTATCGTTTATTATGCCTGAATTTTGAGTAACGTGTTGAATTAGCCTCCATTCGATAACTATTACCAAACGCTCGGTTGTATTAATTGGGTGCCGCTTGGCGGCAACTGAAAAATTCAGTACAACCAGATGGTGTCGAAATTAACTACCAGTTGAGTGTACCGCCATTAGCTCTAGCTATTAATGAATGTACGGTTATGTGAACCTAATCGGAAAAAAATTGTCAATTGGTCAATTTTTCAATTGTCAATTTGTCCTTTGTCAATTTGTCCTTTGTCAATTTGTCCTTTGTCAATTTGTCCTTTGTCATTTTGTCAATTGTCAATTTGTCAATTGTCAATTTGTCAATTGTCAATTTGTCAATTGTCAATTGTCAATTTGTCAATTGTCAATTTGTCAATTGTCAATTTGTCAATTGTCAATTGTCAATTTGTCAATTGTCAATTTGTCAATTGTCAATTTGTCAATTGTCAATTGTCAATTTGTCAATTGTCAATTTGTCAATTGTCAATTTGTCAATTGTCAATTTGTCAATTGTCAATTTGCCAATTGTCAATTTGTCAATTGGTCAATTGTCAATTTGTCAATTGTCAATTTGGCAATTGTCAATTTGGCAATTGTCAATTTGTCAATTGTCAATTTGTCAATTGTCAATTTGTCAATTGTCAATTGTCAATTGTCAATTTGTCAATTGTCAATTTGTCAATTTGTCAATTGTCAATTTGTCAATTTGTCAATTTGTCAATTGTCAATTGTCAATTTGTCAATTGTCAATTTGTCAATTGTCAATTTGTCAATTATCAATTTGTCAATTGTCAATTTGTCAATTTGTCAATTTGTCAATTGTCAAGTTGTCAATTGTCAATTGTCAATTTGTCAATTGTCAATTTGTCAATTGTCAATTTGTCAATTGTCAATTTGTCAATTGTCAATTTGTCAATTGTCAATTTGTCAATTGTCAATTTGTCAATTGTCAATTTGTCAATTGTCAATTTGTCAATTGTCAATTTGTCAATTGTCAATTTGTCAATTGTCAATTTGTCAATTGTCAATTTGTCAATTGTCAATTTGTCAATTGTCAATTTGTCAATTGTCAATTTGTCAATTGTCAATTTGTCAATTGTCAATTTGTCAATTGTCAATTTGTCAATTGTCAATTTGTCAATTGTCAATTTGTCAATTGTCAATTTGTCAATTGTCAATTTGTCAATTGTCAATTTGTCAATTGTCAATTGTCAATTTGTCAATTGTCAATTTGTCAATTGTCAATTTGTCAATTGTCAATTTGTCAATTGTCAATTTGTCAATTGTCAATTTGTCAATTGTCAATTTGTCAATTTGTCAATTGTCAATTTGTCAATTGTCAATTTGTCAATTGTCAATTTGTCAATTTGTCAATTGTCAATTTGTCAATTGTCAATTGTCAATTGTCAATTTGTCAATTGTCAATTGTCAATTTGTCAATTGTCAATTTGTCAATTGTCAATTTGTCAATTGTCAATTTGTCAATTTGTCAATTGTCAATTGTTAATTTGTCAATTGTCAATTTGTCAATTGTCAATTTGTCAATTGTCAATTTGTCAATTGTCAATTTGTCAATTGTCAATTTGTCAATTTGTCAATTGTCAATTTGTCAATTGTCAATTTGTCAATTGTCAATTTGTCAATTGTCAATTTGTCAATTTGTCAATTGTCAATTTGTCAATTTGTCAATTGTCAATTTGTCAATTGTCAATTGTCAATTTGTCAATTGTCAATTGTCAATTGTCAATTGTCAATTCAATTGTCAATTGTCAATTGTCAATTGTCAATTTGTCAATTGTCAATTTGTCAATTTGTCAATTGTCAATTTGTCAATTGTCAATTGTCAATTTGTCAATTTGTCAATTTGTCAATTGTCAATTTGTCAATTTGTCAATTTGTCAATTGTCAATTTGTCAATTACCAATTGTCAATTTGTCAATTTGTCAATTTGTCAATTGTCAATTTGTCAATTGTTAATTTGTCAATTGTCAATTTGTCAATTGTCAATTTGTCAATTTGTCAATTGTCAATTTGTCAATTGTCAATTTGTCAATTGTCAATTTGTCAATTATCAGTTGTCAGTTGTCAATTTGTCAATTGTCAATTTGTCAATTGTCAATTTGTCAATTTGTCAATTGTCAATTTGTCAATTGTCAATTGTCAATTTGTCAATTTGTCAATTGTCAATTGTCAATTTGTCAATTGTCAATTTGTCAATTGTCAATTGTCAATTTGTCAATTGTCAATTGTCAATTTGTCAATTTGTCAATCGTCAATTTGTCAATTGTCAATTTGTCAATTGTCAATTTGTCAATTTGTCAATTTGTCAATTGTCAATTTGTCAATTTGTCAATTGTCAATTTGTCAATTGTCAATTTGTCAATAGTCAATTTATCACCTGTCAATTTGTCACGGAATTTGCTAAACGTGCTGTTCTCGCGTTAATTTTATCGGCAGACGTGAGATATTAACACTACCGCCATCTCACGCCATTTCCTCTGCGAACTCCTATTCATTCTCCATAGAGATTCTAATTTTAAAATTAAAATTGCTAAATTAATAACAAAACAATATCGTTAATGATCTCAAAATCTATCAATGGATCATCTGTCCACTTTTATTTCACTTCCGTGGATCATTCACCCTTTTTTTAGCCTAAAATCGATGAAAAAAATCAGCGTCCATGTTACGTCGCTGATAGATTGCTAGGATATATAAACATTATTTGATGATACCACTGAAGCAGACTACGTTGTACTCTAAAACATATACTTAACCGGCCTGTACACCACAAAACGTGTACTTGGCCCATTTTCAAAAGATGCGTTTTTAATTTTTTATGATATGCTAAACTGAAAAAATCATCATGCCTCAATACAGAAATTAGTATGCTGCACAAGGATTCATCGTGATTTTTCAGGGACCCTAGACATATCTTGAAACCTAAAGATGTGATGAAAGATGGAATTCCTTTCAGGGGATAAAGAAATAACTGGCTCAATTGGCAAATCAACATATAAAAAAGAAAAATTACATTTCATTTCGACACATATTCATGACATAAATTTGCAGCGAGGTTACTGCCTCTCATTTGTAATCCAATTTTTGAATCAATGCTAGACATAGTTATGCATCATCCTATATTAAGCATGCACATGAAATAGGATAACATATATTTTTTGGATGACACGATTACTTCACTATTACATATGAAGGCTCAAGAATATTAATTACCTGACTGTAATAGACGTGTATCGGTTGATATACCCATCGTTTTGATGTATCTGATTGAATATCGGTAGAACTGTTGTCTCAATTCTTCTGATTATGCAAACATATAACTTAAATAAACTGTTGCCCTGGAAATCGTAATTTCAATACATAGCCTTGTCCCACGTGCTTTTGTTGTACAGTTAGACTGAGCGTATACAACAAAGAGGATTAAGCTAAGTAGAACATCAGTTCCATGCGTTCGGATGGCTCCAGCAAAGCGGGTAGTACCACATAGTAGAGGTGGCGCTAGGTTGTGTTATTCGCCAAGCAGCGGTACTGGACGTCGCCATAGTGAGCGGGGGGGTTGGAAGATAATGAAAACAGTCATATTGATATCTGTTCCTCTTTGAATGGTGAACAATGGTACGTCATCCGTAAATTTTTGGTATACGTAGTTTTTGCAAAAACAATTTATGAAAAAATGACCTATAGTTAGCGGGGGGGATTGATGCAAAAAATTTGAAAAAAATTAGTTGTGTAGAGAATTCAATGGTACACAACGGTAAAATATTATTAACGCTAAAAAAATTTGTTAACTATGGTCATGTGCAATTTTTACTGATGGGTTCTACAGTTCCGGAGTCTATGCTGAACGAGGAGTGGGGGTAAGGCCAAGTGAGAGAGCCGGAAATCCCAAAATGCGCTCGAGCGACAGAGGTTAGCTGTCAAAATCAACTCCAAATTTTGAGTTTGATGCGTTAAACAATAAATACCATATTCACATTCAAATCCGAGATAACGTTGGACCATTTTTACAGATTCAATGGAATATACGCGTGGAAGGGGGGAGAGGAAATCAGGATTAACAATCAGGGTAGTTAATTAACAATTTTGATTGTTATCTGAGGTGATGGCAGCATTTCTGAATGTCACAAAACTCGGAAAAAATAGGTGGGCCTTCAGAAAGGGCACTCTGGAGTTTTGTCACGAGGTAGATGTAGACAAAAGTTGATTAACAAACCATAATTAATTAATCAACAATTATTATTGTCATCTGAGGTGATGGTGGTCTTTTTGAATGTGACAAAACTTGGAGAAAATAGGTGGACCTTGAGAGGAGCTCTCTGAAGTTTTGTCACCACCTACAGGTGCCCAAAAGGATTAATTAACAATTTTAATCATCATCTGAGATGACGGTGGCCTTTCTGACCTTCATTAAAAATCATAATTAATTAATTAACAATTTCCATTGTCATCTAAGGTTATGATTGGTTTCCTGAATATGACAAAACTGGGAAAAAATAGGTGGACCTTCAGAAAGGGCTCTCTGGAGTTTTGTCACCCCCTAGAAGTGCGCAAAAGTTAATTAGTAAATCATGAATAATTAATTACCAATTTGACTGGTTATCTGAGGTGATGGTAGCATTTCTGAATATGATCGAGCATGGAAAAAATAGGTGGACCTTCAGAAGACCAGTCTGGTGTTTCTTCACCACCTAGAAGTGCACAAACGTTAATCAACAAATTATTTATGTATTTATTTTAACGCCAATCGGCTTTATACAAACGGAAATATTATGATTTATGTATTTCTTTGTAGTTTTTTATATAATTGTTACTGATAATGCACGATATAACAAAGTTTGAGAAGTAATTTTATAATTTCACATGAGTCACTTCAGATTATCACAGGCTTTGATCTGAGATTCAACATTCGACGCAAAAGTTTGATATGAACACCCAAAAAGATTTAGTGACATACAATAATAATTTACTGTTCCAGCGATTCTATTACCCGGGCCTTTTTGGATATAACTTTTACTAGTTTTTACAGTATGATGTAAACGGATATTATTATTTCTTAATCCAGACCTTGGGCAGCAGAAACCCACACTTTAAAGTATCTCAGGAGATTCGATCAGTCCGTTTACCACTTTGTAGAAAAACGACAGATCATTTCGTAGACGTCGACAAGTCAGGCTATTCAGTTGAAGATCATGAAGTAACTCTCCCTTAGATGACTCTTGTCCTCTTCGTCGACGCCACGATAGCAGATAATGGCAGAATTTGCTCTGTACTTCCTCGAGTTTCTTGATAATGACAGCAGTATAGGGACACCACACAACCGTGCAATATTCCAAGATCGGTCTAATGAGGGTCGAGTAACGATGAACTAGTGTATGGGGATTGGTGATCTCTCCCTTCCAGAGCGAAGAACTGGACCAAGTATACGATACGCTTTAGTGGTAGGCTTATCAATATATTCAGCGAATTTGAGTTTATTGTCTATAACAATCCCCAAATCGTTAATAGTCTCAACAATTAGAAGAGGTTGGTCTCGTAAGAAATACTCAGCAGGCCTGGAAGATCGAGATCGAGATCGCGAGAAACATACTGGCACATTTATTGATGTTCAGATTAACACTAGTCGCTAATCACCAATTATGCAGCTCATTCAGGTCTGATTGCAATATACGGCCATCTTTTTCTCTTGCAATTTCCCGATAGATTTTCAAATCATCAGCATACATGAAAAGTATGGGTCCTACGTGTGACCCTTGCGGCACGCCAGATGTGACCTCAAACTCTTCAAAGACATAAGCATTTGCCCTAACTTGATGTCTTCTATCAGACAAATAGGATTCTTCTGAAGGTCCACCTATTTTTTCCATGCTCGATCATATTCAGAAAGGCTACCATCACCTCAGATAACAATTCAAATTGGTAATAAACTAATCCTGATTTCCTCCCCCCCCCCCCCCCTTCCATGCGTATATTCCATTGAATCTGTAAAAATGGTCCAACGTTATCTCGGATTTGAATGTGAATATGGTATTTATTGTTTAACGCATCAAACTCAAAATTTGGAGTTGATTTTGACAGCTAACCTCTGTCGCTCGAGCGCATTTTCGGATTTCCGCCTCTCTCACTTGGCCTTATCCCCACTCCTCGCTCAGCATAGACTCCGGAACTGTAGAGTAGAACCCATCAGTAAAAATTGCAATTGTCATTTACTTCAATTAACTTATTTTATATTATGTGTCGGCTAAAAACACAGGAAAATTTCATTAATATTTTATAAATAAACAGATGTACAAAAAAAATTAAATAATGTACAATAATGTACACTCGATATACAATCGATTACATCAAGTACTGTTCATACTTTGTGTACTTTGTCGGCTAAGTACCCAGAGGTTATTTGGGTAAGGACGGCTCGCCGACAGATTTCCCAAGTCTCACGGGTTGTTTTAATCAAAATGTAGAATACCACGTTATCAATTCATTCACACGGTGATAAAATGTTCATGGAAGTTACCCTTCCTAGAAAGTTATCTAATGATAACAGATGAAAATTTTCACTGTTTCCCTACAAGATTAATAATAGGAAATAATTAGCATTATACGAAAGTGGCGCTCCCGCTCTAATTATCACACCTTCAAAGTTTCACAGATTCGACTTCCTTCATTCAGAATGTACGTAACATTGTTATCCATTGAAAGGCAGGTAAAGAAGATTAGTAGCGAATTTATCGACAGCGGCTACTTGCTTAATCATGTTTTCAGCAGGAAACTTACCACCTGATGCAGCAGTTGATAATAGAGTAAAAACAGATTTCTGTTCTTTTTTCTGACGACTATTCTAAGCACTCAACAGAGGGCAGGGAAATGAATGAAAATGCGCCGCCACCTATCCTTCCTTATCTGATTCCGATAATCAATTTATTTTCTGGATTGAAACTCTCATATATATATAAGAATGAGATAGAGACTACAATGATCAACAGAACGGTTGCGCGCATTTCAGCGTGAAAGACTGCGAGATAATCGATATATATCGCACATTGTCCTTTTTAGAATAGGGTAAATTGATGGACCCAGGGCCAGTTCTATATTAAGTTAATCTCTATTAACTCTCTATTACAATTAAATTAAGTCCCCCCCACCATACTACCTACGTGAGGGGAATCATTCCCCTCAGGGGTGTAGGGGAAGTGATTCCCCTCACGTAGGTAGCATGGTGGGGGAACTCAATTTAATTTTAATAGAGAGTTAATCGAGATTAACCTAATAGAGAACTGGCCCCCAATTGTTTAATTTATCTCTACGTAATTAAGGTCTGTCTGTTACGAGTCCTTCTAAGTACAAAATAAAGATACAAGAAAATTCTCTGACCGCCAAAATGACAGTCAATTATCGGTCAGCAGTGCGTCAATTGACTAACGATTTAAAAATGACGATGGGCATGTTTAAAACTTTGGTATTTTTTTTTAATGGTCATATATGAAGATTTTGACAGTTTTAGAAATGTTGAGAATTTGGAAAAATTTTTAAAATGTCGAAATTTTCAAAATTTTGGAAATTTGTAAAATGTTGAAAGTTTTTGAAACTGAAAATTTGTAAAAAAAAAACTGAAATTCCGAAAATTTTCGAAGGTTTTGAAATTGTAAGAATTTGGTAAATTTTTGAAATTTTTGAAATGTTGGGACCTCTAAAAATGTTAAAAATTTCAAAATTTCTTCTCCATCAATTGACCGTTTTTAAACTTGACCACACTTTTCACCTTAATCAGTATACTTAATGAAAATAATGTAGTTCAGGACCTTGAGGAATGAAAAAAAACTATTAACACTGACACTCTCTCATTGTATTTTTATGCAATAGACGTACATATTTTTATTTGCATACAATATCATAGCATGGCATATTTGAGGTATATGATGAGATCCCAACAGTTTTCATTATGTGATAGGGAAGGCCAGGGCAAAATGGACACCTTAAAGAAAAAATTAAACTACGAGTGTTTTATAATGCAAAAATAATCAAAATTGCCTATCACATGTCAGGCATTGTTTTTTTCAATTTTTGTTTTTACACACGCCTCTTCACCCACACAGATGTCCTGACCTTCTCTTACACGTTGTCTCGCACGTTGATAACATGGAATGTGCAAGGTAGGTTGCAATACGTGCACCGAACCCGCCCACCGACCCTCTGGCCCGCTCGTTGAAGACCGCATTCCATGCAGACAACCACATGACAGCACGGGTTTGTCATCAACGTGGTTGGTCTCTCGACGCATATATGACAGATTCAGTCATAATCTCCCTCTGAAGAAAAAAAACGTTGATTCTTATGCCGTAGCAGCTATGTATGCAGGGTTATTCCGTCCGATATCACTCGCTCATTGAAGATAGTTAAAAAATTGTTAAACGTTTCAAAGTTTTCAAAATATTGAAAATGTTTGAGACTTTAAAAATAATTTGTTTAAGGTAGGTATAATTTTTAAACTCATCTAAAATCTTGGAAAATTGTGAAGTATTAAAAAATCTTGAAGATTAAAAATTTGAAAATAGTAAAATTTTAGAGCTTTTAAAATTTCGACACATTTCAACATTTGGCACTGAAACATTTTGCAATAATATTAAATTCATTAATATAAAAATTGAAGTCTGAAAGTCCCAACCATTTTCAAACATTTTTTAAAATTGTCAAAATTTCAAAATCTTCCAACATTCCTAACACCTTCAAGACTCTCAGTGTTACGTCACCACCAGAGTTACCACTCTGATATATAATTTTTCCCCAGCCCCATAAATTTATACATACAGAAAAACTAACATTTGTTAAAATAATAAAATTATGTTTTCCCTATAGAATAAAAAATCTTCCCCTATCGTCCCCAGATTGTCGCAACCTTTTGGCACCAGATTGTCGCAATCTTCTTGGCGCCAGATTGTCGCAATCTTTCCCATGAGTATTGAGGACACCTATTTGTTCAGGTGCGCTCTTAATCCTCATGGGAAAAACAAACGAACCCAGGAAACTTCGATGTAACCCGGACACGGCGATAAGGAAAACCAACATTTTCCCAGAATCCTACCCTTTTTTCCCCACGCGGACGAAAACTTACGCGTTCGTGCAGAGTAAGCGCCATGCTGAAGGCTGCGGTGTTATTATACGAGCTCAATTGATGCCGTGGAACTTCTACCATTAAGAAATGGTAGAAACGAGTGAAGAGTGTTCCAAATGTGGCCCTTAATCTCTCAGGCATGATGCCCCACAGGTATAGAAATGCATCACGCATGTCGTGCGACGGAGACATGATGACAACGCCCAGGTTGAGGATTATGGATAATGATTCCTGATCCTCAACTCTGATTCCCAAGTCAATTGCCGTTCGAATAACTGTCTGCGTGAGAAATGGGAGATTGGACATAGAAATTTCGAAAGATTTTGAAGTGAAACTTCTTATGGGAGGGTTTTGAAATCTCGATCGGCAACCTTTTTGGTGACGCTCGCTCTAACGTAGTAAGTAAGAGTGAGAGGCCTCCGGGAATCGAGCGAGAGTGAGACGGACTACCTTACGTCTCGTCTATCGGGCGAGAGTGAGAGGCCTTCGTGTATCGTGCGAGAATGAGACGGAAGACTTTCTGTCTTTCATGTCATTTTCTGCGTTCAGGCGGCGTCGCGATCGCGGAAAACAGCTGTCGGTTTCTAACACAGTGATCATAAGCAACGTATTTTGTTTTTGTGCGTGTCTTCATTACTTAAATCGAGAGTTTTGTGCAAATATGCCGAAGTCGGGTGCAGAAAGGACAAAAACGTGCCGGGAGAAAAAACGGGCGAGTGAAGGAATTGATCAGAATAGAAAACGGAAAAAAAGTAGAACTGAAATGGAACGAGATAGCAGGGAACGGAGGCAAACACGTGCTAACCTCTTACGTGACAGTGTGGACGATAGTGTAAATAATCCAGAGAATGAACTATTAGCAACGACTTCGACTCATGCTCCTCCTGATTGTGATGTACATAGTGGTGATCGATTACAATATTCAGACTTTAATGAGTTTAAAACTGCACATAAGAACTTTCACCGTGATTTTATAAATAATCCATTCGGTTTTACGTGTTGTGTATGTGATAGATTATGGTTTAAAAATGACTTGAAGACTCTATCCGTTGAAAATGAAATTCGTATTCAACAAAAATTTCCAGAACTCAGAAGTAATAATGAGCTGGCGTGCACCAGCTGTCGCCAGGCTTTGAGGAGAGACAAAATTCCAACATTGTCGAAATTGAATGGCTTTGTATATCCCCCGATCCCTGCACATCTTCCGAAGTTAGATTTAGTGTCCGAGAGACTCATTTCTCCTAGAATTCCATTTATGCAAATTCGCAGATTGCGTCATGTGCATGGACAATTTGGAATTTTGGGGCAGGTGATCAACGTTCCAGTCGATGTCAATACAATGGTCAATCACTTGCCCAAGAACATTGACGACGATCACTGTGTTTACGTTCATATCAAGAGAAAAAAAATTCATCGATCAAGCTACTTGACAGGTTTAATAAACAAGAGAAATATTAAAATATGGCTAAGATGCTTAGTACCGAGTCCATTGTATCAACTGTACGACATCAAAGTTGATGAATCTTTCTTTAATGAGGATTGTGTCGTTCATCATATGCTATAGATGAACTGAGTGAAGACATCCCCACGGAGGAGAGCCTGTTCGCTCAGCAACACACATTACTCTGGAATGACGATAAATATTTGAGGATTGCTCCTGGAGAAATGAATGTCCCGCACAGTCTATTATTTGATGAGCATGCAGAAGAGTTACCTTTCCCTACTATCTATCTCGGACAATTCCGGCGCTTTAGTGAAGATCTCAATGTGAGTCCATTCATGATGGCTACCAGTGAGCTAAGGAGATCTGAACGACGTGGGGTTACACCTCATCATTTACTCTATATGGCAATGAAAATTATGAGGTTTAGAGTCCGTGACAGTCTATCGCTTGCTTTTAAACACGTATGTAAAGACACAAAAATTACACGTGAACAAATTAAATCAGAAGAGTATATAAATCATTGTACAGAAAGCAACTTGGCTTTTCTACGTTGTATCCCTAACTCGACTTGGTATTGGGCTGAAAGAAAGAGAGACTTATTCGCAATGATCAGACAACTCGGAAAACCCACGTTATTCCTAACTATGAGTGCTAATGAAGTTGGTTGGCCCTCATTATTACAATTATTATATAAATTGAAGAATAATGGAGCAGAAATTACAGAACAAGATGTTCAGGAACTCCATTATATTGAAAAGAGCACACTCATCAATGAAGATGCTGTAACATGTGCCAACTATTTTAATAAGCTCATCAATGTTATAATGAACATACTTCAGTCCAAAAAGTCTTCTCCCTTCGGGAAATATCGTGTTGTCCATTATTTTAAAAGAATTGAATTCCAGCATCGTGGGAGCCCCCATGCACACATTCTGCTATGGCTTGAGAATGCTCCAGCGGATCCACTAGGTGCTGACCGACTAAAAGCTATTGAACTAGTTGATACATTGATATCAGTGGCCACTTCAGAATCGTCGCGGAACATCAAACTACAGACACATAAGCACACGTTCACATGGTATAGAAAAATAGCTGCGAACGCTCATCAAAAATGCAGATTTGAAGCTCCATTCATGCCACGCAGATACACAACTATACTGACACCAATGCAGAAAGAAGAACCAGGATTCCACACGTATAAGCAACATTACAACACGATAAGAACAAACTTAGAGAACAATGACTATGCTGATATTGATAGTTTCTATGAGGGAAATGGAATACTATCAGATGATTACTACATGAATGTGCTTCGAGCTGGCATCAATCGTCCCAGAGTATTTCTTAAACGTCAACCCATGGAAAAGTGGCATAATCCATTCAACCCATTCATTTTCAATATTTTGAAATCAAAGATGGATGTGCAATTTATCACCGAAGAATACTCATGTGCTGCATACGGAGTGGAATACGTCAATAAAACGAACCATGCAATTAGCAATCTCCAACGTAACATCACGGAAATAATGGATGAACATCCAGAGTTCGATATTGTCGAAATTACTAGGAAAATGAGCATTGACATGCTAAATACTGTCGAAATTACCAGTCAGGAAGCTGCATGGTACCTTCTGCGTGAACCGATGTCAAAGTCTTCTTCAGTTGTTACCTATATTTCAAAAATATGGCCGATCGAAAGACAAAGAATTCGAAAAACTCAGAAAGAACTTAATGAAATGGATGCTGATGATGATGCAACGAACATATGGAAAGAAAATTGGTTTGACAAGTACGAAAAGAGACCTGAAGAGCTAGAAGATGTCAATTTGGCCCAGTTTGTTGCTCATTACACACTGAATAATCAGGGGAATTGGACACGAAGGAAAGAACCTCGGATTATTCGGTACAGAAACTACGACATGGCTGATGATTTCAATGAATACAAACGGGAAATGGTGTCTGTGTATATTCCATTCCGAGACGAAGAAAATGAAATTCTTGCAGAAACTAAATTCATACAGATTTACGACGACAACGAAATATTGATTTTGGAGCGACATAAAGAATTCTCATCGAATTTAGATATCCAGAAAACCATCGAGATATGCCGAGAGTTGTGTCATGAAGATGAATTAAATCCAAATGATGATGCTGAAGGAGACAACGTAGGTCGCCTTTTTCCTGAAGCAAATCCTTTTCAAGAATTGTATAACGCTGACCACGTAATGAACGCCGATCTGCGGTTAGCAAAACTTAACAAACTGGGTGCTATCGCAAAGAAGAGGGATAATTTAATGTCTAATGAACAATTTTATGAACTAATGAGAATGGCCAATCAGAGGCAGAAAGCACTCCTGATGCATGTGACTGCCCTACGAGATAATACTGGTGTTAGATAAATGGTATATAATAACAACCAATCTGGATGTCTCGGATGGTTTAGCAAACGGCGCAGTTGGTAAACTAGTTCATATCGAAACTGATGAGGCAGGGGCAGTAACTCGTGTATGGCTGGAATTTCCAGATTCACCAAAGACGGGGCAGAAGATCCGGAGAAAAGCTGCTGCGTTCATCCAAGCAAACAACATCAGCCACACGGCAGTTCCCATTGCACGAAGAACTTCTACGATATATATGAACAATAATGAAACGTTTTTCGTCAAAAGAAATCATCTGCCATTGGTATCAGCGTGTGCTATTACTATCCACAAGTCTCAAGGTGGTACGTTTAATCAAATCGTCTATGAATACGAAAAGACACATTCACAACAACTCCTTTACGTAGCCTTGTCCCGTGTCACAAGTATACAGGGATTGTACATAGTTGCGAAGGATGGAAAGAACAAATTTTATCATGGACGGAAAAAAGCTCAATCAATGGACAAGCTACAATCAGAATTCAGAAGATTATCAACAAATCCATTGATAACTTTGACTGACATTCTCCGAGAGTTCATCAGCAGACCAGGCTTATCAATAACAACCCTCAATTGCCAAAGCTTAAGAGCTCATAGCGGAGATTTCAATGATCCGGTGATTCTACGGTCTAATATATTGATACTTTCAGAGACGTGGAAGGAAAACGATCAAGAAATTGATGTTCCCAATTTTAATTGTGTCGTACAGTTCAAAAGACATAATGTGAGAGCAGGGGGTGTCGCAATACTTTGCAATACTGCTCATGGAACGAACATCATGACACCCAATATGGACCTGAACTTGAAACAACTAGAATCGCTTTCAATTGGGTTGTCATCTGTTGGAGAAATGTGCGCAGCTGAATGTTGCACAGAAAGCGGACAGCGGATTATGCTTATAGCACTCTATCTTTCACCAAATCAGAAGATGGCGAAAATAATAGAGTTTATTCACCTTCACTTGCTGCCGTATACTCCAGTGGGGGCTGCAGAAGTTGGAGTAGAGCTGGACAAAATACCTATGATTCTAGGTGGAGATTTTAATGTTAATTTTGCTTCAGAGAATTCCAAGCCATTAATTCAGTTCTTGCAACAGAAATTGTCATTGGAAATGAACAATTCACCAATTGAATCGACTACACGCCATGGTACCACGATCGATGCAGTTTTCTCACGTTACATCGAAAATTTGGAGTCAAGAGTCTTCATTACCTATTTTAGTTACCACAAACCTATCATTTCGTTCATGAAGAGTCTACCAGAGAATGAAGGTGAAGCTGATTGAGATTTAATTCATCATATTCATACTAATATTATTGTATCTTGAAAAAAGTATAATTATTATGATGAATAAATCAATATTTACTATCAAGAAGTGTTTGACACGTGATTAACATGATTCCTCTGCCTCTAAACATAGAAAATTAAAGAATCCTTGCCGATCCAATCATTCAGTTTCACTTCTATCGCGTGTCTTCATGACACACCATTTTTTTCCCCCCCAAATGCGTTTTTCTCGAAACGACTTTTTTTCAACTTCCGGGAATCCTAGCTGGAAAAGTTATTGACGAATCGATCTGAAAATTTGTGTGAATATTCTTTATTCAATTCCGACAAATATGAACCAAACTCTGGAATGATATTATTAAGTAGACTATAATTTTTATGTAAGCAAGCTGAAAAAAAATGATATAAAAACATGACATTTTGTTCAAACACCTCCAAAACATTCAATTTTCAACAGTTTTGGCCAGAGAATTTTCTCGAATTCACTCGAACTATGCAGCCAACATGGTACTCGACGAACGCCGTTGCGAAAGACAGCGAACCGCGAACTTCGTTCGTCGAACCAGTCTTCGCTGGCTCCACACACGAGCGAACTACGTTTGTTGGTGGCTCCATTTCTTCATGTTCGTGCGAACAGTTCGCCCAAAGTTCGCTCGTGTACGGTGGGCTTTGAACGTTGCATATTGCAATGGCGATTGTAGTAATGTGCATCGACATAAATCATAATATTATGAACTGATGACTTCACGTGAAGACGTTTTGTCCCATTTCCACTAATAAGGACATCATACAAAATGGATAAATAACGCAATTCGACTCTTTAAGAGGTGATTACTTACTCGGGTCTCTACAACTCCAATCACTGTGAGAATACTACGTGTGGCGCCGAAAGTGGGACCGAGGCTGCTGGAACTGTCAATGTGGTGTTCAGTGAACGGGCATCTTTGGAGGAAGTTGGCATCATACAGCAGAAGAGCCGATCCGTCATTGGGAGAATCAACAAGCTGGCATTGTAGAATAGCCCGTTCAACTCACCCCTAGGTACTTAGCCGAAAAGTACCCTAAGTACAAAAAGTACAGTATGTACCCAATTGTACATCGTTAGTACATGATTGTATGTCATTTAATTTTTTTTGTACATGCTCCAATCATTTATAAAAAAATAATGAAATTTTGACATGATGTTAGCCGACAAAAATTATAGGATTAGGTTTTCAAGGTCCCTAATCCCTGAATTTTACTAGAAATCGTTAGTAGATTACGAATTTCAGCATTATTTCGTTTGTACATTCTTTTTTCATTGTTTAATTAGTTGTAACAATTATACACTCCCCGCCGTCATTACGGCCTAGGGACAGAGATTATAGGGGAGATTGCGGACAGAGATTATAGGGGAGATTGCCAGCGCTTATGGCAGGCCTTCAACCGCATTTTGGCCGATGCGCGCGTCGAAATACAATGAGTGTAGATACGGCAGAGCGCATGGAAGTACAGTGCGTGGAGATACGGCAGAGCGCGCCGAAATATCTCGAGACTGTCGATACCGCAGAGCGCACCGAAAGACCGTGAGCGTCGATACGGAAGTGAGCAAATGTATGGAAAGGAAATCTATTAGAGAGAAACACACGTAATCATCGCTGCAATTTTAATTGAAATAAAAACATTATGTGTATTAAGTTATTAAAACTTGACGGCTCATAGCAGACCCTCATTGCCCAGGTTATGACTGACAAAACGTATATTCCTATCATCGCTGAATTCGTCATACCGCACTGTGGCAAGATCGAGCGTTGATTTTTTAAAGCAATGATACATAATGTTGGGGAGAGGGGGGGATCTTATGCTCTCCAAAAAGATTTAATAATATTTCACCGGAGCATTAACAAGATATTCGACTTGTTATGGGATTTCACTTGTTCTACTGTAGCATCCTATAGATCGAGTATGATAAAATTGATAGCTTTCCCCTGTGAAGGGAAGCTTTGTAATAACTCCAAAATGAAGAGTGGAGTGAAAACCGAGCACAGTGTAACCCCCATTTGGCCTCCCTCATATTACTTCCCATTGAAAACTATCTACAGATAAGAAAAGTGAGGCGTCATAGGACACCTGATACATGTATGCAAATAGTAGTGTCAAAACAGGCAATCATATGAAACGCCTCCTTCATTTAAAAAAAATATGAATCGCATCACATCACTGAAAAGGATTTATGCATTTCCCAGGTGACATTTCAAGGATTTGAAACTTCGAAATTTACAAGGATAAACAAAATTAAACACATTCCAAAATTTGAAGTTCTACAAATTACCGAAAAAATGTATACTTCAATTTCTTAAGGGGAGACTCCTGTGAGTTTTCAAAGTCGCGGGATTGTTGAATGATATACTTCATATGTCTTACCTAGTTCAAATACATGGAAAAATAAAGAATTGGTATGAAAAAAAAAATTGTTTATTGTTCGTATATCGGCACTTCAAAGTGAAAAAATGGTCCAGTGTACCGAATTTTCAACTTATCCAAATTTTTTTTCTCAAAGTCTTCGAAAAAATATGCAGAAAAACAATTACGAACCATTTTTTCTCCATTCGACACCAAAATAACAAATATTGTTATTTGTTTATTAACAAATGGATTTTGTTGTAGAAATTGTTGAGTCACGGAATTCTTTTTTTTGCAATATCCTTCAAAAAACATACAGAATGATAATTACTAACCACTTTTTTCAAAATCGACTGTTAAATAACAAATGGTGTTATTTGTTTATAAACAAATGGACTTTCCTGGAGCAATTTTGAAGTTACATTTTTTTGGTTTTTGGAAAAAAAGTTGAAAAAAATTGCAGAATAACAATTACCAACAACTTTTTCCAAATTCGACTCCAAAATAACAAATCTTTGTGATTTGAAAGTCGAATTCCAAAAAAATGGTTCGCAATGGTTGTTCTGTATATTGTTTGAGAGATTTTGTAAGAAGAAACTATACAACCCAAAAATTGCTCCCGAAAAATCTATTTATTGATAAACAAATAACAACATTTGTTATTTCAAGTAGAAATCAGAAAAAACTGTTCGCAATTGTTATTTTGTATATTTGTTGAAAGATATTGCAAAAAAAATAGTAATTCAAAAATTTCTGGCCAAAATCGATTTGTTAATGAACAAATAGAAAAATTTGTTATTCAGAAGTTGAATTTGACGAAAGTGGTTCATAAATGTTATTCTGCATATTTTTGACGACATTTTTGAAACAAAACAAATTCTGTAACTTGAAAATTACTCCAGGGACATCTATTTGTTAATACACAAATAACAAGATTTGTTATTTAGGAGTCGAATTTGGAAAAAGTTGCTGGTAATTGTTGTTCTGCAATTTTTTTCAACTTTTTTTCCAAAAACAAAAAAATTTTTAACTTCAAAATTGCTCCAGGAAATTTCATTTGTTAATAAACTTTCAGTATACTTCAACAGCCTTAATAAAATTATATATATTCAATTTAAAATAAAACTCTACTAAATTGAGAAATATTCTAGAATAATTTTAGGAAGTGCTGTTAATAATTTAATAAAAATGGAAAACATCAAATATTGTCAAGATCAAAATAAAGGTAAGAATCCGTTTAAATAAAGTATTTTTCGTTGACCCGCAAATTCTAATCTGTATATTATTTATTATATTAATTGAACTATTTATTTTTCCTTGAATATTAATGATAAAATCAAAAAATAAAATAAAAATAGTATATATCAAATGTTCGCAAAACACACTCACGCCCATTGGACGTCTAGAGATTCTGCGAACGCGGCTGTCGGCATTACTTGCCAATCCGTACTCGCTTATATCTCGTTAAATAATGTAGATAGAACTAAAAAATTTATATGAAAAATATTCCATGGAAAGTACTCAAAAATATGAACCACACTAGAAATAGATCCATTGAATAGCGGGGGACATATATGAGATTATGCCTTGCGCGGAGGAGCAATTAGCACCATTTCATCTCATTCTCACGAGCTTAGCTCATGAACCCGCAGAGTGACAAAAAATCTCACTGATGGTAATAGGTGGGATTATTTATAGAGACAATTTTTTACTTAAACTTTTCTGCGCTATCTGAAACCGTTTAGCCGGGGACTTCCGCGAAGCGCGCGGCGAACTGCGCGCGAGCCGTTCGCGCCCCGCGCTCAATTGTCGGTAGTCATATCTCGAGAAGTATACGAGATATGAAAAAATTTATTAGACCAAATTCACGTCTTTTTGGATGATGAACATTTTCTATTCGAAACTTTTTTTCCTATCTCCAACCGTTCTTGCGAAATGGCGTTATAAACAATAAAATTGTTATAAACAAAGAAAAACGTTCAACATTTCGCAAAAACGGTTATCGAATTTGGAATCAGCACCCTCGAAAACATAAAGTCCAGTCATAAAACTGACTGGACCTCTCAATGGATACAGACATGGGTCTAGCGTATGGACTAGCTCCAAAGTTGGCGCCATAATTGATCAAACTTCTTTGTTTTTTACGTGGAAGGTGGTGTTAACTGATTTTTATAAAAAACCATAAGAGCCCTAACGGACCGACTGTAGAGTTGGGTGAAAGTCGAGTAAACTCTAACATTTTTCCAAGATTTTAGAGTTCGGTGAGAGTTGGTCAATTCTTTCCCAAATTCGCATTATGTAAAAGTTGAGAGTTGAACTTGGATCTTATGAACAATTCTACAGTGAGTAAAACTAAATATTTGATTTTTGTTTTTTTTTTCTTCAATTAAGCACTTTTCGGTAAAGCACTTATGGCGAACTCTATCCCAACTCTACACGCGATTAAAGTTGAGAGTTGATCTTTGTTCTTATGCCTAACTTGATCCCAACTCTACAGGAAATTGGAGTTGAGAGTGAAACTTTTGCATTTTTGAAAATTTTATTTAATAACATTGAGGTTTTGCCCAACTCTATCTCAAGTTTACACACGGTTAGAGTTGAAAGTTGAACTTTAGGATTTGGACCCAACTCTATCCGAACTTTATACCGGGTTTAGAGTCGAAAGTTGGACTTTGGGGTTACTTTCCCCCAACTCTATCGGAACTTTATACCGGAATATAGCTGAATGTCGGACTTTAGGATTACTTTCCCCCAACTCTATCCGAACTTCATACCGGGTTAAAGTTGAAAGTTGGACTTTGGGGTTACTTTCCCCCAACTCTATCCGAACTTTATACCGGGATAGAGTTCAATGTTGGACTTTGGGGTTACTTTCCCCCAACTTTGTCCGAACTTTATACCGGGATAGAGTTGAAAGTCAAACTTTGTGGTTACTTTGCCCCAACTCTATCCGAACTTTATACCGGGATAGAGTTGAATGTTGAACTTTGGGGTTACTTGGCCCCAACTCTATCTGAACTTTATAACAGGATAGAGTTGAACGTTGAACTTTGGGGTTACTTTGCGCTAATTCTATCCGAACTTTGTACCGGGTTAGAGTTGAGAATTGATCTTTGGGTTTTTAAAAATTGTATTGAATTTTAAAAAAAAAAATTTTTTTTAAATTCATTTAAGAACATTCAGGTTTTGATCAACTCTATTCCAACTCTACACACGGTTAGAGTTGAAAGTTGACCTTCAGGGTTACTTCATTCCAACTCTATCCGAAGTTTATACCGGGTTAGAGTTGATAGTTGAACTTTAGGGTTACGTTGCTCCAACTCTATCCGAACTTTATAAAAGGATCGAGTTGAGAGTTGAACTTTGGGGTTACTTTTCCTCAACTCTATCCGAACTGTATAACCGGATAGAGTAGAATGTTGAAATTTGGGCTCACGTTACATCAACTCTATCGGAACTTTATAACGGGTTAGAGTAGAGAAAATTAACCTTTGAGTTTTTAAAAATTTCATTGAATTTTTAACAAAATTCAACATTGAGGTTTAGGGCAAATCTATCCCAACTCTACACACGGTTAGATCTGAAAGTGGAACTTTGGGGTTACTTTGCCCCAACTCTATCCGAATTTTATACCGGGATAGAGTTCAATGTTGAACTTTGGAGTTACTTGGCCCCAACTCTATCAGAACTTTAGAACCGAATAATTGAATGTCGAACTTCGGGGTTACTTTGCCTCAACTCTATCCGAACTTTATACCGGGTTAGAGTAGAGAATTGATCGTTGGGTTTTTAAACATTTTATTGAATTTTTTAAAAATTCATTCAAGAACATTGAGGTTTTGGTGAACTCTATCCCAACTCTAAACACGGTTAGAGTTGAAAGTTGAACCTTGGGGTTACTTTATCCCAACTCTATCCGGGTATAGAGTTCGGATAGAGTTGGGGCAAAGTAACCCCAAAGTCCAACATTCAACTCTCTCCCGGTATAAAGTTCGGATAGAGTTGGGGTAAAGTAACCCCAAAGTTCCACTTTCAACTCTAACCCGGTATAACGTTCGGATAGAGTTCGGGCAAAGTAACCCCAACATTCAACTTTCAACTCTACCTGTGTGTAGAGTTGGGATAGAATTGATCAAATCCTCAATGTTCTTAAATGAATTTTAAACAAATTCAATAAAATTTTTAAAAACCCAACGATCAATTCTCAACTTTAACCCCGTATAAAGTTCGGATAGAGTTGGGGAAAGTAACCCCAAAGTCCAACATTCCGTTCTATCTCGGTATAAAGTTCGGATAGAGTTGGAGCAAAGTAAACCCACAGTTTAACTGTCAACTCTAACCGTGTGTAGAGTTAGGATAGAAATGACCAAAACCTCAATGTTCTTAAATTAATTTTTTAAAAATTCAAGAAAATTTTGACAAACGCAAAGTTTGATTCTCAACTCCAACCCGGTATAAAGTTCGGATAGAGTTGGGGGAAAGTTACCCTAAAGTTCAACTTTCAACTCTATTCCGAAACAAAGTTCGGATAGAGTTGGGGCAAAGTCCAACGTTCAACTCTATCCCGGTATAAAGTTCGGATAGAGTTGGGGGAAAGTAACCCCAAATTTCAACACTCAACTCTATCCTGGTATAAAGTTCGGATAGAGTTGGAGGAAAGTTACCCTAAAATTTAACTTTCAACTCTATTCCGAAACAAAGTTCGGATAGAGTTGGGGCAAAGTAACCGCAAAGTCCAACATTCAACTCTATCCCGGTATAAAGTTCGGATAGACTTGGGGGAAAGTGACCCCAAATTTCAACACTCAACTATATCCCGGTATAAAGTTCTGATAGAGTTGGGGAAAAGTTACCCTAAAGTTCAACTTTCAACTCTATTCCGAAACAAAGTTCGGATAGAGTTGGGGCAAAGAAACCGCAAAGTCCAACGTTCAACTCTATCCCGGTATACAGTTCGGATAGAGTTGGGGGAAAGTAACCCCAAAATCCAACACTCAACTCTATCCTGGTATAAAGTTCGGATAGAGTTGGAGGAAAGTTACCCTAAAATTTAACTTTCAACTCTATTCCGAAACAAAGTTCGGATAGAGTTGGGGCAAAGTAACCGCAAAGTCCAACATTCAACTCTATGCCGGTATAAAGTTCGGATAGAGTTGGGGGAAAGTAACCCCAAATTCCAACACTCAACTATATCCCGGTATAAAGTTCTGATAGAGTTGGGGAAAGTTACCCTAAAGTTCAACTTTCAACTCTATTCCAAAACAAAGTTCGGATAGAGTTGGGGCAAAGCAACCGCAAAGTCCAACGTTCAACTCTATCCCGGTATAAAGTTCGGATAGAGTTGGGGGAAAGTAACCCCAAAATCCAACACTCAACTCTATCCTGGTATAAAGTTCGGATAGAGTTGGAGGAAAGTTACCCTAAAATTTAACTTTCAACTCTATTCCGAAACAAAGTTCGGATAGAGTTGGGGCAAAGTAACCGCAAAGTCCAACATTCAACTCTATGCCGGTATAAAGTTCGGATAGAGTTGGGGGAAAGTAACCCCAAATTCCAACACTCAACTATATCCCGGTATAAAGTTCTGATAGGGTTGGGGGAAAGTTACCCTAAAGTTCAACTTTCAACTCTATTCCGAAACAAAGTTCCGATAGAGTTGGGGCAAACTCCAACGTTCAACTCTATCCCGGTATAAAGTTCGGGTAGAGTTGGGGGAAAGTAACCCCAAATCCCAACACTCAACTCTATCCTGGTATAAAGTTCGGATAGAGTTGGAGGAAAGTTACCCTAAAATTTAACTTTCAACTCTATTCCGAAACAAAGTTCGGATAGAGTTGGGGCAAAGTAACCGCAAAGTCCAACATTCAACTCTATCCCGGTATAAACTTCGGATAGACTTGGGGGAAAGTAACCCCAAATTCCAACACTCAACTATATCCCGGTATAAAGTTCTGATAGAGTTGGGGAAAAGTTACCCGAAAGTTCAACTTTCAACTCTATTCCGAAACAAAGTTCGGATAGAGTTGGGGCAAAGTAACCGCAAAGTCCAACGTTCAACTCTATCCGGTATAAAGTTCGGATAGAGTTGGGGGAAAGTAACCGCAAAATCCAACACTCAACTCTATCCTGGTATAAAGTTCGGATAGAGTTGGAGGAAAGTTACCCTAAAATTTAACTTTCAACTCTATTTCGAAACAAAGTTCGGATAGAGTTGGAGCAAAGTAACCACAAAGTCCAACATTCAACTCTATCCCGGTATAAAGTTCGGATAGAGTTGGGGGAACGTAACCCCAAATTCCAACACTCAACTCTATCCTGGTATAAAGTTCGGATAGAGTTGGAGGAAAGTTACCCTAAAATTTAACTTTCAACTCTATTCCGAAACAAAGTTCGGATAGAGTTGGGGCAAAGTAACCGCAAAGTCCAACATTCAACTCTATCCCGGTATAAAGTTCGGATAGAGTTGGGGGAAAGTAACCCCAAAATCCAACACTCAACTCTATCCTGGTATAAAGTTCGGATAGAGTTGGAGGAAAGTTACCCTAAAATTTAACTTTCAACTCTATTCCGAAACAAAGTTCGGATAGAGTTGGGGCAAAGTAACCGCCAAGTCCAACACTCAACTATATCCCGGTATAAAGTTCTGATAGAGTTGGGGGAAAGTTACCCTAAAGTTCAATTTTCAACTCTATTTCGAAACAAAGTTCGGATAGAGTTGGGGCAAAGTAACCGCAAAGTCCAACATTCAACTCTATCCCGGTATAAAGTTGAGATAGAGTTGGCATAATACCAAAATTCAGAAAAACTGAACTTTGAAAAGCATTAAATGTTGAGAAAACGATGATGACATCTCAAAACCTCATTTCGTTATTCATTAAGTGTTAAGAATTGATAAAAAAGACGAACTCTCACTCAACTCTATCCCAACTCTAAATTTTGGAAATATTGTAGAGTTGAACTTTACACTTGGTCCGCTAGGGAGCAGAAAATTTTTTTTGGCATAAGAAATTAGTTCTAAATTAGTTTTAGATTATGCAATATGAAAAATTGAATTCTGATATTTTTTACGGCTAGCTTTACGTACGTCGCAAATTCGCGGTGCCGCGGATTTAACCATTTATATCTCGGCAATTACACAAGTTATGGAAAAATGTAATACCACGTAAAAGCCGTATTTTCACGCAAGGAACAATATTCATTCAAGACTTTCTTCGCCTGTATCTCTAACCGTTTGCGCAATAGAGCGGCTTCAACAATCGAAATTGTTAATAATAATTGGCGATTTCTTTTTCTAACGACACTGCTTTCCGACCCGCAGACTAGCGAGACGCAACTTTTGAAACCAAAAAAAAATTAAATCGACCGTCCCGTTTTCCCATAAACGCGAATCAAAAATTCCCACACACACCCACACATACTACACACACACACATGTTCTTTTGGGAATGTGAAATCTCGTTTCAGACGATTCTGAATATTCTGAGCATAACGTCTTGAGACTGTTTTTCGCAAAATTCTCGCTTCATTCCGCACAAAAGATGGAAAAAAAATGTGAGAAAATGATTTTTTGCGAATGTAAAATCTCAACGTTTTTGACGCTTCTGTTGAATCTCAGCGTAACGTTTTGATACCGTCTTTTACAAAGTTTACCTATATTTCGCACTTTTTTATGAACATTACAAAAAGTTGCAAGAAAACCCGCGCGCTCACGTACACACAGACACACACACACACAGACGTCGGATGTAAAAAGTGTCAGGATGTAGGATGCTTTATTTGAACGTGATTACAATATCTTTCCCTATCGAGAAGTTAATTGCAGCTTTCCCCCTCCCCATTTCCGCAGAACTTCCCTTAAATTATTTTTGCGAATTTGTATAGGATTATGATTTAAATAAAACAAAAATATGACGATACCCGAGTTTTCCATCCAGATGAGACGACGTTTCTCATCCACGGGAAACCGGAAAATTTGTGTGGAAGGATGCACAGAAGGACAATCCCTGTATGCACACCTATCGCGGGATTTAATTACTTTGGCCATTTTTTGGCAAAAAACAAAAACAATTTCGAAGTGATCGTAAGTTAAGGAGTAATTTAAAAAGATGTAGCCCTGTCACAAAACAGAGCTCAACTGAACGTTTTTCAGTAATATCGAAATTTTGTTTATGTTTTGGTCGTGTTTTCTCTCTCTATTGCCATCGTCACAGAGCGAGAGCGTTTGCTCCCAAAAACAAAACAAACGACCCGCGCTGGGGTGCGGGAAGGAGAGAGGGTTTTCTGGAAATTTAAATGACCCGAAATTCGGGTTTACTGCAGGAGTTTTTAAATATATCATATAAAAATTATTGTAGGCATAATTGCGGGGCTTTTTTTCTAGAGGGTTTTAGAAATGTGTGTTCCTGAATTCCTCTATGTGTGTGTGAGCATTTTTTCTGTCGACGGTTTACCGTAAATCGCTAGACCGAATCACACTTGTTGTTTTTTCAAATTTCGTTCCGCCGAGGAGCAGGTCTGAAAGGAGTTTTTTCAATGTCTGTCCACTAGTTTTTTAGTGATTTATAAACAACTTCGATTTTTAACTTCCCGAGAGGGGAAGGTATTGTTTTGCCCCCGAAAATAAAAAATCGATTTTTCATTAAATCTCCACGTTTCAAGGTATTTCTAACTCTGTGTGTGTGTGTGTGTGTGTGTGTGTGTGTCTGTGTGTGTATGCGCGTGTGCAAGGGTTAACGTATGTAATCAAAATTTTTGTCGACCAATTTTATCCCAACAAGCTAAGCGCTAGAGATGATGTACGGCGCAATCAAAGTGTCTCCATAAAACTTAGAGCTGATTAGTTTTTGGTAAAAATTGATCCAGTATATGCAATGTTATTAACAATTCTAATTGTTCATAACGTTCTACTGAAAAAACTATTAGACGTAGCGTTTATATAAGAAAAGTTATTCTGCAAAAAAACACATACTATGCAGAATGACTTTCTTTCATATTTTGCATAATTAACGAGGCAATGGCCGTCTACAGGAATTAGGTATGTAACATGTGAACGAATGAAACTACCGCTGTCATAAAGGTCAGAATCGAAGTGGTACGGTACAGAATCGAGTGGATTACATTTGGATAGCATTAGTGTAGTATATGCAATGTTATTAACAATTCCAGTAATTTATAAAGTTCTACTGCATGAACTATTAGAGTTAGCGTAAATCTATTAATGAACAATTATTCCCCATAAAAAAATACACATTTTCTGCGTCATGGCTTGTTTTTATATTTTGCATAATTAAGGAGGTATGGCCGTCTGAAAAATTATGTATGTAACTATGGGGGATACAGCAACAACTTCCCAATCTCCGATTAGAATTTACGGTATTTTAGATTAAGAGTGATATAAAAAAAATCATGTAACAGATTTTCTCTACACTGAGAGAAAAAACGTATTTTTGGCAAGAAAAATTTCTTGTGGCAAGAAACCTTAACGAAAATACATGTAAATTTTCCTTAAGTTTCTTGCCAAAAATACGTTTTTCTCTCAGTGTATGAATCAAGAGCTTATATTGAGCGGTTTGGCGACATTCAGCATTATTCATAATTACAAGAAAAATGCTTTAGCCAAGAATGGAACTTTTCTCTCAAGATTTCTATACCTTTTTTCTCTGAAACCTACGAATGTTAGACAGAAATGACAAATCGGGAAGTTTTGTTGGTGCCCCGACAGGGAAAATACCAAACGTGCTTTTTTGTTGCAAATCAAATTCTCCATAGAAAATATTGTTCACCATTTTTTGATAAAAACCATTGGTTAAGGAGGAAATTGACGTTGTGTGATTTTATTAATTAATTTTCATCTGGAGTTTTCTATCGGAAAGTAATATGCGAGACCCAACTGGGGATCACAATTCTGTCCGCTTCTCGTTCACACTTTCTCACATTTTATGTATCCCGAAAAGTAATGCACCTCGTCATTCCCTATAATGCTCCTATTCTCCGATTGAATTCCCAACCGCGAAAAATTAGCCGCCCGTCTCTGAATCTGCTCGCTTCCGTATCGACGCTCACGGTTTTTCGGCGCGCTCTGCGGTATGACAGTCTCGAGATATTTCGACGCGCTCTGCCGTATCTACACGCACTGTACTACCATGCGCTCTGCCGTATCTACAGTCATTGTATTTCGACGCGCGCATCGGCCAAAATGCGGTTGAAGAGTTTTTACAGGCGCTGGCAATCTCCCCTATAATCTCTGTTGCGGACCTGTATGCAAACCCTCCACCACAAATTCTGCGACCGGCGCGCCGCGGAGCCCGTACTTCTTGGTAAACAGGGCGACGGGTATGATAACTGACTGTGTCGGTAAATGCGGTGTGCATGGGGTAATAAAGTGTTAGTGATGTGAACACTGATTGCTTTGAAAAATTCCTATAAAAGTAATAAAGGCTTCCTATAAAGATTAAATAATCAAAGGTTCCAAAGATGAGTTGACAAAGACTATGATGTAAAAGTTGCAAGAATGTCAAAAAGAATATATGCATGAGAAGTTTCATATTGTGCAGTCGGATGATTTGGCTCGAACCCTCCTGTCGGACCACAACAGGCTCAAAAACAAACATCAGTGCCTCCAATAGTTATTGAAAATGACAAATTGGAGACCAAAAATTAATCAACTTCCTGCAAGTCAACGCCTCCAAAAACTTCAGGATGAAATTCAATGGTAGTACGACCATCGTCCATCTACAATCGACGGAGGATTATAATAAAATCGCAAGTATCCTGAAAAGGGAAAATTTACATTTTTACACCTTCGGTCTAAAAAGTGAGCGTCCGAAGAAATTTATCATAAAAGGGTCTTCCCGCCAGTTTTACTGAGCACGAGATTGAAGCGGAAATATCCAAACACGGCATAAAGGTATTATCAGTCCGGCAGTTTGTGAAACAAACAAGGACGGAGACAGCAAAGAGAGTAGGCCACTACCGGTGTTTGCATTACGGTTGGGCCTAATGTAACCTTGAGCAGCCTCGCTGCTATTAAACCATAATCATACATTTTATAGAAAAATACATCAAAACCCAACAACCAACACAGTGCTACCGGTGCCAAAATTTGGACACGCCAGTCAGCGCTGTAATTGAATCCCAGATGTGTGAAATGCGCAGGCAATCACGACATGAAAACCTGCCCAGCAACTCCCTGAAGTGCGCAAATTGTGGTCTAGCTCACACAGCGAGCTATCGTGAGTGCGCCTCACGAACCAAATTTGTGGAGACTCATGAAAAAAGAGTCCAACCACCAGCACCAAAAAGAGCAGAGCGGGAACTACCCGCTACCCCACACTCGGCTGCGATGCAAAACCTGGAAAGCAACATCCATTTCTCCAGTCTCCTGCAGTCCTTGAGCCTACGCAATCTCTACTGCCCGAAGATGTCCAGGCCATCCTACGCTTCTTGTTTCCAACGATGGAACCTTAAGAACGAATGTTGACGCACCCACCGCTGAACCTAGGACCATTCCGATGGAGAGTGATGATCCGGAATTACATTTAAGTACAACTAAAAACTTTATTAATGCAGTGGACAAGTCCTTGAAGACCTAAAATCCCTTAGAATTCTCGAAAACCTCTCAGAAATTAAGAAATGATCTCTAAAATCCAAAGAGCTGACACCCCCCTTGATAGAATCACAATCATCGCATCCTATGCATAGCTGTTCGAATCCACGCTGAACCACCACGATCCTCCTACAAACATATAAATATCTTAGCCATTAACATTTTTGCGCCCAAACTGAGTCTGATACCGGTACCCGCAAAACACTTTGAGCGAATAATTCTAATACGTCTCATAAAATCTATCGATGAGTTACATGTAATCCTACAAACCAATTCGGTTCCGTTCAGAACACTCGACCCGCCACGAATTGGTCAGAATAAAAAATGACAGAAAACCCGCGAAAGACCGGATAGAAGATACCGTTCTTCTCCTGGACAGCGAGAAGGCCTTCAACTGTGTATGGTCCCACAGGCCGTATATAAACTCGACAGCTCAAATGTACCTAAATATTTATGTAAATTCTACTACAATATCTTTCAAATAGATATATTCAAGTTAGAGTCAAATCACTACTTTTCGTTAAAACTCAAATTGTCGCGGGAGTCCCGCAAGGGATATCCTCTCCCCTGTACTATTAAACCTATACATCGCTTCTGTTTTTAACAGAATATCTAGAAATGTATTCATTGCAGGCTATGCTGATCACATTGCTCTGTACTTACCTAGCAATCGATCAATAAAGCTGTTAGAAGAATAGAAAATTCTGCTTCTCTTACATCTGCGATTTAAATAAATGGAAAATTCAAGTGAATGCTGCTAAATCAGTAGCAACCTTATTTACTAGCTCCAAGGCCAAGCCGACTTT
This sequence comes from Asobara japonica, assembly GCA_026005395.1. Lineage (NCBI taxonomy): Eukaryota > Metazoa > Arthropoda > Insecta > Hymenoptera > Braconidae > Asobara > Asobara japonica. The sequence continues at coordinate 449,849 of BQMI01000052.1, forward strand.
AACTATTCGTAGCGATAAGATCACACCAACAGACTCTGTAAGTATTTAGGCTTACACATCGATTCCAAACTCCTGTGGAAAAAGCATATATCTGAAATCAAAGTCAAGACTAAGTTATCCTAGTAAGATTGTATAATTGCTAAAATCACCGCTCTCAGTCAATCCCTCAAACTTACTCTCTACAAAGGGTTAATTAGGGCCCATTATCACCTATGGTTGTCCTGCCTGGCACAATGCAGCGAAAATGCACTTGAATCATCTTCAAGTGATTCAAAATAAATTCTACGAATAATAGGAAATTTTAAAAGAAGAACGACTATTGTGGAAATACACGAAACGCTCGGCATGACAACCATAGGCGAATTTATCGATAGAATAAATGAGACATTTAAATTTAAGCTACAATCCCATCCTAATCCCCAGCTCCAAAACATCAATATTGACATAAAATCCAATTGGTCCCGCTGACCACCTGTTTTGTCCCACCTTTCCATAATCCTTTTCTCTCCCGCCCCTCATGCACCCATTACATGCACCCAATTTTTTTGAAAAATTACGAATAGGGGTCAGCCAGCGTTAAACCGCTTGTGATATAGAAAACACGTCTTACATTAGACATATTCTTTTTAGCTAAGGAACAATATTTATTACATCCTTTTCTTCCGATCTCTCATTTTCCTCCCCATAGAGCATCCTAAATGATTTCAGTTAATTGTTTATAATCCTCTAACGCCGGAACGGCTATGAAATATGTATGTTTTAATAAGGGACCAACATTTATTGAACATGTTTTGCCTATCTACAATATTTAGTGAGGTACAGCGTTATAAACAATTGAAATTGGTATCAAGAATAGGAATAATTGTTATTTCAGTTTCAAACTCATTTTCGTCCTGATCAGCATTGAGAGGGATCGGTAGAAAAAATTGCAAGATAATTAATTAGCTAAATTCTTGTAAGATAATTAATTAGTATTTTTTTGCGGGGAACAACTTTCATTAAAGATCTTTTATCGTATTTTGAACCGCTCTTGCGATAGACCCATATAAACAACCATTGAAAGAATCAGTTTTTCGACAAATCGCTTCGTTTGTAGCTGGAGACCAGCGAGAGGCGTCCATTACAAAAAAGGGAAATCTCTCCAGTGGTTCAAGCGAAAACGTTGGACAAAGTTTGTTAAAATATCTTAAAATCTGTTTTCATTTTCAGGATGATTACAATAACTTCTCTGTCGGGATGGTCATTATTTCGGTTGTTAGTATCTCACGAAATATTATAGACACACAAAAAAGCTCGTAAAAACGTTTGTTCATAATAACAAAGTAAATAATTTCTGCCCTTGGACTGTTTTCATATCTTTAACCATTCCGGCGTTAAAGCGTTTAACAATTGCAACCATTGGAAACGCGCTATGGTGAGAACAATGGAAGATTGGAAAGAAAGTATCACGCACACATCGGGAAGTTATAATTTTGACCCGCGGAGGGCCAAACCCACATCCCATCTATTAATTTCCCGATTGTCGGGAAGTTATTGCAAATGACACCTAAATTTTTTTTTTTTTTTTTTGTTATTTTACATTGCTCCACTACCATTTCGGCTTGTATTTGCGAATCTGATCAAGACTTTAAATTGTTAGATCTCACAATTCTGACCGACCGGGATCTGAACTCGGAACCTTTCGCACAAAAACACCTAAATTGATTTCGGTTATTTCGATTTGTAAGTTTTAAGCATACCAAAATGCTTCCCACCGCATTCCCAACAGATGTTGGGAATTTGTGGGTGTGTAGGTGTACGTTTGTATCTGTGGAATCGGAATTTGCCGTTAATGATTTTTCACGAGGGGTCAAACGATCTGGGTCATCGAGGTCTTATTCGGATGGAACTTACATCGGATTAGTTTCGGGTTTAAATTGATCGAGCATTGTGTTGCTATTAACAATTGGATTGTTACAACGATCTATTTCAAAAACGGTAAGAGATACGGCAAAAAGTATTCAACAAAATTTGCTTTGTAAGTAGAAATGCATATTTCATTTCTTATCACTTTTTTCTCATATTGGTGATAATTAAGAAGGTATGACGGGTTTAACCCTCCAGCGTTCGCACCCCTATTGGCGTCTCAGTCCCACCTCAGTAGCGCGCATAATTCTCGTCCTCCCGTTTTTTCTGGAACCAGTCCTTGAAACATTTGAGTTATGCATTGTGAAGTTTCGTAGTAGGCTCATTGCTTTTATCGGGAGGTTTTTCAAGGCTGTGATGGGGCCAATTATCCATGTAAGGAGGTGATGTGTTCATGTTTTAATCTTTTGATGGCGGAAATGATTTTACAAGGATTCATGACGAGTTGTGTAAGGATTTCAATTGGTGCATTGAGAATGTGTTGTTTCACATATTATATACCCCTATGGAAAAATATATGACTTTTTGAGCCACATATATATTGTTCTGCGGGGGTATTGGATTATTAACTTCCTGATTCTTCGGGAAGTTATTGTAATGCACCCAGAAACCAAATTTATTGTTTCATTATCTAACTAGGGGTCTAAGTATACCAAAATGATCCCGTCAAATTCTGAGTTGCCGTTGTACACAATTTTGCGCAACGATTTCTCATGGACGAATGAAGCTCTGGAAATTCTCAAGGTCGCGTTCGAAGCATTTCCATCTACCTTAAAACTGATTAGATTTGAATGAAATTGGTGCAGTATATGCAGGGTGTCCCATCACTAGTGCCTTTAATTTTGAGGGTGATTAGGGAATGAAATTTTGAATCGAAAGTTCCCCTTCCACTTTGCTGTCAGACGCACCCCCGCAGAACTATTCAATTTTTGAATTGACTAATCACGGCGTTACTCCGCCCCCTAGGCCTGTGGTTCTCCGCCCGATGATTTTTGCATTAGAAAAATGGTCTTCTGTGATTTTTTTTCTCACGGAAAAATCAGGTGTAAATTCAGGGGAAAGCAGGTGTTCAGTCCTACGCATAGGTTCACAAACTCTTCCAAGGGAACTTGTCAGTTCCGTAACGGCTCCAGAAACCTTTTTGAGTTCATAAACGGTTCCGGGGTACGCCGTCAGTTATAACAATTGTTCTAGCTAATCATGCTGGTTCCAGAACTGTTCCACGCGGTTATGCCGGTGCCAAAACTGTTCCGGTCGCTCTTTCACGTTCCGGGACGGTTCCGAGTATGTAGTCGTTTCTGGTAGGTGTTCCAGGAACAGACACATGTGCCAGGCAATCATGCCGGTTCCAGAACTGTTCCGGTCGCTATTTCATGTTCAGGACGGTTCCGAGTACACGGTCGGTTCTGGCAATTGTTTCCCTAACAGACCCATGTTCCAGGCAATAAAGCCGGTTCCAGAAACTGTTCCGGTCGCTAACTAGTATGATATATAGCATACTAATAGACAAAAAATGAGGCTTTTTCCATAAGCAACATTCTTTTATTACAACTTTTTCTCCTATCTCTAACCGCTTTTGCAAAATAGCGGTTTAAACAATTAAATTGTTATAAACAAATATACCTGACCTGATTTTGCAAGAACGGTTATCATATTCGTTATCAGCGCCCCTCAAAACATTGAAGCCATCAATACAATTTTCTGGCGCTTTCCACGCATTCAGAAGTGACACTGGCGTATGAACTAATTTTTCTAACGCAGAAATTATCGGGTGGAGAACTACTGCGGTGGTGCATCTGACATCAAAGTGCAACGGGAACTTTCGACTCCAAATTTCATCCTGTATTCCCCTCAAAATTAAAGTCAGTAGTGGTGGGACACGCTGTATATTGATATTAAACTTTTCAATTTTTTATAATGTTTCATTGCCTAAACTATTATAGTTAGCGTAAAATTTATATGAGAAAAGTTGTTCCCCACATAAAAATACGTATTGTATGTAGAATAACTTTTTTTTGATAATTTGCAGAATTAAGGAGGTATGACCGTCTCAACAATTATGTATGTAATGAGTGAACAAAATGAACTCAGCGCTGTTATGACGGTACCAAACAAAACGTTGCCGTGCAAGATCGAGGCGGATTACACTTTGGATAGGATTCGTGCAGTATATGCAATGTTATTAACAATTGTAATTGTTTATACTGTTCCACTGGGTAAAATATTAAAGGTATCGGGAAAATTCTCAAAAAAGAATTATTTCTTATTATATGACAATACCCTTTTATGTGCAATGATTTTTTTCCATAATTAGCATAATTAAGGAGGTATGGTTGTCTGAGGAATTTGAAATATGGGAACATAGCATATCACCAGGGTTATTCCTTAAACAAAAATGCACATTCAATATGACTTTTTCAATATTGGGATCTGTCCGATGGGCATATGACCTCTGGTGGCGGTAAATGTAACTATTAAGAAGGAACAGTGCACACAGAGGTGTATACGGGCGTGCATTAATAATCAAATTTTATTGATAAAATGAACATCTCCCAGAGTATTTCCACCGAAAAAAATCGAAAAATAGATATGTTTGCTGCGTCCCAGGCTGCCGGAATCGTTTCGACAAAGCTAATGTCACGTTTCATTATTTCCCCAAACCTGGCACATGTGTTGTTTACGTCAAAAATTTTTTTGACAAAGTGGAAAAAATTGATAAATTCGAAGCCTGGAGAAAAGCCGTGAAAATAAAAGAAGTGCCTTCCAGTGCCAAAGTTTGTGCACTCCATTTTCGAAAAGACGATTACATACTCCCAGGTAAATATCCTCGTCTTCTACTCTTCGTACTTAACCTCTAATGAGTGCTCCAAAATGTTTATTATTTTAGACGTTGCTGTTTCAACAACGACGATTGAAGCGAAATGCCATACCATCGTGTAATTTACCACAACTGAATAAAAAAAAAATTATGTGTGCGGAAAAATAGAGGAGAACGATTGCAAAACAGAAATGTGGTTAAAATGAAAAACATGGGCCCCGAAACTGTTCCAATCCAGAGCATCAAGAAGATTGAATCAACACTACTAACAGAAGATCCCACTACCTCAGGATATTCACCTATGGAAGAAGACGCAGTTCATACCATCGTTGAAGCACCACCTTCAGAGTCTCCACCAGGGTTGGGGATGCGCGATGCTGAAGTCCAAGTGGAAAACGGATTACATAAAACCTAAATTTACTACATTTATAACGAGTGACAGTGAATTGAGTACACTTACTGGAATTGAATCGTTTGAAATTTCGAGGACAGTTGTTAATATTGTTAAGGTTACCTTTGGTGATAAACTTCGGGCATCATAATACAAAAATGACCATCCATGATAAAATTCTATTGGACGTATACGAAATTGAAACAAAAATTTATCATACAGTTGTTTAGCAGTTTTGTTCCAATGTTATCAAGCAAAGCAGTGTCGCGAAGTGTTTTTTGATATGATAATAATCTTGAGTGAGTGCTTAAAAGTTGCCATCGACTGGCCATCAAGAGAGATAATTGCCCAGAATTTGCCCAAATGTTTTGAGGGTTTTGAAGACACCAGAGTCGTTATTGATTGTACTGAGATTATCACTCAACATCCCAAAAAACCTATGCTGTCAGATAATTACTCACTCATCGTATAAAAAATCACAGACAGTGAAATTTATGACGGGAGTTACACCAGCGGGAAATATTTCTTATATTAGCAAAGCATATGGAGGTCGTGCTAGCGATAAAGCAATTTTCGAAAAAAGTAATATCAATACTTTGTTGGAGAGAGGAGACGCAGTAATGGTAGATAGAGGATTCACAATTGACGAGATATGTGCCAAAAATGCGTGGAAATGTTATCGCCCTCCTTTCTTACGAGAAAAAAAAACAATTCTCCAAAGAAGACGCTCTTTTCACTTGTACAAATAGCAAAAGCAAGAGTTCACGGTCGAAAGATCCAATCAACGAATCAAGACATTTAAAATTGTGGGTGAAAGAATGTCTACAAAATTAATTCCATATGTAGAACACATTTTTACAGTTATTTGTGCTACAGTCAACCTCGGTTCGCCGATTTTAAAAAACGATAAAATTTATGACTTCTTGAAAATGAACAAAAATTGTATGAAAAATCGATTTTCTTTAAATCGTTTTTTGTACCAGCATTTATTTAAGAATATTCAATACTATATAAATAATATCACAATGAAGTACATGGATTTTTTTAATGAATCTAAACTGACAAGAATCCCCTTTCACTTTCCCAGATTTTTATCCTAACAATACTGTTTAGCACTTAATTTAAAACTTAATACTGTTTAGCGTTACAAAAAACGGAAGACTCCAACGCTTATCATAAATATTTATCACACCTTCTTTTAGTCTAGCAAATATTTAATATACGCTGCATTTTAAACTTAGTTTGACCAGTGTTTTCATTCGGAAAATATAGCATTCACAGTTCCATTATTATTTTCATCATTCTCCGTATCTTCCTCGTTTTTCTTCAAACAGATTTGATGCAGCATCTGAATTGAAATAAACGCTTTTTAACGTGCATAACATTTTCACAATAAATTCTGAATCAAAAGCAACTTTAATGTTGTAGTAACTCTTAATCGAATCCTGAATAAATAAAAAAACACGCTGCTCTAACATTTAAAATTGCCATCCCCAACTGCACCTGGGCATAATACTTGTGTTTCTTTTTCATTACAAATTGCCCATCTGCATCAACAAGACATTGCCCCAAATTCCTGTTTCATCGCTTGCAAAACTGTCGACTCCTTCCTTTATAAGGACACTTTATCTCCAATAGGGCAATGGGCTGAACACCATCGACGATAACCCCATCAGGGGAACAAGCCAGCCAAGGATTTTGGTTGCTTATTACTAGCCTGTCTGTACCACCTTCAACCCTGTTACCTTCCGGAAAACATCAAGAGCTTCTTTCTCCTTGTCCTTTCCATACTCAGTATACTGACTCTTGGAATGTTAATCCGTGAAAAACGACTTGCACTTTTTTGACCAATTCGGATTTTTATTTCTCGTGTAAGTGTAGATTTCATAACATTTTGATGCAGTTAGCCTGAACTGACGTTCTGCTTGCCACACCCCGTAGAATCCTCATTGTCCTCCTCACAAATTTTGAGATAATCACCTTGGAGCTTCGAGTAATTATGATGACAAACAATTTAGAAAATTTCCCACAGGTATATTAGCAATATTTTCCATGAGATCACTTCTCTGGTGCAGAAAGACAGCCTCCAGGGCCTCAATATTGATGTCAATTGTTTTCGCATCTTTAGCAGTGAAAGTGATAGGTCTGTGTCTCCCTTTCACTTGTTGAGAAAAAGCAGAATTGGGGAGCTCCTGCAATATTGTCCTCTTTATCATCTCTTGCTGATCAACAGTAATTTTACGTTGCTTCATTCGATTACTGGCAAAGCATTTGTGTTCCAGGAGAGGATGATAATTGATATAGTTTGCAACAGTATCCTTGAAAGAATCCTTCCAAACGCAAGCTTTGTCAGTAGACGATAACTCCCCTAACTCATTGAATGCGAATCTGAAAAATTTCACGATGATTTATCGATATTTTTGTGAACTGTCAGATGTAAACACGGAACTTGAGAGATTATGTACTTACCGGCTGCAGAAGAGCAACGTAGCAAGGATATGTTTACATCGCTCTCCTTGTCCAGCTTTGCAAGAGCACACAACACTTTTAATTTGTCCATTGGAACCAAAAAGTGCATCAATTTGATGTGGTTTTTCTCTCACATGAGAGGTTTGGATGCAGTAAGCTGTGACACTCACTAGCCCCTTGCTGACACTTTGGTTTTTCCCACATTTTATTAAAAAACCCGACTTCAGCAACCGTTCCCCTTCGTAGAAGTTTCTATTGTCCGGCTTTGTCTGACACCACGCACAAATTTGACTAATATTAAGCATTTTTACTCGAAAAAACTACATTAGCCCCATTCACTTATATATGTTATGTTTCCCGGAATGCGCCATATTGGATTAGGCTCCGCCCATAGGTCAAATCCCAATAGGTTAGAACATCTCACGAGTTGAAGTAGAATATACTTGTCGAATGAATATATCGCCAATTGCGGGAAGGATGTCAAAGAACGGGATAATTAAGAAAGTACAGAGGTAGAGAGAGGAACTAGGCGGACTAATTTCAGTTGAATATTTTGATGGGGCTTAAAAATCAAACTAATCCTGATGAACCCATTGATTGCATCTTGGTTTGGGGGATCAACTTGTACGCGCAGTTGATCACTATTTGATCGCTGGCCCACTGAAAAATATATATGTGGGTCACAAAATCATTTATCTCGGGATTCTCAATGTATATGACTTTTTGATGTTTTGCGTGTTTTTCATTTTTCTCTGTGGAAATGTTTGCATGTCAAATCACGCTCAACTGCCAACCAATTCTTCATGAAGGTTGATGGAATAAGCAGTCAAGTAGCGATCACCCAATGATCAACCGTGCGCACAAATTTTTCCTCTCTCATCCGCAATCAAGGAGTAATCGATAGATAGGTCAGGGAAATCGATCGCTTGCAATGAGGACAAGTTCAATTATTTATATCACTGTTGGGTTTGCGCATCATCATGGTTGCGTTCTTATGTTGTGCTGAAATACTAAATCGGGAAGTTTTGTTTGTGCCCCGTATGCCGAAGACACATTTACACACCACTAGTTTAGCTTCAGGCTGGCAATGGAGATTTGACCGGTGTTGTTAACATAGTTTGCAATGTGCCAGATTAGTGATCTTTCACTCAAGTCTCTGATTTTCCCTGGCGCACGGGTCAATTACAAAATCGAGTTGTGCAGTATGTCGATTAGTTTTGAAGTAAAAGTCGATTCTGATTTCAAATAATCTACCCAGGATCGACTAAGCACCGGATCGATTGCCGGTCGACTAGAATTTATTGTGTCCCCCGAACCAACTCACGATCCATCTAGGACCAAATCGATTGCCCAAAAAAAGACCGGTCGATCGGCAACCAACTCGAGATTTGGTCGATCATCCCAGAAATCTGGTTCGTTCTGAAGTAGAAATGTATTCGACATACTGCACAAGTCGAGTCCACAATCGACTGAGGCTCGAAGGGTAATGGACTGGTCCGTCAGGGTTGTTCTCCCATGCGATTGGTTTCCACTCTATTACTTTAGGTTTTTTCCTTGATCAATTGATTAACGTGGATTTTTAAGATACTGGTTTCGAGTTGCTAGCAATTTTAGCCTGACATAGTCGTTGATTTCGATTAGGGACGCGTTTTCTGGGATAAGTGGGGTATGATTCGATTTTGGAGTGGAGGAGTCCAGGGCTTTTTGAATGATGTTGCTGAGATTTGTTATTTGTGTCTCTATTGCTATCGTGTCATTGCGAGGAGCTTTTGGATTTGAAATTTCATCGTTTAAGCCCTCGTTGAGTTTATTCCTGTCGGTTTTCGCAGAATACCATATTTTTCCTGGCATCTCTATTATAAGGCAATAACATGAGACTATCGAAAATAATCATTTTATTCAATGTACAATATTACTGTTGATTGTTCAGCCGCGTATATCAATATAATGTGACTGAACCCGAAATTGGATCAAGTGAAATTGATCATGAAATGGTTTATATCTGTGAATATTGATACACGCGTTTTCAGGGAGCACCACGAGAAGGCAATCAACATCACTCCCCGCCTGGAACTAGTATAACATATGAGATATGTAGACAGTTGCGAGAGCACAAACGATTATAAAAAAATCCCCATTTTTCGTAACTAACAACTTGCTTGATTGTTTAATTACGCTACCCTCTCCCTCATTTTTTCATGAATTCATTCTCACCTGAAAATGGTGGGGGCGTAGCTTCAGCATGGCATCAACTTTTTGGGTGTCTACTTCGCTCCATCTCGCATGGTGTTGGGCGTCCAATATGGGACGATAATCCATTCAGGTTAGGAAGTACAACATTTGAGATCCATGGGTCCAGGAATTGAAGTTAATCCGCTGCTATTGATTCTGGGAAGAGTACCAACTTGCCGATTGGTATGGTGTGAGGCGTATAAGCTATCCTTAATGTTATCATCGTAATGAATCCGTCCTGTTCTGTCCATTATTCGTGGAGAACCGCAGAGTACATAATGAAACGTAAAACGTTGTAGAAACTGATAATAATCTTTGTGCAACAATCAGAAGCTCAGCCCGACATATAGCCCCAAACAGCTTGTTTGTCGAATGAACCCGAAACCTGAAATCATCAAACGAACGACCGCCTAGAGCATTCATTGATGAGTAACCTTCTGGAGTTTCTTATTTCGACTTTAAGGTTGACTTTTGATTTTTCGTCCTTGTCGATTAGTGAATTTCGTTATTGCGAAAATTTTCACTTTAACCAGGAAATTCAAGGCTGCTACTCGATGATTGTAGCAGCTATGACTCTCAGTCAACCAATCGGGGTCAGACAACTGGACAGATTTCGCAATATCAGCAGTAACATGGCGGAGGACCGATGTTGAGCTCCAGTGACGCTTCCAAACTTGATCGAAGATCCGCAACTGCAGTCCAATCAATTTGGCATATCGCTCAGTAGGCGGGTAAGCTTAGTAACAGCTGGTGCATCAACATCAACATTCTCATATTCGCGATATTCGATATAGAGTTCTTGCTCTTAGGACTGTGAAGCCGGACCGGTGACGAATCCTCCATGTACTAGACCATTGAATCAAATCCAAGATGAGCTCCCCAATTTGGGGATTCTCTGCAGAAAGAGGTCTCCTATTAGGGTCCTTATCGCGGACGCCTGCTGAATTACATGCGTCAATGATGCTATTCATTTTTTCAGCAAACGAGGCACTGGATTCCCACGTACTGGAAGTCACTTGCCTCCCGAAGAATTTTGCAGTGATATTCCCCAAAGTTTGATAGCGTGTGCATAACGGTGGCCGAGAATTTGAAAGGCCCGTCGCACATTCATTGCTTGAAAAGAATTTGGAGACAAGTGCACATCCGTAATGTGAGTTAGCAAGTTAGATGTAGCCAATCGTTCGTGAAATTCGTAAGTTGCGACAAAGTCGGACCACGAAGCAATAACCCTATCATTCGCATAAATACTACCGTGAGTCCTCAACACTGAGACTACACGCTTAATGAGGTGAGGAAAATCGAACACGGCAGCATACACGTTCCCCCTTATTTCTACGGTTCCTGCTGCATAATTGATTTTGAGCAATTTATCGTACAATCGCTCATTGTGCGGACCTTGCTCGCAAACTAAGAGTTTCACTCTCACGTCAACCTCCTCCAGGCGTCGGAGAGATTCCTGCAAGAGTGAAAAAATATCTTCCGCAGTCATTCCACCCCTGCCAGAAAAGAAATATGCAACAGGTTGGCGCCATTTCACTGCGGTGCTCAAGCTTGTCAAATTGAAAAAGAATAAGTAGTGGGCTCTCTCGTCCTTTCTCCCCAATGGCCCGAGGTCTACCAACCTTCAATGGAATCGAATTTGGCGGAATATTCCTCAGACGATTTAATGGACATTTCATCCCAAGCTAAAGAACAGTGCCTATCTAAAGGGCTCAACGTTGCCATTTTCTGGTTCAAATGCTCGAAGATTGTAGAGCAGAAGCCAGGAACGAGCTCATATTCTGAAACCCATGAACGAACTGTACTTTCACCGGGAAGTACACACCCCGCCTTACGCATGCGGGTATAAGCTGAAGCTGAGTGATAATGGAATTCTTTCGCCAATTCCTTTTCGTCTGGACTAAAGGGAGTTCGTGGCTCATGGAACTATAATCGTACCATTGTTTCAGCCGTGGGATGCAACGGTGGATCATGCCTCTTCAATAGGTCATCGATCGTAACTTGAGATACTGCTGTTGCAGTGCGTTTTGGAGATTGCCTAAGATGGTATTGGAGTGAGCGAATTTGAGACCGACCTTTCAGAATCTGCGTAAATAGCGCCGCCCTTTCCCCCTCTTAATTCGGCATTTCGAGCTTCTAATTTTTCAACCATTTTTCGCAATTCGTCATTTTCCTGCCTCAATTGCTCATAACTAGGAGAACTCGAATCGGACAGTTTGGATTGGATGTTATCAATGGAAGGAACGGACGGACTCTCCGATACAACATCGTGAACTTCAGCAAGGTCATTTGTTGCGGTAGAGGTAGACTCGTTAACATTGGATAAATTGGTATCAATTATGTCCATGTCTCCCGAGGCCCCACGTTCATCAGCACAGGGAAATGGAATTGCATTCCAATTCAATGCTCGCTGCTCACTACTAGCAAATGAACTTGGTGCAAAATGACGTCTACAAACACCATACCGGAGTACGGTACTCTTCGTCAAGCCTTCCAGCAAGTGATTACCTGTTGAAATTGTGAAACACTAAACTTAAAGGATCATAAAATTGTCACATCAGGACGAGGACCTTTTTTTAGAGGCAGTTTGTTATGGGACTACCTGAAGCTGTCACGCTGTCCAGACATGTACAGGGGGTGGGGTGAGGGCCGGGGGCCGACGCGGGATCGAATTCAGAGTCAACGGGTGCGTATAAATTTTGACACTTTTTTTGACCCGCTACTAAAAATTTCACCAATCGACTCAGAATTCAATTTTAAGTCGATTGAGATACACTTGGCGAGACCGTTTTTTGGAATCCGCGTCCGCCATCTTGGAAATTTTTGTAGGGGGTCAAAAAAAGTGTCAAAATTAGTGTGCACCAATCGACTCAGAATTCAATTTTGAGTCGATTGAGATATACTTGGCGAGACCGTTTTTTGGAAACCGCGTCCGCCATCTTGGAAATTTTAGTAGGGGGTCAAAAAAAGTGTCAAAATTAGTATGCACCAATCGACTCAGAATTCAATTTTGGATCGCTTGAGATATACTTGGCGAGACCGTTTATTGGAGACTGCGTCCGCCATCTTGGAAATTTTAGTAGGGGTCAAAAAAAGTGTCAAAATTAGTGTGCACCAATCGACTCAGAATTCAATTTTGAGTCGATTGAGATATACTTGGCGAGACCGTTTATTGGAAACTGCGTCCGCCATCTTGGAAATTTTTGGAGGGGGTCAAAAAAAGTGGCAAAATTAGTGTGCACCAATCGACTGAGAATTCAATTTTGAGTCGATTGAGACATACTTGGCGAGACCGTTTTTTGGAAACCGCTTCCGCCAGCTTGGAAATTTTGAGTAGGGGTTCAAAAAAGTGGCAAAATTAGTGTGCACCAATCGACTGAGAATGCAATTTTGAGTCGATTGAGACATACTTGGCGAGACCGTTTTTTGGAAACCGCTTCCGCCAGCTTGGAAATTTTGAGTAGGGGTTCAAAAAAAGTGGCGAAATTGGTATGCGCCAATCGACTCGGAATTCAATTTGCAGTCCATTGAGATATACTTGGCGAGACCGTTTTTTGGAAACCGCGTCCGCCATCTTGGAAATTTTAGTAGGGGTAAAAAAAAGTGTCAAAATTGGTATGCGCCAATCGATTCAGAATTCGATTTTGAGTCGATTGAGATATACTTGGCGAGACCGTTTTTTGGAAACCGCGTGCGCCATCTTGGAAATTTTAGTAGGGGGTCAAAAAAAGTGTCAAAATTCGTATGCACCAATCGACTCAGAATTCAATTTTGGAACGCTTGAGATATACTTGGCGAGACCGTTTATTGGAAACTGCGTCCGCCATCTTGGAAATTTTTGTAGGGGGTCAAAAGAAGTGTCAAAATTAGTGTGCACCAATCGACTCAGAATTCAATTTTGAGCCGATTGATATCTACTTATCGCGACCATTTTTCGCAAACCGCAGACAATTTACCTACACACACCTAGCTATATACACACACAGACACACCGAGACATTTTGTTTAAAATAGTCTAGAAACGTCACAGATACCATGAAATGTGGGGATCTGATGAAAAATCGATTTTTTTATTTGCAAATCAATCCCCTATCGGAAAGTTACAAATCGATCTATTCCTAACATTAAAATTTACCTATCATCTTGATTTATCCATTATATATTATTTATCTCATTATTTCTTATAAGTTAATAATAATCAACATACCGCAATTCTTGATCCACACGTCACGCCGTTTGTCATCAGACGGAAAGCGAAAGAGAGGATCCTTAGCAGAATCCCGCACTACTTGACAATTGTCATAGGCACACACATCCCTAACTGCAGGTTGAGGAGCCATGGAAAAATGAGTATTTTGTAAATTTTTTTCGTTTTGCAGACAAAAATTTGCTCAGAAAAATTGGATATGCTTGCTGGTGTATGGAAAGCATGCTACTGCCCGTTTACAAGCCCGTCGTTGGCTTTGTTTATCTTTTGTTTTCCTGCTATCCCTCTCACACTTTTCGTCTCTCTCAGGTCCGAAAGCCCGCGCGGATTGTGTCGCATGTAAACACACGAATTGGCCTTCAAACAGTGCGCTTCCTCCCCTCTAATTCCCGGTAATCACAAAGAGGCGACCATTAGGCTATTTCGGGCGTGAAATATATCATTTTTTGAAATGCAGCAGGCAATTTTTAAAATGTTTTTGTATGCATTCTATAAATTATTCAGAAGCAGTGTGCAGATTTTGAGAGTCCTCAAGAGCATAATTTTGCAATCAATTTCTTTGTTTATAACCTTTGCCAACCATTTCAAAAATTTTAATCATTAATTTTTTAAAAAATGTGCTCTTCAGAATTCCCAAAATTTGCACACAACTTCTGGACATTGTATAGAATGTATAAAAAACAATTGAAAAGTTGGCTGAACTTCATTTCACCCCGAAATACACTTACTGTTTGTGTCCAATTCTCGTCATTAGCATTAGCCCCCCCCCCCCCCCCCCTCCCTGAGACTTTATACTAGAAAAAAAAAGATTAGAGAATAATTTAGATTAAAAAAAAAACAACTTCAGACGAATTTGAATCGGGCGCCCCCGTGCTGGGGTTGGTGTCGAAACCACGACCCCAAATAGACTTGACTTGACTTGAAAATTGTTTATTAACATTTGTCATATATACATACTATATACAGTATTAATATCTTAAGTGCTACCCTCTAGATCACCAGCCGTTGGCTTTATATCTAATTTGAACGAACTGTAACCTAATTATTCATTATTACAGATATTTGTGGTTACTTACATGATGACTCGATATAAGGAAAATGACTTCTAAAAAACCTCATAAGTAATGGGTGCATGAGGAGCGGGAGAGAAAGGGATATATGGAAAGGTGGGACAAAACAGGTGGTCAGCGGGACCAATTGGATTTTATGTCAATATTGATGTTTTGGAGCTGGGGATTAGGATGGGATTATAGCTTAAATTCAAATGTCTCATTAATTCTATCGATAAATTCGTCTATGGTTGCCATGCCGAGCGATTCGTGTATTTCCACAATAGTCGTTCTTCTTTTAAAATTTCCTATTATTCGTAGGAATTCATTTTGAATCACTTGAAGATGATTCAAGTGCATTTTCGTTGCATTGTGCCAGGCAGGACAACCATAGGTGATAATGGGCCTAATTAACCCTTTGTAGAGGGTAAGTTTGAGGGATTGACTGAGCGCGGGTGATGTTAGCAAATTATACAATCTTACTAGGATAACTTTAGTGTTGACCTTGATTTCAGATATATGCTTTTTCCACAGGAGTTTGGAATCGATGTGTAAGCCTAAATACTTTACAGAGTCGGTTGGTGTGATCTTATCGCTACGAATAGTTAAAGTCGGCTTGGCCTTGGAGCTAGTAAATAAGATTGCTTCTGTTTTAGCAGCATTCACTTGAATTTTCCATTTCGTTAATTCACTGATTGTGAGAGAAGCAGCATTTTCTATTCTTCTAATAACTTTGTTGATCGGTTTGCTAGCTGAGTACAAAGCAATGTCATCAGCATAGCCTGCAATGGATACATTTCTCGGAACTCTGCTAAAAACAGAAGCAATGTACAAGTTGAATAAAACAGGTGAGAGAATAGACTCTTGTGGGACTCCCGCGACAATTTCTATTTTATCCGAAAGCGAAGTTTCGACTCGAACTCGGATATATCTATTTGAGAGATATGATAGTAAAATTTTACATAGATATTTAGGGACATTTAATCCTTCGAGTTTATATATAAGGCCTGTGGGCCAAACAGAATCAAAGGCCTTCTCGCTGTCCAGGAGAAGAAAAACGGTATCTTCTTTCCGGTCTTTCGCGGATATTATATCATTCGTAATTCTAACCAGCTGGTGGCAGGTCGAGTGCTCTGATCGAAAACCAAATTGATTGATAGGCATTAGTTGTAACTCTTCTATGGGTTTTTTGAGACGAGCTAAAATTATTCGCTCAAAAAGTTTAGCCAATACCGGTAGGAGGCTAATAGGCCTATAGCTCACCGGATGCGAAGGGGGCTTACCGGGCTTTAGAATCGGAATGACCACCGCTCCTTTCCAGAGTTCCGGGAAGTATTGTCTGAGGAGGCATGCATTGTATATCTTTGTTAGTAAACTTATTGCTTTAATTGGGAGGTTTTTTAGTGCTATATTGGGAATATTATCCACACCCGGGGCTGATTTATTTTTTAGTTTTTTGATAGCGGAAATGATTTCATGGGGATTTGTAAGGAATTTAATGGGAGTTTCGATAGGGGCTTTGAGGATAGTTTTTCTCACATGACCTGTGACTTGTTGTTCAAAAGGTTTGTTTCCTCGGGAGGCCGACAATTCGTGTATTTTTGCGTAGTGTTTGCAAAGTGTATTAGCCTTATCATGGTCTTCTGTGTGGAGTGTGTTGTTTGACTTTAGTGTGGGGATTTTTCTTTTACCGGTGTTATTAAAATATTTTGGTACGCGCCAAATAGAGTGATCTTTTAAGTTTATGTTTCCAAGCCAAATAGCTTGGCTGTGAACTATGAATTGAATCATGCATTCATTCATTTTTCTGCATTTTGTACCATATTTTCATTTCCGACCTATTCTTGCAATCTTCCATCTTTCACTAAATTCACCCTTAATAAAACCTGTTACAAACTACCATTGGAATCCATGTCCTCCAAACTGAGTCTTTATGAGAAGCCGCAGTACCTGCTTGCACCGTGTTACCCTATCCACACGGTACTTACCGATTTCCTTATTTACCTCAACCCGCGCTCTACTTACCAACGGATTCGGGGTGTAACAGGTTTCCGCTGCGAGCCGCTTGGAGGTTTTTCGGTCGAAGAGTTAACACACAGGTTAGCAATCTCCCCTATAATCTGTGTTGCCTATGTGTATATTTACTGGTTTTACTTCGACTTTTCTATTGCGTTCATATTTTTGTGATTTCTTAATTGACCATTTTCATGTATTAAATGGAAGAAGTGCAATTTGAGAAGGTAATTCACTCCAGGAAAAAAATATTCAAGTGCAACGTGAAGGGTTGTGCCAAATCCTCGAACGATAATAAATTGAGTCATCATTGCTTTCCAAAAAGAAATCATTTTTTTATGAAAAAATTGAGTACTGGTGAAATAGTTAAGGTTGATCGATGGGAATCCTGGAGATTGCAGTCTAAAATTGACAACATCAGCTCATCAACGAGGATTTGCAGTTTGCATTTTAGACGAGACGATTTCTCGTTACCAGGTATGTCATAATTGATATTTAAATCCCAGTCATTTTTGGAAGTTTGTCAGATTTGATAGAGTTAATTGTCTTGATAATAGTAACATTGTAATCATCATGTTGATATGATTACAGATTTAGAAAGCAAGCAGTGCACGTTGAATGCACGTGCATTACCAAGTCGCAATTTACCGTCAAGTGATGGGATTTTACATGCAAATGAAATATCCCCCATTGCAAACATCGGAGGTAATGGAGATACAAGAAAGAATGATTATCAATCTCCTGGAAGTCAAGGGAGTACCACAAAATTCCAGGTTCGAATTGAATTTTTTGTCCTAAGGTGTAAAATATTCCAATTCAATTAAGTAGTGGAATGAGGCAGTATGTATACAAAAAATTGGAAACTTATCGATTTTAAATGTTTTATGAAATATGAAATAATCTTCATACTTCATAATCAGTACCACAGGATTTTTCGACTCTTCCTTTTTTCCTTCGGTCGACTTGGAAGTAAATGCGTCTTAATTAATCATGCTGGGTTTGACTTGGCATGATGCTGGTTTGACAAACCTTACTCTCATGGTTCACGTCTGGGGTTAGTCCAGAGTGGAATTTAGAGTAACATTTTACCACCGTCAATTGACTTATGTTTAATGAAACAACATATGAGGTTGTTGAACGTCAAGTCAGCCGCTTTCCGACGTCACTTTCATGCCGGTTGATACAATTCAAATATTTTTGATAAGAGATAACAATGGTGCACTTATGAGCTGTTCTTTATTCTCTGTCTTTTGCCTATTCAATTATGTCGTAACCGAAGCATGTGAGCAGGTATTTGTATTCTGCGTTTTCAATATCAATTCTTTGGAACTATATAAAAAAAAATATTTTGAAACTCCACCGATCACCAATCACTCGAAAAAATCACTTTGAATATCAAATTTAGCTTTTTTTCGATTATGACAGATTCTACCATTCTCGGAATTTTCGTTGGTAATGTAACAAAAAGATTGGAACGAAGTTGCTATTTCCGGTTTGACAAAATGCTCACAAATTGTCAGTAAATATTTGGAGAGTACCACCTTATTTCGAAGTGAGATTTGGAGGTGGTCGAGCTGACACATAATATTGGATACAAATTGTTCCCGAATATATATGTTCTGAATTTATTCGCAGGTGGAAACTCTAATTGTAGAAAATTACAACGTGAAGAAAAATCTATGGAAATTATTAGAAGAAGAAGAAAGTCCTCTTGAATTCGGCCCTATTGTTGAAAATAGTTTTTGTGGAGAGGAAAATTGTTCTGACCGTCAACCAGGAGCATCACCAGAGGATGACATTAGAGAAGAGGGGTTAGTGGCTGCAGATTTACGAATTCTTAAATCAGTGTCAGATCCGGTGTCCACATTTCAAGATCAATCTACCCAGACCTTACCAGAATGGA
Organism: Asobara japonica; assembly: GCA_026005395.1. Taxonomy (NCBI): domain Eukaryota; kingdom Metazoa; phylum Arthropoda; class Insecta; order Hymenoptera; family Braconidae; genus Asobara; species Asobara japonica. Next base: position 468,836 of record BQMI01000052.1, read on the forward strand.
TGAAAACGTCGACTCAGGATAACAGTGTACAGACATCCCCCACATCATGCTCAGATAAAAGTGTGCAGGTTCAAAGTGGAGATTTGATGAAACTATTCACGATGTGCATAACAACTGATCGTCGGTTGCATGTAATGTGTGGTGTTAGAAATCATGCGATTCTTTCAAAATTAGTCTCAGTGGCTGAATTATACCCAGAAGTTAGAAGCCGCAAAATTGTCTTGAAAGATCGCATAATCTTAACATTAATGAAGCTTAAACTAAATTTGACATTTTCTGCCCTGGCTATTATGTTTGACTGTGTCGATGAATCGACCTGTCGATACATTTTTCATGATATGTTGCCAAAATTGGCTCAGATACTTCGATGTGCAATTCGATGGGTCTCTAAAGAGGAAATTCAAAGGAATATTCCCAAATGTTTCAAAAAATTTCGAAACACTGTAGTAGTCGTCGATTGCACTGAATTTAAAGTTCAAAAGCCAAAATGTCTACAATGTCGAATAAAGTTATATTCGCAATACAAGGCTAATTTAACGGCAAAGTTCATGACAGCAGTATCTCCAGGAGGCATGTTGACTTTCCTCAGCAAAGGATACGGAGGTCAAGCATCTGATAAAGCGATATTTGAACAAAGTGCTATTATAAATTTATTAGAGAAAGGTGATACAGTAATGACTGACAAGGGATTTTACATTGAAGATATTTGTATCAAGCATGGCGTCAAATTGTTTATATAGCCATATTTAAGAAACAAAAGCAGTTATCTTCAGCTGAAGCTATTTACACTCGGTTCATCGCTGCAGCCAGAGTTCACGTGGAACGAATGAATCAGAGAATTAGAGATTTTGCAATACTCCAAGGTACTATTCCATGGAATTTAGCCGCAGATACAGATGATATTATCAGTGTGTGTGCAGGGTTAGCTAATTTAGGAACATCTATAATGGCCTTTGATAAATTTACGTGAAATTAGAACGAAAAAACGATATGAAATGTTTCAGAGGAACATTAGAAATCAATACATTTTTTAAACGATACATAGCTATATAAATTTTGCATTTTTTTACCCTACATTTGTCACCTCATATTTGCAACTTTCCTTCAACTGATTGTACAACGTTTGATCCTCCAAATATACTTGAATAAATCTTTGCAAATTTTACATCACCTTTTAGGGACAAACTAGATTTGTTTCTACATTTTTCTACCGGTTTCCCTACTATTTACTGTATAATTGAAAACACATGCCGCAATTCTCATTACAGTTGCCTGAGCTACACTTAAGAAGTCTTCAAATTTCGCCTATGTGCATAATACGTGTAACATTTTTGTAAAATATACATCCTTCAATTTAACAAGCATTTTGCGTATGAATGCCTCATCATATTTCACGGCAATAACTTTGATATCATGAATTTGTTTACAATAAATTACGAGGTGGCATACAGGCAAATTGAGCAAGTCCATTCCCAATTGGACTTGACCATTGTAAGCATGTTTTTCTCTCAAATAATTTTCTTCGAAGACTTCGACAATGTCAAACATTTACAATGCTTCAGTAAAGCTGCATCTGATAAATCAGGTAAATCTAAAGCACATCTAATTTCTATTAATATCGAAGGAATGTGTTTCCTAAAAACGACCCCGTCAGGGTTGTATGCCAGCCAGGGATTTTGCTCGGAAATTATGAGACCAAATTCTTGAACCACTGTACATTTCTTTTGTTCATACAATTCACGAGCCCGAGGCTCATTCTGAATTCCAAATTTCGTATATTTATTGGAGAATGGGGGGGGGGGGCAAAAATAGTTGCGTGCTTTCAAGTCCCACTCGTTTTTCGAATAAGTGTAGAGTGAGTAACATCTACTACCTGTTATTCGAAACTGTCTTGCCTCGTGCCACAGTATTGAATTAGATGCAATAGAAGTTGCAATATCGAGAACATTACAAAGAGCAATTTTAGTTTCATACGTTGCCGAGCAACATTGATTCAGTGTTGTAGGCAAGGAATTGATGTAAGCCATAGGTTTAGAATGCATGGAATTAAATAGTAGAGCTTTTGTTAATTGAAAATTTTGAGACATGCTGGAATGTGCAGGTGTTGTTGGCGAGGGATTCCAAGCACTAGGTCCTGTGGAGTCTGAATGAAGATTGCGAATTTTATGTTCATGAATTATACTGTGATTATCGGATATCAGTAGGTCATCAAAAACATAATCTTGCTTTTCACTCGGTAATGGTAATAGCGTTTTTTTAGAGTAGCAACAAAAAGTGGATAGAGGCAGAGGTTTGTAGCGTTCCACATTTTTACCCTTCAATTTTTTCCACATGCATTTCATCTCCGTGCTTGTCACTGATTCCAAGTTACAAATATCATTCCTGTGATAAAAGAAAACGCAGATTAAAATGAAATAACAAATGTACAATCGACGAAATAAAAAAGAAACAAAATAATCGACTCACTGACTGCAGTAAGGCAACACTGCAACGATATGCTTACAGGTTTCCCCTAAACCCGCTTTGCAACTGCATGACATTTTTTTAATGTCCACATCATCGCCATTGGGGTTCTTCACTACCAGGACACCTCTAATTTCATGGGGTTCATTGTTCAATGCACTTGTTTGCATGCACAGGCCATACAAAGTGAATTCCGTGTGGGGTTTTTCGGACACTCTACATAATACCAAATTGCCCGAATTCAACACAGCTTCACATTCTCGCATATTATTAGAATCTAATGTAGCTTTAGCGTAGCGATAAATTTTTTTCAACAAAATTGTCTTCATTTTGTTGAAATATTTTTCTCACGACTGCCGGCTTGAACTTGTCCCCTACTCACGTGATGTGTTTGAAAAGTGCGCCATCGGCCGTACCTTCTTGGCGACCATATTGGAACTGGTAACAGCGCCGCCATCGGTATTTCGCGCCCGCAATAGGGATAACGGCGAAGTTGCCATTTGAAACGTTAAACAATTTTTTTTGTTTACACACATACCCATACATACAAACACTTTTCTGAAATCACTTCAGGATGATGCACAACGTCGAGAGAGGTGAAAATTTCATTGATATGGTACTTGTCATTTTCGGAGTCATTACAATAACTTCCCTACATCGGGAGGTTAAAAAGCATTGAAATACAAGAAAAAAAAAACAAAAGAGAGAAAATAACCAAATAAAAACGTTTTAAAACCGCATTGAAATGAAGAACAAAAAAATGAAAATAATAAAAGAAAAACTAAAAAAAAAACAATTACATTCATCCAAATGGGTGATAAACTAAAATTTGAAAAACTTTTAAGTACATAATCAGCGCAGGAAAAATGATATCAGTTTAGTTCGAAAGTCTGCGAGGTTCAGTTGGCGACAACATAGAATGACCTCTATGATTGACTCACAAAACCACGATAAATGGGTTATTTATAAAAAGAAATGTGAATTACAATATGGCACATATTCCAATATACCTTGGAATTTAGACATTGAGGAAAATCAAAAAAGGATGGGAAAAACAGGTACTACGCGGCCGCGCGCACTGCTAGTCCTTATATATAATAGAGCTGCGGGACACCCCCCGAAACGTGCACAGAAAAACATCGACCGACCACTCGCGTCCTAGGGCGTGATTTTCTTTTCAAATGATAGCATATCACTGAAATATATGAAATATAAATTTTTAAACCATTCGGTGGTCGGCAACCCCCAAAAACCACCCTTAGTGCGTTGAAATGCATGTTGAGGCGTCAGTGCGTGCACGAACCTCTCCTGGCTTTTTTTTGAGAATATTTGGATTAATTTTGAATATTGAGAGTTAGCAGAGGGAGGAGCAAAATGGACCAGTGGGCCAAAACGAATCGCTTGGCAAAATGGGGCCGGGGGCAAAAGAATTTCAACCAGTTTTTAAAGATTTTTTTCTTACTTTGTTTCCTTTATCCAAAAACCGTGTTTTTTCAACCAAATAAACAGGAGATTAAAAATGAAAATAAAAAAAAAAATCTTTCACAGAACCGAATTTTATATAGCTAAAGATTTTTGGAAATTACTCCTGAATCTGCTAATTACAGAAAGATTTGGATATGAAATCTTGATGAAATAAATATTTCAATCTTTACAATTAAAAATGTACGAATCGAGGACTAATAGTTCTTGGAGTTAACAACTTGAAAAATCCATGGACTCAGTATCTTGAATGAGGCATAATTCTCACAGTTGGAAAAATTGTGTAGCATAGGAAAACTTACGATCCCCAGAAGAATTTTTTCGGTCCCGCCGGATGATTTTCCTAGCGCTACACCACATTTTCCCGAAGTCACCGAGTCAGGTTCATAAATTTTCTCAGCCCAATACGATTAGAATTAAGGTAGGAGCAACTTCAACATACTAATGCAGAATACTAATCGATATGTAGCTGTTCTCACACCTTTCGGCACAGTAACGCCCTCTATAAATCATGAAATTTTTGAAGTGAAACTTCTTATGGGACGGTTTTGAAATCTCGATCGGCAACCTTTTTGGTGACGCTCGCACTAACGTAGTAAGTAAAAGTGAGAGGCCTCCGGGAATCAAGCGAGAGTGAGACGGACTACCTTACGTCTCGTCTATCGGGCGAGAGTGAGAGGCCTTCGTGTATCGTGCGAGAATGAGACGGAAGACTTTCTGTCTTTCATGTCATTCTCTGCGTTCAGGCGGCGTCGCGATCGCGGAAAACAGCTGTTGGTTTCTAACACAGTGATCATAAGCAATGTATTTTGTTTTTGTGCGTGTCTTCATTACTTAAATCGAGAGTTTTGTGCAAATATGCCGAAGTCGGGTGCAGAAAGGACAAAAACGTGGCGGGAGAAAAAACGGGCGAGTGAAGGAATTGATCAGAATAGAAAACGGAAAAAAGTAGAACTGAAATTGAACGAGATAGCAGGGAACGGAGGCAAACACGTGCTAACCTCTTACGTGACAGTGTGGACGATAGTGTAAATAATCCAGAGAATGAACTATTAGCAACGACTTCGACTCATCCTCCTCCTGATTGTGATGTACATAGTGGTGATCGATTACAATATTCAGACTTTAATGAGTTTAAAACTGCACATAAGAACTTTCACCGTGATTTTATAAATAATCCATTCGGTTTTACGTGTTGTGTATGTGATAAATTATGGTTTAAAAATGACTTGAAGACGCTATCCGTTGAAAATGAAATTCGTATTCAACAAAAATTTCCAGAATTCAGAAGTAATAATGAGCTGGCATGCACCAGCTGTCGCCAGGCTTTGAGGAGAGACAAAATTCCAACATTGTCGAAATTGAATGGCTTTGTATATCCCTCGATCCCTGCACATCTTCCGAAGTTAGATTTAGTGTCCGAGAGACTCATTTCTCCTAGAATTCCATTTATGCAAATTCGCAGATTGCGTCATGTGCATGGACAATTTGGAATTTTGGGGCAGGTGATCAATGTTCCAGTGGATGTCAATACAATGGTCAATCACTTGCCCAGGAACATTGACGACGATCACTGTGTTTACGTTCATATCAAGAGAAAAAAAATTCATCGATCAAGCTACTTGACAGGTTTAATAAACAAGAGAAATATTAAAATATGGCTAAGATGCTTAGTACCGAGTCCATTGTATCAACTGTACGACATCAAAGTTGATGAATCTTTCTTTAATGAGGATTGTGTCGTTCATCAGATACCTATAGATGAACTGAGTGAAGACATCCCCATGGAGGAGAGCCTGTTCGCTCAGCAACACACATTACTCTGGAATGACGATAAATATTTGAGGATTGCTCCTGGAGAAATGAATGTCCCTCACAGTCTATTATTTGATGAGCATGCAGAAGAGTTATCTTTCCCTACTATCTATCTCGGACAATTCCGGCGCTTTAGTGAAGATCTCAATGTGACTCCATTCATGATGGCTACCAGTGAGCTAAGGAGATCTGATCGACGTGGGGTTACACCTCATCATTTACTCTATATGGCAATGAAAATTATGAGGTTTAGAGTCCGTGACAGTCTATCCATTGCTTTTAAACACGTAGGTAAAGACACAAAAATTACACGTGAACAAATTCAATCAGAGGAGTATATAAATCATTGTATAGAAAGCAACTTGGCTTTTCTACGTTGTATCCCTAACTCGACTTGGTATTGGGCTGAAAGAAAGAGAGACTTATTCGCAATGATCAGACAACTCGGAAAACCCACGTTATTCCTAACTATGAGTGCTAATGAAGTTGGTTGGCCCTCATTATTACAATTATTATATAAATTGAAGAATAATGGAGCAGAAATTACAGAACAAGATGTTCAGGAACTCCATTATATTGAAAAGAGCACACTCATCAATGAAGATGCTGTAACATGTGCCATCTATTTTAATAAGCTCATCAATGTTATAATGAACATACTTCAGTCCAAAAAGTCTTCTCCCTTCGGGAAATATCGTGTTGTCCATTATTTTAAAAGAATTGAATTCCAGCATCGTGGGAGCCCCCATGCACACATTCTGCTATGGCTTGAGAATGCTCCAGCGGATCCACTAGGTGCTGACCGACTAAAAGCTATTGAACTAGTTGATACATTGATATCAGTGGCCACTTCAGAATCGTCGGGGAACATCAAACTACAGACACATAAGCACACGTTCACATGTTACAAAAAAATAGCTGCGAACGCTCATCAAAAATGCAGATTTGAAGCTCCATTCATGCCATGCAGATACACAACTATACTGACACCAATGCAGAAAGAAGAACCAGGATTCCACACGTATAAACAACATTACAACACGATAAGAACAAACTTAGAGAACAATGACTATGCTGATATTGATAGTTTCTATCAGGGAAATGGAATACTATCAGATGATTACTACATGAATGTGCTTCGAGCTGGCATCAATCGTCCCAGAGTATTTCTTAAACGTCAACCCATGGAAAAGTGGCATAATCCATTCAACCCATTCATTTTCAATATTTTGAAATCAAACATGGATGTGCAATTTATCACCGAAGAATACTCATGTGCTGCATACGTAGTGGAATACGTCAATAAAACGAACCGTGGAATTAGCAATCTCCAACGTAACATCACTGAAATAATGGATGAACATCCAGAGTTCGATATTGTCGAAATTACTAGGAAAATGAGCGTTGACATGCTAAATACTGTCGAAATTACCAGTCAGGAAGCTGCATGGTACCTTCTGCGTGAACCGATGTCAAAGTCTTCTTCAGTTGTTACCTATATTTCAACAATATGGCCGATCGAAAGACAAAGAATTCGAAAAACTCAGAAAGAACTCAATGAAATGGATGCTGATGATGATGCAACAAACATATGGAAAGAAAATTGGTTTGACAAGTACGAAAAGAGACCTGAAGAGCTAGAAGATGTCAATTTGGCCCAGTTTGTTGCTCATTACACACTGAATAATCAGGGGAATTGGACACGAAGGAAAGAACCTCGGATTATTCGGTACAGAAACTACGACATGGCTGATGATTTCAATGAATACAAACGGGAAATGGTGACTTTGTATATTCCATTCCGAGACGAAGAAAATGAAATTCTTGCAGAAACTAAATTCATACAGATTTACGACGACAACGAAATATTGATTTTGGAGCGACATAAAGAATTCTCATCGAATTTAGATATCCAGAAAACCATCGAGATATGCCGAGAGTTGTGTCGTGAAGATGAATTAAATCAAGATGATGATGCTGAAGGAGACAACGTAGGTCGCCTTTTTCCTGAAGCAAATCCTTTTCAAGAATTGTATAACGCTGACCACATAATGAACGACGATCTGCGGTTAGCAACACTTAACAAACTGGGTGCTATCGCAAAGAAGAGGGATAATTTAATGTCTAATGAACAATTTTATGAACTAATGAGAATGGCCAATCAGAGGCAGAAAGCACTCCTGATGCATGTGATTGCTAATCTCCTCTCATCAAACCGATCACCACTCCAAGTTTTCTTCACTGGGCCAGCAGGATGTGGGAAGACATTCCTCATTAGACTCCTCATGGAAATTTACAACCGCTTCACAGATAATGATGGTTTTTGCAATGCTTACATCGCATGTGCATCAACAGGAAAGGCTGCAATAGCAATTGATGGTACGACAATCCACACTGCATTGAAAATATCCCTTTCCAAACTATTACCATTATCAATTGAAGTGGCTCAACAGTACAGAATGCTCTTCAAATACGTCCAAGTTATACTCATCGATGAGGTCAGTATGGTAGGAGCGGAATTGCTGTCTCAAATTGACGCACGGTTAAAACAAATAACAGGAAATTTCCAAGATAATTTTGGAGGAATGGATATCATTTTCATAGGTGATTTGCGTCAGTTACCTCCAGTGCGTGCTACACCCATCTATCAAGCAACAAAACGACGCATAGCAGCACCAACACTTTGGCGTGACTTGAAGTTCTATGAATTGGATAAAGTCATGAGACAAGCGAATGCTGATTTCTCCTCTTTATTAACTAAAATTGGAAATGGCGAAGAATTGGATCAAGAACAGATACACCTAATCGAATCTCGTTTTTATACAAGAGAGGAAGCAGATCGTCTTTGTCCACATGGAATTCGGCTATATTTGACAAATAATGCTGTAAACGAATACAATTTGACAATTCTTAATTCTGCAGAGAATAAAACAGTCTCAATAGCTACTGATGTATTCACCGGCTGCCATAATGCTGAGCAACAATCATTTGTACGACAAAAATTGCATAAAAAAACGGTAATAGACACTGGAGGTCTGCCCTACGAGATAATACTGGTGTTAGATAAATGGTATATAATAACAACCAATCTGGATGTCTCGGATGGTTTAGCAAACGGCGCAGTTGGTAAACTAGTTCATATCGAAACTGATGAGGCAGGGGCAGTAACTCGTGTGTGGCTGGAATTTCCAGATTCACCAAAGACGGGGCAGAAGATCCGGAGAAAAGCTGCTGCGTTCATCCAAGCAAACAACATCAGCCACACGGCAGTTCCCATTGCACGAAGAACTTCTACGATATATATGAACAATAATAAAACGATTTTCGTCAAAAGAAATCATCTGCCATTGGTATCAGCGTGTGCTATTACTATCCACAAGTCTCAAGGTGGTACGTTTAATCAAATCGTCTATGAATACGAAAAGACACATTCACAACAACTCCTTTACGTAGCCTTGTCCCGTGTCACAAGTATACAGGGATTGTACATCGTTGCGAAGGATGGAAAGAACAAATTTTATCATGGACGGAAAAAAGCTCAATCAATGGACAAGCTACAATCAGAATTTAGAAGATTATCAACAAATCCATTGATAACTTTGACTGACATTCTCCGAGAGTTCATCAGCAGACCAGGCTTATCAATAACAACCCTCAACTTGCCAAAGCTTAGGAGCTCATAGCGGAGATTTCAATGATCCGGTGATTCTACGGTCTAATATATTGATACTTTCAGAGACGTGGAAGGAAAACGATCAAGAAATTGATGTTCCCAATTTTAATTGTGTCATACAGTTCAAAAGACATAATGTGAGAGCAGGGGGGTGTCGCAATACTTTGCAATACTGCTCATGGAACGAACATCATGACACCCAATATGGACCTGAACTTGAAAACAACTAGAATCGCTTTCAATTGGGGTTGTCATCTGTTGGAGAAATGTGTGTAGCTGAATGTCGCACAAGAAAGTGGGACAGCGGATTATGCTTATAGCACTCTTATATTTCACCAAATCAGAAGATAGCGAAAATAATAGAGTTTATTCACCTTCACTTGCTGCCGTATACTCCAGTGGTGGCTGTAGAAGTTGGAGTAGAGCTGGACAAAATTGCCTATGATTCTAGGTGGAGATTTTAATGTTAATTTTGCTTCAGAGGATTCCAAGCCATTAATTCAGTTTCTTGCAACAGAAATTGTCATTGGAAATGAACAATTCACCAATTGAATCGACTACACGACATGGTACCACGATCGATGCAGTTTTTCTCACGTTACATCGAAAATTTGAGAGTCAAGAGTCTTCATTACCTATTTTAGTTACCACAAACCTATCATTTCGTTCATGAAGAGTCCCTGAAGAGTTCATGAAGAGTACCAGAGAATGAAGGTGAAGCTGATTGAGATTTAATTCATCATATTTATACTAATATTATTGTATCTTGAAAAAAAGTATAATTATTATGATGAATAAATAATATTTACTAGCAAGAAGTGTTTGACACGTGATTAAAATGATTCCTCTCCCTCTAAACATAGAAAAATTAAATAATCCTTGCCGATCCAATCATTCAGTTTCACTTCTATCGCGTGTCTTCATGACACACCATTTTTTTTTTATCTATTCCCTTCTCATACTACCTAGATGGATAAAAAAATATATTGAACAATTAAAAGATCGATCCTGTCCATGCACGCACTAATGCATCTGAACTGAATTCCACCCCATCTGGTGGGATTGTTAAGAGTTGCCGACCTCCGAATTGAGTATAAACTGAGATATGATATATTCTAATGGTATTCTATCGATTAAAAAAAAACTACGTTCCTAGTACGCAAGTGGTCGGTACATGGTCGAAATTCGGGGGTGTCCCGCAGCTCTATAAATGAGAACTTCGCCCAGGAAAACAAATCCATTATCAAAATCGAACTCGAAAAGCAGAGAAGGAACGGCACGTGGCCGCGTAGCGGCCACTGCATGAACTAGTTGTCTATAAATTCATCAATCCTGTAAGCTGTAATACGGATAATTATCTCAGTACGTAAGGTGTTTCTGAATAGTTCTATGAACGTCACATTGTAACAATTTTCTTCATTAAACAGCCCTTTGTCATGTTCGCTTAAAAAAAAATTATTCGTCACGGATTAATGAGGATTAAATTTAGTTTGGAGAATACACATTTGTAAAATGAGATTCATAGTGGACATTGTTTTAAAGCTCTTTGGGGTTTAGTGCTAATTGTAAGATAAGTGAAATATCCTTCATGAGGCAATTGGTTGTTGGGCCAGGAAAGCTCCAAGGTCTGGCGATTTCTTCATGACAAAGGTTCATCTGAACTGACATTTTCATCTCCGTTCATCTCTGCCATCATCTCCTCGACTGTCATTGTTTTGTCTCGTCTATCTGGCTGTTAAAAATCTGGAGTTAACTTTCTCGAACAATAATGAAATTTCATTAACGACGACTTTCATAGTAACGTGCAAAGATGAAAGATCTAATAAAGTTTACAATATACTCAAGTACCGAAATTCAGATATGTACCAAGAAATTTTACTTTTATATCAATTTTTTTCATCTTGAATAGGGAAAAAATGAATTTGTTTCTTTCATCAGTGATTCTCACAATATTCTAAACAATTTTTTTTTTTAATTCAATATGATTGGAAAGTCACCAATAGCAAAAAAGTACTTGAAGAAAGATGATCACGTCTTACTCAAAGAGGAAGTATTCAAATCTATAACAATATACCCCTAAATATTACTCTACCATGCCCAACCAACGTTATTCTTGCATTGATGGGTGAAAAAATGTCAATTCTATCCGCCATAATGGTCTAATGCAGCAATGGACATGGCAGAACCCATCTCAAAATTATAAATATATTTACTAAGTTATTAGAGGTATAAAATGTGTGGTGAAAGTTCCGGACCTTTAGGATGGGTCTTGTGATGTATTCAACTTCATACTTATACAAATTTCGGGTCTCTACCATACTGACATGTTATTAAATATTTCTTCTTCATGAGAGTACAGCACCATAAATTCGAAATTCTATGACCAACAATGGCGATTTTGATATAAAGAAAAACTATAAATAACAATAGGTTTATCTACATTTTACACCATAGCTCAAATGAAGACACAATTTTGAATTTTCTTATACATGAACGAGTATAAATGACCAGAAATATATGAACCAGTATTATGATCGTCGTTAAATTATTCGTTGTGTGTTCTTTGAAATTCAATCTCTTTATAGAAAAAGACCCAGTGAGGATATATTTTCGTTCTTTGTATTTTTTTCAAAGTTCAAAAAACAATTGATATTCGATATGATCTACAATTATAATACATCGTAACAACCCTTCAATGAATAATTATGTTTTTCAAAGATGACTAGAACCATGTATAATATCTCAGCCATCTGTACAACCGGATATGAAGTTTTAAGTTTGCTAAACATTAACCATCAAATGTTGCAAAATCATAAATACAAGTACGTTACAGCTTCTTAAAATATTAACAAAAATTCATAAAACGATAGGCATTAAGCGAGAAAGGGGCATCTGTATAAATAATCGAGATGTTTCAATTTTTCGCGCTCATTCACTCTCCATTGTTGCATAAACTTTGATGGTTGGTGGTATCTATTTTTCCGTAGTTCGCTTCATAAGATCTAAGTGGGGTTGCTCTCTTCAAATCATATCAGGCGTACATATGTATGGGTCGTTACTTTTAATCATAAGAACACAATTTTTTCAATCATATTTGTTCAAAACACCCATTACATCCTCAACTCACAATGAGATGTGCCAATTTCGCAATGGGAGTGCCAGTTGATGGCTTCGAGTCGAAGGGTGGCCTCAAGCTCCCCTCCTGCATGTTCAAAACCAAATGGTGCATAAAGTCATTCCTCAGCTCCATCTCAGAGACATCCTCGTTGATTGACATCAGGTATCTCAACCATTGAACCACTAGCTGTCGATCTGAAATGAAGAAAATTCATGAACATTGAAAAGCCCGCAATCATTTCGTATAGGATATTTTACAGAACATTCAACAGGAATCTTGTAGGATTCTCGAAGAAAATTTCCAAGAAAGGAGAACAGAGAAGTTACCAATTTTCCATACTATTTACTTAATTTTTTTTATTAACGCGTTGTGAAAATACTTAAAGCAGTTAGTGAATTTCTATGCCTTAATGTACAGGTGAATAAGACCTGCGCGCAGGATCGTATAGGAAATTCTGGATAGCTCCTATAGGAAGCCTGTACGATTCCCCTATAGAGTCTCATTTTGTTCGACAGTTTTACGAAGAATTTTTATAATTTCCTTCTTTTGAAAGTTTCCTGTGTTTCCTTTTAAAGACTGGAAATGCGTTAAAATTGCCATTGACGTTAGGAAGCAGAATTTACGATTGGATCATTATTTTCGGCGGAATATTTTGCCATCTATGAGATATAGAGAAATTTCCATGGCTCCCTTATGAAAGGTCGTTCTGAACCTTCCTTCATCTCATTCAAGTTTTCCCAAATCTGTTACATGCCATAATTAATTAATACCTGGGAGTTTAATCAACCTCTTGATGAGGCGTTTAGCCAACAGCAAATTGTAGTTACAGTCATAATTCAAAGTTGCCCTTTCGTCGCTCCCCATTTAAACTCAATTGACCTTGTGACAATATTCCACTGAAGAAATAGGGTTTACGAGCATCTGTCAGTTGACTAATGAAGTCATGATTGGGCTCAATTTCCGCTGTGGGTCAGCAAGAGTAATGTTATTGATGGGTTCTCCAAAGTTGATTGCTTTCATTAAAATCACGGCTGTTGATTTTTTTTAGTTTATGCTTTCACCTGGCTCCAATTGAAATAAAATTCACCTTAATTTATCTACACTCGGCAACTAACAGGAAATTTTTCATTCAAACGAGACAGATACGAAAAAAACAGTGAAGAACGCAGAGTTGCCTTCTATGGTAAGTGAAGTTGGTAACGGTCTCAATTCTTAAGAAGGCAAATTGAAAAATACTCGGACACCGATAATGGGCTTCTTTCTGTAACAAAAACGACCAATGTCGCACTAACGATAATTTCTGTTTTGCAAAAAACCATCATGAATTTCTATTATAATATTTTGTTAATATTATCAATGCTAGTAATTTTTCCGCCATTTTGACTCATTTTTCCATCCCCAATGCAAGTTCTCGTGATGACTTTCAAGGGAAAAAATAGTTTAAACCACTTCTTTCTTGTATATCAATTTTTTTGGTCAGAATTGCTGGAAAAACAATTAGGCGATCGGGGTGAAACTCAAAACGTAACGAATTTCGGTTAAAATCAAATATAGAGGAGGGTGGGGCAATGTGGACACCGTTTTCAAATAATATTTGAGACAGAAAATGATTATTGTAAATAAATACCTTGAAGGTAAGGAAATATAACAGTGCATTTGAATCCGCGTCTGTATAGTTAAAAAAGTGAAAGTGGTGAAAAAAACAAATTGCGATTACTTAGCTGTACTGAGACTTAAATACTTGAAAATTTAGGATAATATGGGTAACCGATGTACAATATATACTGATCGAATTTGAGAATGGAAAGTCTCTATATGCCCGGTAGCTTGAGTATTTGTTTTGAGTCGGTGTCGTGCGGACGCATGTCTACCGCTCTCTGCGAAATATAAATTTCTAACGTACAGCGCTTATAGTACAGTGAAAGTCTAAATCGAGTAAAAGTTTTGGCACAAAGTGTCAAACTTAAAAAACCTCAAAATTCCCTTGGCTCCAAAAGGAAAGCCAAAATGAGTCCTCCGATGGAAGACCAAAAAAAAACGAAAAAGCCGTTTCGAAACCTTCGACTAGCGCGAGTTCAGTTCCCGCTCGCCTCGCCAAACCCTCCGACACTTCTGATGGACCTCAAGAGGCTCCAAAACAAACTTCTGTCCCTCCATTAATCATCGAGAATGAAAAAAATGGAGACAAAAAAATTAATCAATTTTCTGCAGAGCAACGCCACAGATAAAAATTTCAAGATGAAATTTAATGGAAGTACCACGATCGTCCATCTACGAACGCTCGAGGACTACAACAAAATCGCAAGTATCCTGAAAAGGCAAGATATCAATTTCTTCACTTTCGGTCTTAAAAGTGAGCGACCGAAAAATATATTCTGAAAGGGCTTCCAAGCAGTTTTTTCACAAGACGAAATTCAAGCCGAGTTATCAAAACACGACATCAACGTACTTTCCGTTCGCCAGTTCGTGAAAGTAAACAAAGACGGAGACACCAAAGAAAACAGGCCATTACCGATCTTCGCTATCACGGTTGGCCCGGAAACAACCTTGAGCAGCTTCGCTGAAATCAAAACGATTTTCTATCACACGTATAAGG
Source organism: Asobara japonica (assembly GCA_026005395.1). Lineage (NCBI taxonomy): Eukaryota > Metazoa > Arthropoda > Insecta > Hymenoptera > Braconidae > Asobara > Asobara japonica. The sequence goes on from BQMI01000052.1 coordinate 483,983, forward strand.
TAGAAAAATATGTAAAATCCCAGCAACCTACCCAATGCTTCAGGTGCCAGAGATTTGGCCACGCAAGCCAACATTGGAACCTGATACTGAGATGCGTCAAGTGTGCGTCAAACCATGACGTAAAAGTCTGCACTTCCAAAACCCTGAAGTGTGCAAACTGCGGACTCGCCCACACAGCCAGCTATAGAGAGTGTTCCATGCGCCTAAAATTCACGGAAACTCAGAAAAAACGAGCTCAATCGGCCAGGCCCAGCATAGCGCCATTGGAACTGCCCACTACACCTCACTCGGCCACGATCCAGAATCTGGAAAGGAACATCCAGTCCCTCCAGTCTCCTGCAGTCCCAGTGCCAATTCCGAGTTCTACTGCCAATACGTCCAGGCCCACCTACGCTTCCTTCTTCCCGACGGTGGAAACCTCGAGAAGGAATCTTATCGCACCCACTGCTGAACCTAGGACCATCCCAATGGAAACACATGTTCCCGAATCTCATTTAAGTAGAACTATAAACTATGTAATTACAGCAAAGCAAGTCCTTGACGAGCTAACAACCCTTAGAATTCCCGAAATCCTTTCAGAGCTAAAAGAGATCAGCTCTAAACTCCAAACAGCCCTTACACCATTTGATAGGATCACAATCATCGCATCCTATGTCCACCTGTTCTTACCCTCCTCAAACACACCTACGATTCCCCAGCAAACATAACCAACATATTAGCAATTAATATTTTTGCGCTCAAACCTAATCTGGACGAGTTATTACACATCGTCCACAGAAATAACATCAAAATTTGTCTGATTTCAGACACTAAGTTAAACAGCAAAACGAAGAAAATTAACTTCCCAGACTTCTCGCTGATCAGGGAAGACAGAACGGCCAAAGCAGGTGGTGGTGTTGCGGTGGCGATCCACAAAACCTTGTCACATAGAACTCTTCCGCATGATCTCCTGTCGCTCACCGAATACGTGGGAGTAGAGGTCCAAGTAAACAATAAAAAAACGAAGATCTACTCGATCTACAATCCACCGGATGTCTCAATAGATACAAACCTATTGAGGCACCTACTTTCCGATAGTACTCCAACAATTATTGTTGGAGACCTAAATGCGAAGGACACTGCTTGGACCTCTGCTAGGCCAAACGAATCAGGTAAGATTCTCTCAAATTTTTTGACGGAACAAAAAATTAATCTGCTCTTTCCAGACGTTCCCACACACTACCCTCATAATTCAAACACTCCTAGTACTATTGACCTTTTATTAACTAACAACATCTCTATCATTAAAAATTTCACCACACTTTCCGAATCCCCACCCGATCACCTACCATTGTTTTTCTCCCTATTTGGCAGACCAACCTCACCAGAATCATCAAAAATTTTAAACTACGCAAAAACCGACTGGAATAAGTTCAAGGATATCTTAAATGATGAGATTTCTACACCAAACCCTACTTGTAAGAACACTGAAGCAATAGATCAACACAGAACACATTTCACCCAAGTCATTCAAACAGCCCTGAATTCCTCCACTCCCAAACGCTCAACCAAATCCACCCACACTCCTATCCCACCCGAAATAGCCTCATTAATAAAGCTAAAAAATTACATTAGGTCAAGATGGCAAAAAACCCGAAATCGCTACCTTAAATCCGAACTCAATCAGCTGATAAAAGAAATCAGACTTAAATTAACCGAATGGAAACAATCATCTTGGGACAACAAACTCAGAAACATAAACTTAAAAGATGACTCTATTTGGCGCGTAGCAAAATATTTTAATAACACCGCTAAAACAAAAATCCCCACACTAAAGTCAAACAACACACTCCACACAGAAGACCACGACAAGGCGAATACACTCTGCATACACTATGCAGCAATATACCAAATATCGGCCTCCCGAGGCAACAAATCTTTTGAACAAGTCACAGGTCATGTGAGAAAAACTATCCTCAAAGCCCGCAATCGAAACTCCCATTAAATCCCTGACGAATCCCCGCGAAATCTCTTCCGCTATCAAAAAATTAAAAAATAAATCTGCCCCGGGTGTGGATAATATTCCCAATATAGCACTAAAAACCTCCCAATTAAAGCAATAAGTTTACTAACAAAGATATACAATGCATGCCTCCTCAGACAATATTTCCCGGAACTCTGGAAAGGAGCGGTGGTCATTCCGATTCTAAAGCCCGGTAAGCCCCCTTCGCATCCGGTGAGCTATAGGCCTATTAGCCTCCTACCGGTATTGGCTAAACTCTTTGAGCGAATAATTTTAGCTCGTCTCAAAAAACCCATAGAAGAGTTACAACTAATGCCTATCAATCAATTTGGTTTTCGATCAGAACACTCGACCTGCCACCAGCTGGTTAGAATTACGAATGATATAAAATCCGCGAAAGACCGGAAAGAAGATACCGTTCTTCTTCTCCTGGACAGCAAGAAGGCCTTTGATTCTGTTTGGCCCACAGGCCTTACATGCAAACTCGAAGGATTAAATGTCCCTAAATATATATGTAAAATTTTATTATCATATCTCTCAAAAAGATATATCCGAGTTCGAGTCGAAACTTCGCTTTCGGATAAAATAGAAATTGTCGCGGGAGTCCCACAAGGGTCTATTCTCTCGCCTGTTTTATTCAACTTGTACATTGCTTCTGTTTTTAGCAGAATTCCGAGAAATGTATCCATTGCAGGCTATGCTGATGACATTGCTTTGTACTCAGCTAGCAAATCGATCTACAAAGCTATTAGAAGAATAGAAAATGCTGCTTCTCTCACAATCAGTGAATTAACGAAATGGAAAATTCAAGTGAATGCTGCTAAAACAGAAGCAATCTTATTTACTAGCTCCAAGGCCAAGCCGACTTTAACTATTCGTAGCGATAAGATCACACCAACCGACTCTGTAAAGTATTTAGGCTTACACATCGATTCCAAACTCCTGTGGAAAAAGCATATATCTGAAATCAAGGTCAAGACTAAAGTTATCCTAGTAAGATTATATAATTTGCTAAAATCACCCGCGCTCAGTCAATCCCTCAAACTTACTCTCTACAAAGGGTTAATTAGGCCCATTATCACCTATGGTTGTCCTGCCTGGCACAATGCAGCGAAAATGCACTTGAATCATCTTCAAGTGATTCAAATAAATTCCTACGAATAATAGGAAATTTTAAAAGAAGAACGACTATTGTGGAAATACACGAAACGCTCGGCATGACAACCATAGGCGAATTTATCGATAGAATAAATGAGACATTTAAATTTAAGCTACAATCCCATCCTAATCCCCAGCTCCAAAACATCAATATTGACATAAAATCCAATTGCTCCCGCTGACCACCTGTTTTGTCCCACCTTTCCATATATCCTTTTCTCTCCTGCCCCTCATGCACCCATTACTTGTAAGGTTTTTTAGAAGTTATTTTTCCTTATATCGAGTTATCATGTAAATAATCACAAATATCTGTAATAATGAAAAATTAGTTTACACTTCTTTCAAATTAGATATAAAGCCAACGGCTGGTGATCTAGAACGTAGCACTTAAGATATTAATACTGTACATAGTATGTATATATGACAAATGTTAATAAACAATTTTCAAGTCAAGTCAAGCCGGTAGCTTAGTTGGAAAAGTGCTCGGCGCGTAACTGGGAGTCTCGGGTTCGAATCCCGACTGGGACTATCGGGATTTTTTTTCTCTTAAATTTTCGATCTATCTTTAATTTTTTTTTTTCATTCATTAATTCAATACTAAAACAAAGTGGTCAAAACCACGACGGTAGTTGGGAGAATGACCCATATATACGAGATTGATGAACAAGGTTCACACACATTTCGGGTTCCTATTTAGCCATGTGTATTTTGATATTACCCAAAGTGAATCAAATTTGAAGGACGCAATTGTCGAAAAAAAAATTGGCCGAAACATATACCCTATTATTAAATGACCAATATCACTTCACCATGAAGCAAGTAAATACTCGTTGCTTTATAGTACGTCCTTTAGGGGCCATATCAGCAGAGAATATTATGCGGAAAAAAGTATGTCCACAAGCCAAGGACTGCTACACCTGTCGGACCTCCCCGACGGGTTGTGCTCGTTTCTATGGGAACGGGCGTAGTTACGAAAATTAGATTAAACTGGAAACTTAAAGGTAGTCAAGGAGTGCATTAGCATAAATTCATTATTATAAAGTAAATAAGAACTTACTGAATGTTGATCGTCAATTAACGGAATTATGAGTCAGGCTGAAAAAAGAAATTCATGAGAACAGTCATGAAATTGAGACAGGAAGAAGATTTTATAGAAAACAATATCGAAATCTTCGTGATGGGAATGAAAGTTGAACCTGATATTATCGCAGATTTATTACTAACTCGGAAACGATGTGCTATTGATAGGTAATGGGATTCAATCAGAATGATTGTTTACATTTATTTGTAACCATAGCTATGTTTTGTCTGCTTCATAGAACAAAAATGGCAGATCCAATTTACCGGAGTGCTTCAGCTATTTCTAAGAATTTGAACAGAGTGAGATCAATGCTGGGTCAAGTTCAGCACGGGAAGATAAGGGGTAATATACCATTTTTTTCCAACATTTATGAAGAACATTAACTCGTTAATAATTCCTTCATGGCCATTCAATTTTTTATCACCGGGCCGGACCGTTGATTACCATGAATTTCTCCCCGCACGCGTCCATCAATATGAAAGAATTTAATTTAAACTAAAATTAAAATCGATATGAAAGTGAAAATGAAAATTGAAGGCTGAAATTACAAATTGAAATTCATAATTGAAAATGAAAACCGAAATTTGACAGATTTTTATTTCATTGTTATTGTTACACCATAAGCCATTTGGAAGTTTCTATTTTTTAAATCGAAATTTGATTAAATTCTCGATCTCTTCATTTCAATCCTTTTTTAATGCGTCTTTATTAGGTGATTTTCCCTGTGTTGTTTTTTTTTTTGGATTTCCATGCTTTTTGTTTTTTTCTAATTCCCCATGCTCTCATCAATAATTTTGTGCTAAATGTGCATTTGCTTTTAATGATTATTCGTGTTATTTTTTCGTTTTAATGGTTTTTCAAATTTCCGATACACTTATTGCTAATTTGAAACGAAATGTTTATGTGCCACTAATGCTCATTAGTATTATTGTTTTAGTTTTCCTTTTTCGTTACTTGAGTTTTTATTGTTCAGTTCTATGCTTTTTTTTATGCATTTTTCTCTACTCATTTTCTTTTTTTAGTTTTTAACTTCCCGATCTAGGGAAGTTATTGTGATGACCCCGAAAATGAAAAGTGCCAGATCAATGAAATTTTCACATTTCTCGACGTTTTGCATCATCCTGACGTGATTTCAGAAAAGCCTCTATATATGTGTGTGCGTGTGTTGTGACGTGACATTTTGCATGTGCAAGACATCACTCACCTTCGCCTCGCTTTCCCTTAGTGGAAAACAAAATAATAAAAAAACTTACTTAACCTAAACTTAAAATTTGGGTGCCAGTTGGATTGTACGCCGAACCAACAACGCGAGAGTTTCTAACTCAACGCAAAATTCTCAAAACACGACATTTCTCGAAACGCAAATCCTCAAAACACAAAAGTTAAAACAGAAAAGGAGCTAACGTTACTTACCGTAACCGCAGACTCGACTTATCTCGAACATATCTTACCTAACTTAACTAAACTAGACCTAAGAGAAAGGAAGCAGTATGTCCCGCGCTGCTCAGGAGGTGGGTTTATGGTAGATGGGGGTGGGTCGAAGATGTTAGGGAATAATTGGACTCAACAGGAAACGTCTAAATAAAGCATAAACTCGGAAAGCTAAATTCTCAAAATTCTGTATTTGCTTCTCGCCGAAATATACAATCTCCAAGCTTTCAAATTCCCATTAGTTGAGTGCACGGAGCTCACGTGGTATCCCTTAAAATCAGGTCGAATCCAAACCGAAAGAACCGAATCGAACTACAATCGCGATCGAACCTAGAACTAACTAGTTTACCGACATGGCGGTCGAAATTTATCCTCCCGTACAAATAAAAGAGACACAAAAGCAAAATCAGAACCGCACATGTGGCGATAGTTTGTATAAATGTTCTAATTCCCAACAAAATCTGTGAATCTTAGTAATTTATTGAATTTTCAGTCATCCGTGACCGATAGCTTATCGACTTTGCGGTCGAGATCTTTCATAATCCAAAATTCATAAAACTCTCGAAATCTTTTTTTTTATTGAAACTTCTAATTATTTATTAACGCAATATTTGGCTAATTAATTTAGCAGCATTACGCCCAAAGAATTCATTTATTTAAAACATAATCTAAATTTATTCATGAACTCCAAAAAAACGATTTTATTCCCGAAATTAACTAATACAAAAAGAATCATTTTAACGAACAACATAGTTCATCGACATTCCGGTCGAGATTGCATAATTTGATACTAACAAAAATTTAGTTAACGAACAAAATAGCTATCGACACTTCGGTCGAAGTAATATAATTCGATAATAAAAGATATATTAATTAATGGCGCAAATAGTTTATCGACATTCCGGTCGACACAATATAATTTGACAACAAAAAAATATCAAACTAATAGTCAAAATAGTTTATCGACATTCCGGTCGATATGATTTACTCTGCCAACAAAAAATAGCGATTAATAGCCCAAAAATAGTTTTATCCACATTCCGGTCAAAATAATATAATTTGGTAACAAAAACAATATTAATTAAGGGTCCAAATAGTTTATCGACATTCTGGTCGATATAATATAAAAGCACAGGGGAATATGCCGAATTATCCCCAAAATAATCGAAGTAGTATAAAAAAGAACTGGGAAAAATAAGTACTGAATTGTTCATGAAATTCACGAAAAAATCACGCGGCAAATTTTCTAATATTTGTCACGACAGGTGACGTCATCCACAACAACCGAGACAATCGGCATTGTCTCGAGGGTGACGTCATTGTCTTGAAATGCCATCGTGATGTCCCCGATTTTCCGAAGGTCGTTGTATTAGTTCTAAATTTTCGCGAAATATGTAGCATGCAATCGGGCCAATTTAATTTCCGAACAATTGGTTGTTTTACATTTTGTCTTCGCAGGCGTGGAATACTAACACACACGCGAATATACGAGATAAATCGCATTGTCTCGAGGGGTCGAGTTTATAACTATGATCATGCATTGAACGCGCGAAAACGGGGGGGGTCAAATTAATCAATTTTTATTCCCGCGTTTTAATTTGTATGGCTCCGGAGCCACGACGAGTAATAAAACTTGCGTTAGTAATCAGGCATGGACTTACCACTTGTGGCAGGAGCAGAGATGTTGCGCGTGTGCCGGCCCGTGAACGAATGGATCGTCCACGAGGCTGATCACCGGACATGCCGAATTTGGAGCCTATCCTAATCCAAAAAAAAATGTTTTTACCCGAAATCTTCACTGCGGTACTTTAAGGGGGGGAAAAATTAATTGAAAAGTACTCGAATAATTAGATAGGCCATAATTATGTGCTTTTTATGTGCTCCACGGTGAGCATAATTAAAAGGGGGGGGGGGACATTAAAACATTATTTTCATTAGGAATTGCCATTATAATTGGCTCTTTTTTTGGGATTTTCCCCATGCGCACCGTGGAGCACATAAAAGCACATAATTATGGGGTTTCCAATTATGGTCTCACTGCTAATCCCATTTTTACTACCCTTATCCCAATACGCGAAATCAAGGGTATATATGACTTTTTGCCCATTTTCACCCTGCTTATCGTGGACCACATAAAAAAGCACGTAATTATGCCGCTTCAACATATGCATTATCTATGGAATTGGGGTTTTCACCCCTTTCCTCTTTTAGGGGTGGAGCACGAAATTTTTAAATGCGGTACCTAAAAAACACGTAAAAAGCAGGTAATTTTGAAAAAAAAGTGCCAATTTCTGACCCTGCTCCGCTAACTTTATGGAGGTGATTGTCATCATATGTTCTCCTTTGCCTTAATGACATTCGAAATCCAATTCCCGTGTTCGCCGCTATGTCACTTTTTTGCACCAATCAAATTATCCAATGCGATGCCCACCCCCATGACACTTTTTGTTCCAATCAAATGATTGAATCTCCATGCTCTCCGCCATGAGACTTTTCAGCGCATGCTTTTTTCAATATAGAGACTAGCGCCCCCGCGGCCGCGCCGTTGAATCAGTTTCTTATTGAATTTCAAACTGCAATATCTTTCCAGTTTTTTTCCATACAGGGTATATTCACTAGAACTGTATGTTTATGATGTTCTCTATAAACACAATTTCTATAAAAATTCAGATAAATCCATTACAAAATAACAATCAATGATATCAGCATTAACATAACCACGGATGCGGTAGTACACATTTTAGGGTGGTGATCTCCTCGAACTCATTCCTCCTTGGAACCCCCACATTTGGGTGCGGTAGTACACATTTTAGGGCGGTGTGTGTTGTGTTATTTTTCTATTGTGTTATTTAATCCTGCCCCCATGCCCTATAAACTTTATTAGCGTTTATAAGTAATTTTTTATAACTTATTTTTAATTGGTTTGTGTATGGTGTTTTTTTTGTATGGCGTTGTTTTTGTATGGTGTTATTGTTGTATGATGTTATTTTTGTTTTTATTATTTTTGCTTGTGTTTTTTCAGTATTTTTTCTGTTTCTGATATCTTTTCTCGGTGTTTTTTAGACGTGACACCCGTCAAAATACACATTTGATGCTTTATGACTTTTTTTGCTAACACTCATAATTAATTGTTATTGACGAAATGGATTGTTTATTTTGCTGCATCGTAGAAACGGTGGAATGCAACGGATTAGTCAATGAAAGTTGTTCCACCCATGAAAATCCATATTTGATGTTGTATAACTTTTTGTGCTAACACCGATAGTTAATTGTTATTAACAAATTCAATTGTTTAGATCGCTCTATTGCAAGGACGTTCGAGATACGAAACAAAGGGTCGAATGCCAGTCGTTCCACACGTAAAAATACACATTTGATGTTCCATGACTTTTCTTGCGAACACCCGTAGTTAATTGTTATTAACAAATTGCATTGTTTTATCGAACTACTACATATTAAAAATTAGATTTTGTTCTTTGATATTTTGAAATTTTGAAAAGTTAAAAAAACTCGACGGGTATCAGAAACTTCCCGATGTGTTAGTCTGTGGTGTGTGTGTAGAAAATTTGCGATAAATTAAACGCTGGCGCATTGATAATTAAAAACCGTCATTTTTTAATTCTTTTTTCTAATTTTTCGTGAAATGCGGAAGGTGCCCCATAATAATAGTGATATGCCGCTCGCTAATTCAAAATTTCTATCTCTTCTTCAAGTTCAGATTAAGGAATTCACTAAAGATGTTTGGTAGGAAATTCAATTTCCCGTCGAACACCCCCCCCCCCCTTCGTCGCTTAATCGCCGTATGAAAAGAATAGAACCGCCGAGGAATGTCGCCGCACTATCAGATACCAAATGGCAATTTTCATATTTCGTCTGCTATCAAAAAATTTGTATCTCCTTCGAATTAAGATTAAGGAATGAAGCAAAGGATGTTCGCTAAGATATTCAATTTCTCATCGAACATCGTTTGCTTCAATCATTAATCTCAATTAAAAGAAGAGATATGAATTTTTAATTGGCGAGTGGAATATCAAGAGTACCATTTGGATGGCACCACAGTCGATTTCGCTGTGGATGTTACGGTAAATTACCCGTACTCGGTAACCGGAACTCGGTTATAGGTTATAGCACTCTCGCATCATTTCGGGTTTCATTCATAGCGCCTGCTTTATCGACTGCCGAGTTCATATTGTCACTCTCATGAAAATGCACATGAGAATGCTACCTTGCACCTTCCGCCATGCCAGTTTTCAATCCATCATGCTTTTTCTTTAATAGGAATTCTCTTTCTTCGTAGTTAAAAATTTGTTCTATTTCATGTGAGATTTTACCTTCTCTCTTCACTTTTTTTTTTTTTTTTAATAATTACTAATGCCATCTCTCGGCGTTGATGCCATAGCTTGTTCTCATTCGAGATATTTCGAGTTACACTTTTCACAATTCGAGATTTTTTCTTTCGTGTCTTTTATACAATATACATTTCGTGTCTTTTATACAATAGGATTATATGCAAATTCCGTTTACCGCGACGGGAGTGGCCGTGCGGTTAGAGTTCTAGACTAGTATGCTAAGTGTTCCGGGTTCAATCCTGGGTATCGACGGTCAAAATTTGTAGCGCTCTAATCTCACAGTTTCACTGTCGCACGGTATTCTCGTAAAAGAGACGACTGTACCTGGGCAGGTTTTTTCTCTCGACTGAGGTTTTTCCGCGTCCCTCGGCAAATGCAGTACATGGGGTTTTAGAGACTGACATATCATCTCACGATATCGATGGAATCACGCATAGTATTGAAATAATCATAATAATGTGAAGATAAACTAACGATAAATGTTTTTATGCCAATACTGTTGTCGCCTTTCTGTTATGAAATATTCAACCATAGTTGCAACTAGTATTACAAAAATTTATATATATTCTCTCAATGTATCCTTGAATTTGCTCGAACTCAATTTTATTGAACTTGGCCATAAATATGCTTATTACAGCAGATGCCGAGGATCTGAAATCGAGATTACTGTCTTTATCGAAACAAATAAAGGAATTTCATCAAGCACATCAGCCGGCGACTCTCATGATAGAGCAAAAGGAACTAGAAGAAGCTTTGCTTGACTTTAGAATCCATATTCAAGAATATGATAAACCAGGCAGTAAATTAGGAGTTGCTCGATGCAGAATACAAGAGCAAAAGAAGACAATGTTAGAGACTATTGATTACAGCGAGATAAAGGATTTTGAATCTCTAGTCGTTAAAACTGGTATGACTAAACATATATTGATGATTGTTGTGTGAGCTTTGATTGATAATCATATCGACAAATATCTGTAAGACCTATTGTGGGAATGTTTTTCTTTGTTTTGGTCATCGTGCTGATTATTCGGCACCGAGTAAATGATAAATGATGAATGATTCTCAAAGTTTCAACGAAATTTTGCTCACCATTTTTGAGGCATTTGTTAAAATCTTTACTCAAAAGAAACCATAAGATAATGATCTCTCTTGAATTTCAAACAAATTCATTAATGTTTTTGAGTAAAGAAATCATAACATATACTGAAACTGAATATGTCAAACATTAATGTTCAGTTCTATATATCATTGAAATTTTATTGAAACTGGTACGAAAATCCTATCATTTATGATATATTATAGTATTGATTGTTTACCCGGACGACAAATTCCCCTTAGATATTGTTCACAAAAAACAGGGCAATTGGAGAATGGGTGTGCTATGGCCGTTCACCTTTATTTCCAATTAATAGTACGGCAACAACAATTGGAAATAAGGGTGAACGACCATAGCACACCCATTTTCCAGTTACCCTTTTTTTAACATAATATCTAAGGGGAATTTTTCGCCAGGCAGACAAAACTATAATTTATGCGGCTTTTTGTGTTCGCAAAAAATGTCGTCAACTTCTAAGAGAAATGTTCTTGAAGAATTTTCTACATCTCTGCATAGTCGAAAATGTAGAATAACTGCTGCATATTTCGATTACTTCTTTAACCTTACTGTAAAGCGGAGTATTCGCGGATTTTTTCCGTGACGCGATTCAGATTAAATCCTAATTTATTCTAGTCGAAACTAGCACGCCATTTTTAGGCGTTTATATCGTCCTCAAGAGTATGCGCAGAACTATTTTGCCACTTATTCGTGAAGAAAGAGTGTACCATATCGTATTTTGTTGAATGTGAAAGAGCTCCCGCAAACGGGACAGAAATTTGAATTTGTAATTTATTGATGAAAACAAGTATTTTGCGCTCTTCAAATGTACTTATCCGAGCTGGGGGTTAGTTTTTGGTCAGCTAATGGCACATCATGCCATATTCAATATTTGTGTTAACATTTATGATTGGTCAAGAATTTAAGTCCAACTGATCCCAAGATGCAAATGTAGCCGCCGCGCACTGATGTGAGACGGATCATTAGGTTATGGAAAAGAAACGAAATTATAGAAAACATATATATTTAAGAGTCATGCTAAAAACCAATTACGAAACATAAAATAGAAAATGGGAAATAGAAGGAAAAATATAAAATAGCCAATTTTATGAATAACCTTCACTGACGTGTTGAATAATAATCAACAGAATTTTTACATCAAAATCCTAATAGTTGAAACTGAATTTCAAACAATTGTGTAGAATAATTATAGTCTTATATATGTGAAAAACTTATACATATAATATAGATTTGAATGTGCGCCTCTTATGAATTAAATGGCACACAGCTACCTACAGTGTAGACTACGCGCCAGATACAAGTGCTCATAAACCGATGGATACTATCAACTTTTGAAAATAAAAGAAACAGCTGTTGATCGATTGATCCGGTTTGTTGTTATCGACGCATCAACTACAATGGTTCTTAGCGCCGGCTCTGGAGTTATTATAGTCGTTAGACGCTCACGACTTTTGCCTCTGTAACACAGTTACGGATGTTATTCGTTCACAATGAGGGTAGGAACATTCAGTTGTAAACAGTTTTGGTACTGTTTTGAACCGTTTTTTTTTTTTAATTTTGTGGTGCCCATTATTTGACTAAATCAAATAATCCAGAAAAAATCCCCCGGTACCTGCAGGGCTTGCACCCAGGTCCTCTAGATCCGTAGGCGGGCACCTTACCTACTTCACCATACGACCGGCTAAAAAAACAGCTGTTGTTGATGCTGTCATGAGGTTTTTTGTATTTTTATTCAATTCCATTTATTTTGCAAGACAATCTGAAAGCGATTCCACGCGTAGAATATACACAAATGGGTTCTTCAAGATTCAACCATATTCTTGGACCAAACAATTGCTGAAATGTCGTCGGGTTATTACAAAGAGCGACTAGTGGTGTGCAAACGAGTGTGCCCCGTACAGGGCACAAACAAACTTCCCGATTTGGTACTTCAGCACAGCATAAGAACGCAACCATGGTGATGAGCAACCCAAGAGTGATATCAATAATTGAACTTGGGACTAATCATTACTGCACGCGATCGATTTAGTTTGATTTTTAAGCCCCATAAAAATATCCAACTGGGATTCGTGCGCCTAGTTACTTTCTTAATTATCCCACTCTTCTATATCCTTTCCGCAATTGTCAACATATTCTTTCGCTAAATATATTCGAGTTCAACTCGCGATATGTTCTAACCTATATTGAAAAAGTCATATTGAATGTGCATTTTTATAGGAACAACCCTGGTGATATGCATTGTTCCCGTATTTCAAATTGCTCAGACAACCAGACCTCCTTAATTATGCAAATTATGGAAACAAGCTAAATGACGACCCCTGCCATCGTATGGCGCCATCCTGGATGCCTGGGGCCGTGAGCTGAGACCAAAAAACGGTCTCGCGAAGTAGATCTCAATCACCTCAAACTCGAATTGTGAGTCGATTGGTCCATACGAATTTTCACACTTTTTTGAGCCCCTACTAAAGATTTCCAAGATGGCGGACGCGGGTTTGAGAAAACGGTCTCGCCAAGGATATCTCGATCGACTCAAAATCGAATTCTGAGTCGATTGGTGCATACGAATTTTGACACTTTTTGGGAGCCCCTACTAAAAATTTCCAAGATGGCGAACGCGGTTTTCAAGAAGTATTCATTCGGCTATTACATGAATTAGTGTTCCGGCGGCTTTACCTTCTTAATTATGCAAATTATGAAAAAAAGTAATTCGACATAAACTGTGTATTTTTATATGGGGAATAACTTATCTCATATAAATTGTCGGCTAGCTTGAATAGTTTGTGCAGTAGTGTTATAAACAATTGAAATTGTTAATAACAATATATGCGTTGCGCGCATATCATCTGCATTGAATACCGCTCTATTGTGCGTCGAAACACTCCGATTGAGACATTTCGAACAGCGCTAACTTTATTCATTCAGTTATTACATGAATTAGTGTTCCGGCGGCTATACCTCCTTAATTATGCAAATTATGAAAAAAAGTAATTAGAGATAAAATGTGTATTTTTATATGGGGAATAACTTATCTTATATAAATTTTCAGCTAACTTGAATAGTTTGGGCACTAGAGTGTTATAAACAATTGAAATTGTTAATAACAATATATACGCTGGACTGATTGTAGCCAAAAACTAATTAGAAGGCGGATCAAGGAGACGCGGGGCCCCTGGCGGAAGCTTTAATGAGGCCCTTATATTTGAAAATGAATGACAACAAGAATCTCAAATAACAAACGTGAATGGTTTCATTTTCAGATCAACAAATAGCGTCATATTCCTAAATGAGTTGATAATCGTGATAAAAATATACAGCCATATCTATTTTGCAACTGCACAATTAGATGAATTTCTTCCTCGATCTCTCCCGGGCAAAATGGTCAATAATTTTTTGAGTGTTCTTTATCATTTAAAATATCCTGCTCAACATATAATAAGGCTAAGCTATTCAGTCTTTCCTCTGATATAGTACTTCTCAAATAATTGTTCACTCACTTCAGTACGGAAAAGGATCTTTCTCCTGATGCGTTTGTTTCGTACCGATGATTCGTTGCTAATAGGAATGGTAAGGAAAATTTTTAAAACAATTTCCATATTCGGGAACGTTGATGACATATCTCTGGCAGTTTGATAAACCTGTGCAGCAGTACTGTATGTATCTGTTTTATGTTCTTCTTTCAAAAACAGAAGAAACTGCTCTAATTCATCATTAAATTGGATAATATCGATATCGTCCTTGTAGACTTCTTGTAGTTTTTCTACACACTCTGTTCTTTCCGAATTCGACAGATTCAAATCGAAGAATATTTTAAAGTTCTCTACAGTTTCACTGTACGAACGACTTCTGATATCAGATTATCACAAACGACATGGAATGAATCAAAAATCAATTTTTCTCGCGATGAGAATACTTGCTGTTCACTTTGGTTTTCGTTCCGGTTCTCATCTGAAAAAGCTTTCCTCTTTCGCGGTCTACCCGTGTTAGTCTGCTCTGCAAAACCTAATGAAGTCATGTCACTAGCTTCGTTCCCAACAATTGCAAAGTCTTCGCGAAATTGTCTAATGAAATTCTCTCGTGATTTCAGTAAATCGGATCCGTTTAAACACTGAACACTGGATTGACTGAAGCGACTTACTAGTGGCGTTGACTCTTTGTAAAAGAGTATCCCTTCAACAAAGATGTGGCTTCTATAATCGTAATTTCCTTCTCTGAATTCGAATTGCAAATAGTTGTGAAAGCTTCTTTAATGTACTTGCAGCCATGTCTCAATGCACGTACAGCATCGGCTCTGGCCGACCATCTAGTGTCCGATAACTTCTTCACTGTTAATATTTTGTCACCTTCCTTGAGATGTTCAGACAAACAATTGACAACGATGTTTAGATGCAGAGAAAAAAATGAATAGATTCTGAATGAAGAGAAAAAAACGCGATGCAGTGGTACAATTTTCTACACTGTAATTGATCACTAGATTCAGAGAGTGACTAGCACAAGGAAGGTAAATTGCAGTTGGACTATAGATCTTAATGCGTGCTTGTATTCCATCAAATACTGTAATACCTTTTCTTCCATATGCACTGCTGTATGATCCCTTGTCGGTATAAACGCCAGAAATCTTTATTTTATTTCACCATTAGGTAATACGTATCTCACGATGAGGGTCAATTGATCAATGTGTGAAACGTGGGGAGTAGAGTCGAGTATAAGACTATAATAATTTGCGACATGAATTTCTTCAACAATGTGTGTCGACATCTCTTCACTAATGATGCTTATAAATTCGTCACAAGTTTTATGGGACAAATAACTGACGTTTCCCCCGCCCTAGGTTACCATAGCGTTGAAGATGCTGTTTTAAAAATTCATCATATTCACTCAAATATTCTAAGCTTGTCAAGTAATTTCCCTTACGATTGGAATCTTGACTCTCATTATAACCTCGGAATGCAAGTCCAAGTCTGCCCAAGAATTTCACTGTTGAGATCACCCTTTCCAATACTCGCTTCCAATAACTCTGCCCGTTTTCTCTCTGCTCCAATAAATCCTTGTCAATTCTGTTCAAAGTCGAAGACCTTTTATACAATGTACACATTGCTAACATGTGCTCCTTTGAATGCTCATGATCTGATAATATTGAAGTGATGGCTTTCCAATTATTGAACCCAGCTTTGATTTCGACGTGGAAAATAATTTACATGGCCAACAATATACACATTTACTGGTCTCAGAGAAAACAAGCCAATCCCTTTTTTCATTGAGACCATTTGTTTCAAGACTTTTTTTTAAATAAATGATGCACTTATATGATGAACTTATTTGTCTTTCGCAGATATAGGAAAATTGCGCCTCGATTCTAACACTCAGCCTTACAATTTTTTCTGTGACTTTTCTCCCCGTGTAGTTTTTTCAAGTACTTCTCCACAGTACGGTTAATCATAATAAAGCAAAGTCAATATTATGGTTCAATCATTACTCATATCGAACACTGTTTTGCAACATAGTTTTTTTTCCAACGTGAATGGTTCAGAAGGGGGTAAACAAAAGCAATGATTCCGGATAAAATTAATTTTCCTGGGAATTGATTACAGGTTCTAAGAATCTCCAAATCTCCAAAGGATTGAGCTACTTCAACTTAATCGGGATACCCACGCGATCAGTTTATGATTTTTATATGAAACCCTAAATAAGTAATACTTACCATTAAAGATCCAATTGAAAAGTCAGTTTTGTAAATATTAAGTAATACAAACACGAAATATCTCGTGGTTTTTGAGTCATTAATGAGAGGAGTTGCACCGTCAAAGTCGCTGAACAAACTGATCGTCACACATACAGACAACCATTAGCTGAGATGTTTTGTTTATGCCGGCCGGCCGGCGGTTCTTCCCCAACACTATGAGAAAAACGTTTATTTACGTTATTTCCATATGTCTTTTCTAACGATGATTTTTAAAATTATCTAACCATTAGATTTTTTTCAACCATTAAATTCAGGGGCCCGCTTGAGCCGCCAGGTTCGCCACCCGCTTAAACCGCTGCTGATCAGATCTAAGTGGCTGGGAAACGCTTCGAACACGATCTTAACAACTTCAATAACTTCAACCGTTTGTAAGAAAGTTGAGCGCGAAATTTTGTTCACAGACAGACCTACGCACACACAGACTTTTACTCAAAATTTGATCGGAAGCATTTCGGGATACTTGAAACCCCTGTAGGACGAAAAACAAAAACCACGATTCCGGGGTGATTACAATAACTTCTCCTATCGGGAAGTTAAAGATACAATTTTCAGGGACGGTTTGTTGTTCAACCACTTCATAGATCTCGTTAAGGCTCATATTTTGGAAAAAAATCGAATGAATACGTATCGAGAAATGAAGTAATGAAAAAACCGTAAAAATTAAAAAAATGAAATCTAGAAAATTAATGATGCGATTGAATGGCCATTTAATAGGGTTCTTTGCCGTAACAAAAGGAATCTCTGTTTCAAATTTCAAGCTTTTATCACCATTTTGGCGGACGCTAGAGTGCGAACAAACACAAGAAGTAAAACCAACGTCAAAAGTTCAAAAATAGGAATATCTCATATTACCAAAACTAATAGACTCAATGTTTTTCAACCATATCATCGATCTCGTCAAGGCACACCTTTTGAAAAAAAAACAACAAAATCGGTTGAATAATTATCGAGAAATAAAATAAAAACCGTGAAAACGAAAAAAATTGAAATCTGGAAAACTAATCATACGATCAAATCGCCAGTCAATAGGATTCTTAACCACAACAAAAGGAACCGTTGTTCCAAATTTCAAGTTTTTATCTCAATTTTTGCAGACGCTAGCGTGGGTATCAACGCAAAAAGCAAAGAAAGCTGTAAAGAACAGAAAAATTGAAATATCTCCAATTTCTTGTGAGCAACCTACTAGGTGTTCTTCAATCATTCCCTGGATCTCATTGAGAAGCACATTTCGATAAAAAAGAAATAAAAAAAACGATTAGTTTCTGGGATATGAGCGATCGAAGAAAAAACCAAAAAAAGCCGATTTCTAAGAAACTTACGGACAGATTCCACTGAAATTGCGCCAACAGATATATGTCCTCAATACCAATAATTGGTAATTTTTTCAAATTTTATTTTTAAAATTTAGTCCGTTTTATGTTACATTTTGTAAGTGAAGATTTCGAAAAAAATTGATACATACAGACACTATGCTCATACTTCGTATTTTTACATTTCAAACCATTATATATCGTTAGAAACGTAATTAGCGAAAGTGAAAATTGACCGATTGCAATGCTTCCATTCGGAAGCAAAAATAGAAACAAATTTTTTTTTTTCGCTGCTAAATCATTGAATCTTCAGGACCACTGTTTTCTAAATACAAATAACAAATTTGCGGTCTGTCATCGACGAATTTTCCACTTTTGATTTGAAACATTGAGGACGGATCACCATAAATTTCATCGGATTTAGTACCTGATACTCTCAATGGGATATTTCGTAAACCTGGGATACATACAAGTTCCCCATGGAAACCCAATTTCGCACTCCCTGCAGCAGAATATAAAACGGTGCGTCAAAAGCTGACTAAGATCGCCAAATTTAGTAAGCGGGCCTGTTAGAACGAACTACACTGAGAGAAAAATTCTGTAGATTCAATGGAATAGTGTTCCAAAAACGCAGAATCCTGAAAATCAACCCAATATCCATTGATTTGACTCTTCAATCTTTGAATCCAAACGCAAATTTCATAAACACAAAAATGAACGAAATATGTCATCAAAAATGAGCCATACTCTATTCAATTGTACGCGTAGATCACAATTTCATTGATGTTACCTGCCTCAGACTTTAAATTCTACGAAACGGAGTTTGTCCAAACAATAGTTTAAACCAATGCAATATCCGCCTGAAACAAACTACTGTGTTCAATTCGAAGTTGCGTACAATTGAAGTTTGGTTTTTTTTTATTATGAAGTTCAGATTTGAAGATACTATTTCATTAATATGACGGAACCTCCATATTCATGAGGCCTCGGTACTGGGCCCTTGATTGTGGCATACCATGTACGATGGGCTGCTGGAACTGTCAATACCAGGTCCGGGGAGATTTGCGGCGTTTGCGGACAAGGTGCTAATCGTCTATGTGGAGAAATACTTGTCTAAGATCCAATTGAACGACAAGATATTTCACAGGATAATAAATTGGATGAATCTAACGGAGGAGGTTAAGGTGCAGTGCACGTGTCAAGAGGAGCTCTGAGATATTTTCAATTATTATTCACTAAATACTGAGTTTTAAATATTTCACTGTACAGTGTGTGATCAGCCTGCTCTGTACTCTTGTGAGTGATAAATTTAATACTCTCACGGAATCTTTTTTTCTGTTAAATCTATGTTTTAATAATGACACCTACCCGCCACGTGTGCGGTGTTTGCGACGCAAACATTGCCGCAAATTCTTCAAGTATTTTATGCTGTGAATGCAATAATTGGATCCATCTCAAATGCACCGGGATGGACAGAATGGAATTTAATAAAATTGCGACTGATATGAAAAAAACGGCGCCAAATGGAAATGCATTTGTGAGGTTACTGTACACCTTAGAGACGACTCCGTACCAGACCATGGGGATGAGTTTTTGGCTAAAATCGAAGTGCTTTTCAATAAATTTTTTGTACCCTTCAGAGAGGAAGTGGAAAAAAGCTTATCATCAATAAAGAAGGAGGTCGATTTAGTGAATAAACAGTTCATAGCTGTTAACTTAAAACAGGCCCAATTTGATACGAGGATCAAAGCGATCGAAACTAACATAAATTCCCCCCTCGGGTCCTGCCTTAACACCAGCGAAGTTTTAGCCGAAATCAACGACCGTAAGAGACGTGCTCGTAAAGTTATCGCTCTGAATATCGCAGAATCTACCAAAGGTGAAGGCTCAGAAAGACTTATTGACGATCGTGACCGTGTTGCAGCATCCTCCCGCAGGAGATGTCCGATATCGTACCCAACTTTAAACTCCGTAGACTTGGGCGCTTTATCGCGGGCAAAAATCGTCCGCTGCTAATCGACACACCTTCATCTGACACTGCCAGAGGTCTGCTCAAACTAAAACATACCAGCAACTCCAACATCATCTTCAAGTCTGACCTAACCCCCGTGCAACAATCACACCTAAAAGAACTGCGTACAGAACTGGATAACTTGACCAAAACGGTGATCTGGATAAAACTATTGAATATGTAAATGGGGTACCCAGAATTGTGGATAAATCGTTTCGGAGGCCCAAGGGAAGCACTTGGTCACTGCGAGTCTACTATCAGAACACCAGAGGTCTGAGAACGAAACTCACTAATTTTTTTACTGCTTCTGCCTGTTGTATTAACGATATTTTATGCATCATTGAGTCCTGGCTTCATTCTTCTATTTCTGATGGAGAAATTATTGATAATACATACTCTATTTTCAGAAAAGATAGGGATTATACAACTAGCGAATTTGAACGAGGCGGCGGTGTTTTCATCGCTGTAAAACGCAACATTCCCGCTGAGATGGTTCACGTTGCAGAGGGAAGGCTGGAGCAAATTTTCGTCAAATTAAGAGTCGTCGGTGCAGTCTGATAGTGGGCCTGCATATATATTCCCCCAGCATCACCGCCTGAATTATACCAGTCTCACGTATCTTCTATAACGACAATCAGAAACAAATATCCTGGCTCCAGATTTCTCATTCCTGGGGACTATAATCTACCGAGCAGCTCCCCCCCCCCCCCATGATTGTTTGGCGTTGATCTACGAGGGCATGCATCTTACCTGCTGTAAACAGTTTAACAGTATCCTAAACGACCGCGGACGCCTTCTTGACCTCTGCTTCAGCAACATCGATGCCAGCGTAGACAAAGCCCCGGCTCTTATTGCGGAGGACACACAACATCGGGCTTTGGGTACATATCTGGACTTTAAACCTTGCTTGCTTGACAAACCTGCGCCTTCCTATGTTTAAGAAAGGGGACTACCTGTCACTCAATCTTTCTTCCTGAACACCAGCTGGTTGGAGCTTTATAGACTGAACTCCATCAACGACAAGGTTGACTGGTTTTATGACAAGGTTTATGAAGGCGTCATGCGGTATGTTCCCACTTACTCCAGAGTTAATACTAACTACCCTTGCTGGTTCTCCAATGAGCTTATTCGTATGATTAGACTGAAAAAATCTGCACAGTGTAACTTCAAGAATTCTAACAGAAATGCAACTTATAATGCCTTTCGGCACTACCGGAGTTAAATGTAAGATACTCAGCGCACAATGTTACGGGTCTACGAGGCACTACGGAACTTGGACGCAAATAAAGGCGCTGGTCCTGATGGTCTACCTAACCTATTCCTGAGAAACTGCGCTTCAGGTCTATGCGAGCCTATCACGCATATTTTCTACAAATCACTGGAGACGGGTCTTTTCCCGACCAGCTGGAAAACCTCTTATTTAAGCCCCATCCACAAAAATGGACCAAGATCCTTAGTGACCAACTATAGGCCCATCTGCTTGCAGTCGTCGCTGGCGAAACTCTTCGAACCCTGCTATGCCCGCCAACTAACTTCAGCCTTCACTAGTATCATTGTATATAATCAGCACGGCTTCGTCGTTGGGAGATCTACATCGACCAACTTGGTTCCTGTACACCAATCACGTGCTAAATGCAATCAGTAAGGGGCGAGACGTTCATGCTATCTACACGGATTT
The DNA here is from genome assembly GCA_026005395.1 of Asobara japonica. Classification (NCBI taxonomy): domain Eukaryota; kingdom Metazoa; phylum Arthropoda; class Insecta; order Hymenoptera; family Braconidae; genus Asobara; species Asobara japonica. The sequence continues at coordinate 505,857 of BQMI01000052.1, forward strand.
CAGCAAAACTTTTGATACCGTGGACCATGGTATTCTGATCAGGAAGCTGCGCAGGTATGGTGTCAGGAACAAGGCTTTGGACTGGATCCAATCGTACCTGTCGGGCAGACGTCTTCTGGTAAGAGTCAATGGACACATTTCTGAAGATTTTGACGTGAGCTCTGCTGTTCCTCAAGGGTCGCATTTTGGTCCGATTTTATTTAACATTTTCATCAATGATATTGGCGACAATATACGATCTGACTTTCTACTACATACGGATGACCTGAAAATCTTTCGGACAATATCAAGTCCTATTGACATAACAGTCTTGCAATCTGAGCTGCTTGAGTTGGAAAGTTGGTGTCTAACCAATAAACTCAGCCTAAACATTGGAAAGTGTACATGTATGGTGTTCTCCCGCGCTCCGAATCCACCCCTCGCTACATATCAACTCGGAGGTCAACCCCTTGAGGTGGTATCGTCTATGAAAGATCTGGGAGTCATCATCGATGCTAAGCTAACCTTCGCTGGCCATGTGGATAGTATAGTATGTCGAGCTTTTCGCATCATGGGCTTCGTCATTAGATCTCGGAGACTCTTTGACGACGCTCGCACCCTTGTGCACCTTTACATAACTCTGGTAAGGCCTCTCCTGGAATATTGCACTTTGATATGGTGCCCTCATACTGAAATACTGATCAACAGGATTGAACGAGTCCAGCGCAAATTCTGCAAAATACCATGTGCATTCGAGTATCGTAGGGGACGCATCATCACCCTGAATGTGTCGGCAAGGTCTTTAAGCTGGATACTCTTTCCTGTCGCCGTCAACGCGTGGATCTGCTGTTTTTTCATAGCCTGGTTAATGGTGCCATTACCTCGTCGCACATTCTCCATTTATTGAACTTTATTTGCCCTCGGTCAGGTCTGCGACAAAACCGACTACTCCTAATCTCGAAAACGTCCAAAAATTAAGTCTTACATAGTCCCTTAAACAGAATGGCCAGGGAGGTCAATAACCATTGTATGATGCTGAATTTCTTTGGTAACTCAAAAGCTTCGATCACTTCAGCGGTTAAAAAAGTACTAACTGACTGTTAAACTTGTTTGCTTTTCTTCTTTTGTTTTTTTTTATATACCATACTATTGCTATATTTTATCTCAGGTTATTATTATTATCTTTGAAGTTTTCATTTCTCCATTTATCTTTGTCGATCATTATAATACTTCTATTTTTCTCTTCTGTGTATAAAGCCGATTTTTTTCTAATTTTTATTTAACGTCGCTATATTTATGCTCTCTACCGAAGTGCTAATCAGCGACGGAGGTCTACGATGTGTTTGTAAACAAAGCACTTATAAATAAATTACATTGGTGCTCGTGTC